>QNTS01000298.1:465650-595405 GCA_003317085.1 Hucho hucho
GTCCTGTCGCTGGTCCTGTCGCTGGTCCTGTCGCTGGTCCTGTCGCTGGTCCTGTCGCTGGTCCTGTCGCTGGTCCTGTCGCTGGTATGTGTATGACGAGGACTGTTTGTGATTATTCTGTTTTGTTCCCAGGGGGGAAGGGGAAGGCACCTTGGGAATGCTTAGGCAAGAGGCCTGCGGGAATACATATACACACAGTATGTACTCTGTCTATGCACACTAGGTAAGACCTGGGCGGACCATTGCCTGTATTTTGGTTAGTGCGCCAGGTGGTGCTAGTTAAGTAGTGGGTGGGTAGGTAGGTAAGGTAGGAGAGGGGGCTCTTTAACTTTCTTTGCTTTGGTTCCGTCCAGCCCCTTTTCCCCAAATGACCGTGTGAAGGAAATAAATTCCCTGTTAACGGTATAATTCTCTGCCATCCTGACCCGTACCTACAATCCCATACTGCTTTCACTCCATGGGGAGTTGTTGTAGCAGGGTGTTGTGTTCCCCCCCTCCAAGAGGTGTGTGTGTGTGTGTGTGTAACATAATGGGGGCTCATCCGGGATAATTAAACCCACCGGACCCTGCTGCTCTGTGAATGGTGATAGTAGGTTGTGAGTTTGGATGACTTGTTAAGTTTGCGTGTGTTATGTAGGCTGTGTACAAAATGGCTGCCTCAGCAGTCTCCCAGTTTATTGAAACGCCCTCTGTTGATCGGTTGTGTAAAGTAGACCTTTGCGCTATAGCTGACCATTATGGACTCTTCATCACAAAGTGTTTTACAGATAACCAGAGTTGGGACTCTGACTAGTGGTTACAGACTTTTGACCTCCCCTCCTATTCTAACCACCTCTCACCGGCTTTGTTACCTGATGAAATTGCTGTACAGTATGATCTTGTTGCCATCTAATGCTCTCCCCGTCCTCTGCTGTGCCTTGACTGTATTACCGCTGATGATATCTGGAAATGTGCATGTACACCCTGTCCCATCTTCTGTTGCTAGCCACAATTCTGACTTGTGCTCTATCTGCTTCACTGATTTCTGCTCTCGTAAAAGCCTGGGTTTTCTGCACGTTAACACTAGAAGCGTATTACCTAAAATGGTTCAATTGAAAGTGTGGGTTCACATCTCTAATACAGATGCATTGGTCATTAATGAGACGGGGTTAAGGAAGAGTGTTTTTAATACTGATAACCTTTATGGTTAACCTTTATCGGCAAGACAGATCTTCCAAAGGTGGGGGAGTGGCAATCTTTACCAAGGATCACCTTCAGTGCTCGGGTTGTCTCCACCAAGTCTGTCCCCAAACAATTTGATTTGCTGGTTTTAAACTTTCAAATAGCTCTTTGTTGACTGTTGCTGATTGCGGTCGTCCTCCATCAGCACCGGCCTGTACCCTACCTGCCCTAAGCTCTCTCCTGGCCCCTTACACTGTCTGAATGACCTAAACTGGGACATGCTTAAACCACCTGACCAAGTCCTAAAGCAATGGGACTCCCTAAATCTTTCCCAGATTATTATCAATCCCACAAGGTATGACTCCAAACACCCAGAAAAGGCTACTGTCCTTGATGTTATCCTCATAAATAATCCTGATAGGTATCAGTCTGGTGTTTTCTGTAATGACCTTAGTGATCACTGTTTTACAGCCAGTGTTCGTAATGGGTACTCAGTGAAACGACCTGTCCTGATTTATCGTAGACGATTGCTAAAAAATGAGCAAGCCTTCCTTTCATGAACTGGCCTCTGTAAAATAGTATAGAATCAGCTTGATCCCCTCTGTCGACGATGCTTGGACCTTTTGAATATTTTCAGTGGTATTAACAAGCACACCCCTATTAAGAACAGGTTCAGCCCCTGGTTCGAATGTGATCTTGCAGAGTTACTCCACCTCAATAATTGCATTTGGTGAAAGGCTCGGCACACGCATACTCAGGATGACTGGCTCTCATTCAGGCAAATGAGAAATAAGGCTATCCAGAAGGCCAAAGTTAGTTAGCAGTTCTCTCTGTGGGTCTAACCCCAAGAAGTTCTGGAAAATAAACCCTCACAGCTGCCCATGTCCCTTAATGTTGATGTGGTTGATACTGACAAGAAGCACATGGCCGAGCTCTTTAAACGCCACTTCAGTCAGGATTCCTATTTGACTCAGCCATGCCTCCTTGCCAGTCCAGCATTTCCTAATCTCCCACCACTTCTAATGCGATTAGCCAGACGCTTCTCCTTCTTTTTCCCCTGCAGGCGGTCACTGAGTCCGAGGAGCTCCTGAAACTTGACCCGCAAAAAACATCTGGGTCAGATGGTTTAGACCGTTTTCTTTAAGGTTGCTGTCCCTATCATCGCCAAGCTTATCTCAGACCTTTTTAACCTGTCTCTCCATTCTGGGGAGGTTCCCATTGCTTGGAAGGCAGCCAAGGTTTGTCCTTTTTTTTAAAAGGGGGAGATCAAGTCTCCAGTCCTCATCCGGTACACAGTGCTGGTGTAGGTAATTCGTTCCAGAAGATTGTTGAGGTCAGATAGGCTGGTAGACTGGACAGCGATCTCTTTCTCTCCCTGTCCCTCTTTGTCCCCCTCTCCAAGGGCCTCGATGGCCAGGACACCACTGGACACACTCAGTCACCTGCAGGTACATGACAGCATAGCGTTTTCATAGACTCAGGCCAAAGGTTGAGAAGATGGACCATTTTCCACTTCTATGGAACTTATGTGATTGTACAGTTGTTGAATCAATGTGGTTCCTGTTAGCATCTGCATACTACTTTCTCTAATCAAGTTCCTCAAGGGTGTATTAAAATTAAGTTTTGCTGTTAAGAGTTAGATTGAAGCAGAAAAACACTATGTGAATTGAGATTTAGCGTTTAGCTATACAATTAAAAAATTATTTGTATCTTTTGGAGCACAAAACTTGTCAGAATTACTGTCTTTGTAAACAAATGTGAAAAATAGGTGGATGATTTGATCTACATGGTAAAAAAAATATTTGAACATGTGCCTTTAATATTTGTGAAACTGTCTGTGGATAGGCAGTTAGCTAGGTAAAACATTTGGATAAAAAACTCAATGCGATCTGAAAAAGACATACCATAACCGAGGAATGAACCAGTGGAAAGAAACGATTTGCTTCCTTCTTCAAGAAAAGGAAGACAGGGAGAACCAGTGTGATGGTACTGATGATTTGTTTAGATAGCAGGTTAAGTGAATTAACGTGGCAGGTTAGGAGAATGGCTTAGGGTTTGCCACAATGCTACAGTTGTCATGCGTCCACTAAATGAAGCTGTTGTGGGCCTACTCCATCTAGTCACAACGGTAGAAGCGTAAACAAACCATCTGTGGGACAAATCATAAGTATCATAACACTAGGACGAAAGTAACACAGGGTGAAAGTAACATGCCCATTTTCTCAGATAACACAGAAGCTATAATGATGTAGTGAAGGCAGCATGTCCCTAATAAGGACGACCTCCCTGCAAAAAAAGTTGCCAAATCAGACCCAGAATTTTTTGGGGGGTTGTAGAGTTGTGCTTACATATGTAATTTTCTTAACCCATCTAGTGACTAAACGACAGCATAGGTTTTAAGTATCATGCTAGCTAGTCTTGGGTGAGACGAAATTTCAACTGATGACCTGGAATAAAATAAACAAATGTTTAAGCACTGGCCATTGCCTCTTCTAGTTCATATTGCTTTCATAATGTGATCTAAATGTTTAAAAATTATATTTGACATCTTTAAAATAATGCCTTAATTGACTTGATTAGCTTCTCACAATATGCTTTTATCGACAGGTAAAATATATATATATACAGTATATATAGCTATGATTCTGGGGGTCATGTACCTCAAGCATGATGAGTTTGCCATTTGTGAAGAGAATATAAATGTTCATTCTATGCAGTCACGAAGTACGCATGACAAAGACAACTGGTGCACATCTGATTTGTAGGGCTAAACATGAATATCTATTATGTGATCATTTTAGTCCGATTAATAGGCAAAAATAAGTCAAAATAGTGGTTGCGCGACATTCCGACGTTGAAGCATGGTTAATTTTAATGCATTTCGAACCCATATACTTATTTATTGAATCGACACAAACAAGAAACTATGCTGATATTACCTTTGTTGAAAGTACGGAGCATTACAAACCAGAAAAAGTTTAATAAGACAGATATTGTGCACTTTTGGCCAGCTGTTAATTTTGCCCCAAGCCTGTTAACGTTTAGACCCGCCTGGCAGGTACAAAAGTAGTATTGTGCTAGTTTCGTTCTGTCTTTTTATTTTAAAGTAATGTATCCTAGACATTTAATTACAGTTTCTAATGGTATAGGACATATATACTGTAAGTTGCTTATCATAAAATATGGTTTCTCTAGCACTATCGATCTGAGTAAATAGTTTTTTCCTAAGTGTTACTTTCATCCTGGTTCTCTCCTACATGAAGTAAAAGCTAAGCAGAAAATGGTAGATATGACACCTGATGTAAAGATCCACCACCACAAATAGCAGGTAACTCTTAACATTAAGGGTAAAATTGGCTTTGTTTGTATCCTGCGTTTGTCTGTACACTAGCTTTAGCCATAACAAACACAGCATAAGTTATGTCAATAAATATCCTTACTGTAAAGTCTTACCAAAGATTCCAATCAAACATCAACAAACAGTTCATTACAACATGGAGAACATAAGACCCATAAACCCATTATCCATTCAAAGCGTTTCGAACCAACCTTGTAACTTTGTCTTTTTGCTGCATGGAGAGCTAAACCTGAAATAATATTTTGATAGCACAATTTAAATATCGAGTTACTAATATATTGTGTAACTGCTTTGGAAGAACATACTGTATACAGTTAATCTTTATTGATGATGGACGGTACATAAACAAATTGTTATTGCATAGGCTACTGGGTATCAATGTCTTCTGAAGAGGGACAACAGTGAATCCCTGGAGTGGATACTGAAGAGGAGTTGGATGGAGCAAAAATAACCCTGTTCAGACTGGAGCTTGTCCTAGGTGATTATCAAATGGTCCCATTAATGTTTCCTGAGTACAGCACGTACAGTAGGTCGTGCGCATGTGCATATTTAAGACATACCAATCAATTTAGTGAGTTTTCTTCCATTCTTGAAATGGAAGAATATCATGTCCAGAAATGACCTGGTTGCCATTGTAACGGAATTACGAAGTACAATAAACTAACTCCACAGCTTGAAATGTTAGTGGATGGTGGTCATGAGTGTTGCGAAGCATAGGTCTCGAGTTCGAGACAGGTATGAGCCGAATCGGGGGGAAAGGGGTACGTGATTTCCGTAACACCAGGTTACATTTGTAGTATTTTCACCCACCTGATATGATGCTTCCTATACTCCTCAGCTCTTCGTTTGATTATGTCATCATACTGGTCTTTTGGAAGGTGATCTTTCAGTACAAACACTGCTTCCCTGACAGATGCAATTGGGTTTTCTGAGACTGGTGGATGGTACGGCTCTATTGATTCACATGGACAAATATAACACATTCTACAAGAACTGGAAAGGTTCCATTGCTGAAGATAGAGGCCCAATATACAATTTTAAAACTGGTACAGTACTTTATTGATTTTCACGATGGCAGAACAGTCTTAAAAACAAGTGTGTTTTCAGGCTTCACCATAACTGGTGGAAGTCCTCAAACTAAAAGTTAAAACAAACAGTTGCTGATAAAGAAAATGTACCTTATTTGCTGAGGAACTAATTGATCTGTGTCTTCCTCTGTTGTGCTATAGTGGTATATGAAGGAGTACATCACTGATGCTGACAGACAGAAAATAGCTAGGACAAGTACCTGCTTGCACCTACCCATCTGTAGACAACAGCCCATCTGTAGAAGACAAGAGCATCAAATTCTGACTGGTTGAATCAACGTTATTGCCATCATTTATTATATATATATATATATTGGATTTTCAAAAAGTTATCAACCTAAAGAAAGGAATTTTGTGGATTTCTTAACCTAAATCCATTGACATGGTTCCACTTTTTGTTGATTTCACTTTTAAGTTGTTTGTTAGTTGACAACTCAATCAAATGTACATCAAAACTAGACTTAAACTGACGTCTGTGCCCCGTGGGTAATATGCTGTAGGCATATTATCTCCTGCATATGCTTTATCACTCATAAATTACAGCTCTACTAACACTTCACAGGGCAGCTTATTATTTATTTTTTTGCCAATAGTTTCAATCACCACGTTTCCAACCAGTTTTTATGCAAGTTTTTATGCAAATAAAGTCATACAATATATATATATATATATATATATATATATATATATATATATATATATATATATATATATAAAAAAAGTAATGACAGCTGTGATGAAAACAGGGAGTTTCGATACAATTTATAAATTAATTATGCAAGAAATGGCGGTGGAAACGTCTTTATGCGGAAATATTGATATAATAACCATATCGAAAGTAATCTTGGAGTCACGCGAGGATATGGTGTGTCGTCCTCCCACAACGACTCGGGAAACCAGGCAGTTTATTTGGATTCAGATTAAATAAATGATTAACTTCACAGGGCAGTGAAAGTGCACAGAGATGAGCTTGATGCTCCTTTCCAATAAATATTGAGGGTCTTATTCTGGTGACATGATGATCGATGCTTGGCTGCCGTTCAGTGCTTAATTTGAGCCGGATACACCTCTCAGTATTGGACTGTTTCGTTCCGGAACATATTTGCCAGGATCCGGTACCTCTCGTGTCATGAATACTAATGTTTACTGTTTGCAATGTAAACATTTNATATATATATATATATATATATATATATATATATAGGATTTTCAAAAAGTTATCCACCTAAAGAAAGGAATTTTGTGGATTTCTTAACCTAAATCCATTGACATGGTTCCACTTTTTGTTGATTTCACTTTTAAGTTGTTTGTTAGTTGACAACTCAATCAAATGTACATCAAAACTAGACTTAAACTGACGTCTGTGCCCCGTGGGTAATATGCTGTAGGCATATTATCTCCTGCATATGCTTTATCACTCATAAATTACAGCTCTACTAACACTTCACAGGGCAGCTTATTATTTATTTTTTTGCCAATAGTTTCAATCACCACGTTTCCAACCAGTTTTTATGCAAGTTTTTATGCAAATAAAGTCATACAATATATATATAAAAAAAAGTAATGACAGCTGTGATGAAAACAGGAAGTTTCGATACAATTTATAAATTAATTATGCAAGAAATGGCGGTGGAAACGTCTTTATGCGGAAATATTGATATAATAACCATATCGAAAGTAATCTTGGAGTCACGCGAGGATATGGTGTGTCGTCCTCCCACAACGACTCGGGAAACCAGGCAGTTTATTTGGATTCAGATTAAATAAATGATTAACTTCACAGGGCAGTGAAAGTGCACAGAGATGAGCTTGATGCTCCTTTCCAATAAATATTGAGGGTCTTATTCTGGTGACATGATGATCGATGCTTGGCTGCCGTTCAGTGCTTAATTTGAGCCGGATACACCTCTCAGTATTGGACTGTTTCGTTCCGGAACATATTTGCCAGGATCCGGTACCTCTCGTGTCATGAATACTAATGTTTACTGTTTGCAATGTAAACATTTTAAGAAAAGCGATCAAAATGTATTTCAGTTGCCTCCTCTGTAATTATCCTGCTACCTAAAACAACGTATTCTAATGTGAAAACGTAGATTTTCAGCCAGCTCCTGATAAGTGTAGCTGTATCTCTCGCAGAACCAGAATGAGATTAACTTTCTATGATCTTTCCCTCTCTCTGCTCCGAGACATGAGCCTGCAACTACCCTCTCTCCAGAGTTGTACTTCATCATTTATTTCATTATAGAATCATAGCCATGGGAAGGGCATTGGTGGTGCTACAGCACCCCGGATACATTGAAATACATCTGCCTGTAATTTAGCCACAGAGGATCAATACATTACAAAATAAATAAATGTTTAGCCTAGCTGTGGGTTGTGTGTAACCCAATCACAAGGCATTGCTTACAGTCGGGAACGCATGGCAAATCTGTCAGTGAACAGCATGCGGCCAAAACAGGCCTTTCGCAATATTTAAAATGCAATTGTGCGATAGCACAGGTTGGAAAGCAAATGGCTCCTGCTGAAACCACCCAAAATTATTTGGCAGGAGCCCATTGGCTATCGTCAGTGAGTGAGCTGCACATCATTGGGTGAGTCATTGAAACTGGAAAGCTGTTTGAGGACTATAATTTCCTCCTCGTTTCAATTCAAATCAAATGTTATTGGTCACATCCACATATTTAGCAGACGTTATTGCAGGAACATTAGTATACATACATACAATAAGTATACAAACAGACAATGATAACATGCTAGGGGGGGGCACAACACATTACAGGTTGAAGACCTTAAAAGATACACACGTATTGACTGTTTTATCAGCTTTCTTATTGGAAGAATGTAGAATGGTCTTAATGTACTGCTCGAATTCCTTATAGAAAACATGGAAGAGTGTTTTTTTATGAGTGAATTTACATTCATGAATATGACATTTTACCATTAGCACAATTAGATTCACGAGGTAAAATTGTTTTTCTTTATCCTTATTATAGATAAGGAAACCGAGCAGCACATTATCCCATAAAAAAAACAACAGTCATCAAGAATATTAACAATTATAAAATTATAAATATCTTGCCGTAATTTCATTACATGTAGACAATGCCAAAATAAATGTAAAATTGTTTCTGGATGCTCAACACAAAACCTACAGTTAATATTAATGTCTTTTTTGAGTTCCTTCAGGTAATGATTCGCAGGGTAATACCTCTAAACAACATGAGAGTTCCAGATGGAATAGCATCAAAGACTATGGCGAACTCTCTAGGTGTAAGTTATATTGTAACGAGATAAACATTCCTCATAATTGAGTAACAATCCTTCTGCATTAAAAAGTTGACTCACCAGGAGGATATGATTATTTAACCAGTTCTTAAAAAATAAAGACTTGTTTCTATACGAAATATCCTTATTGTTCCCAATTAAATACCTATGCGGGGGGAAATTACGTGTATATACTAATGACCACGCTAAGAATACTTGTCTATGAAAAGCAGATCATTTTGTAGGAATCTTATCAATGTTATAGTTACAAAGTAACATAAAATTGAAGCCGATATTATTTGTATTTGTCAAACGGCAGCCAAGGATCGATCATAATTTCACCAGAATAAGACCCTCGATATTTATTGGAGTATAAAACTGATCAAAGCATTTTCACCACCCTGTGAAGTTCATAACATATTTTAACCTAATAAACTGTCTGCTTTCCTGAGTCATCGTTTCACCGTTATTTCTGGCAAAATTACCGACACAAAAAGATCCCACATTGTCTAGTGTATTTTGTTTTGTCGACATTTGGAAAGTTTACCGACAAAATGTACCGACAAATTTGCCTGACATAACATGTTTTATCCGACACATAGGCTACTTACATAAAAAGGTTGGATGGAAAACTAGTTAGTGAAACGCCGCGCACTTCTAGTTGTAGGCTACAATCTTATTTTAGGTTTGTGGTGCGTGGACCAAAAAGTAATCTAAATGAATAGAAAAAAAGAACAGGGTTGGGACAGTTGATCTAAGAGGCATGCATTTATGGGCTCCGAGTGGCGCAGCGATCTAAGGCACTGCATCTCAGTGTTAGAGGCGTCACTACAGACCCTGGTTCGATTCCAGGCTGTATCACAATCGGCCGTGATTGGGAGTCCCATAGGGCGGCGCACATTTGGCCCAGCGTCTTTCGGGTTAGGTTTTGGCTAGGGTAGGCCGTCATTGTAATTTCGAATTTGTTCTTAACTGACTTGCCTATTTAAATAAAAGGTAAAAAATATCTAAGTTATATTCTTTATTTTTTTTATCTACCGATTTTGAAGAATGGCTTGCAGATACTTATTGGATGGATAAACCACAATAAATGTAAATACAAATAAATCTGTTATAATAATATAGCCATAGCCCTGTAAATAGTAGGTTACGCCAAATTCATGATATTAATAATAAACATTTACATTTGGATAAGACAATATGTGAATGTTTACTATTCATTTAATGAATGTTCCGTAGGTCTACTATTTAGGCCTATAGGGCTAATTATATGCCTTGACGCATAGCCTACTAGTCTATACAAACGGAAAGCCTATATCAATTATTCTAACTACATTTTAAAACTGCTTAGTGAAAAGTAAGGATAAAATACAAACCTTTTTGCACACAATTCTACGATGGCCCAGTCTGTCCAGTCATTTAACTTTTGAAAAAATAAAATCTAAAGCAGATCTGATCAGGATAAACCCAAAGATTATGGATATATTGACAAGATACACGTCTCTCTGCCCTAACAATGAGTCGTTGTCAGCAATGCAGCACAACAGCTGTCTAGCTACCGCCTATACCACCTAATCCAGTTTTGAATATTCGATAATTTTGTTGTCGTCAACCGCCTGTATTCAATTGAGAGAGATGCTATTGTAACCCTTGTTATTTTGATGCTTTTAGAGGTACAGTCCGTATCCTTCCGCTCCTCTCCGACCTCTGATATTAATGTACCTAGGCTATTCAAATTAGATGTGTACGTGTTTTAGGAATGCTGCTGGGACACGTAGTCGCATCCTTGACCATCGTATATTACTGTGCTTCAAAAACGTCACATAGGTAAGCAACACTTCTGTGAGCTGTTATATATTGCTTTATAAGTACTTAATATAACGTAGTTCCATGGGTAATGGTGTTAAAGTGATTAGTGAAAATATGTTAGTATTTACAGTGCATTCGGAAAGTATTCAGACCCCTTGACTTTTTCCACATTTTGTTAAGTTACAGCCTTATTCTAAAATGTATTAAATAGTTTTTTCCCCTCGTCAATCTACACACAATACCCCATAGTGACAAAGTAAAAACAGGTTTTTAGATTTTTGTTAGCAAATTTATGAAAAATAATAAACGGAAATATCACATTTAGATAAGTATTCAGACCTTTTACTCAGTACTTTGTTGAAGCACCTTTGTCAGCGATTACAGCCTTGAGTCTTCTTGGGTATGACGCTACAAGTTTGGCACACCTGTATTTGGGGTGTTTCTCCCATTTTTCTCCGCAGATCCTCTCATGCTCTGTCAGGTTGGATGGGGAGCGTCGCTGCACAGCTATTTTCAGGTCTCTCCAGAGATCTTAGATCGGGTTCAAGTCCGGGCTCTGGCTGGGCCACTCAAGGACATTCAGAGACTTATCCCAAAGCCACTCCTGGGCTGTCTTGGTTGTGTGCTTAGGGTCGTTGTCCTGTTGGAAGGTGAACCTTCGCCCCTGTCTGAGGTCCTGAGCGCTCTGGTGCAGGTTTTCAACAAGGATCTCTCTGTATTTTGCTCCATTAATCTTTCCCTCGATCCTGACTAGTCTTCCTGTCCCTGCCACTGAAAAACATCCCTACAGCATGATGCTCCCACCACCATGCTTCACCGTAGGGATGGTGCCAGGATTCCTCCATACGTGACGCTTGGCATTCAGGCCAAAGAGTTCAATCTTGGTTTCATCACACCAGAGAATCTTGTTTGATATTTTGGTATTTTATTAGGATCCCCATTAGCTGTTGCAAAAGCATCAGCTACTCTTCCTGTGGTCCACACAAAACATGAAACATGGCATAATACAGAACATTAATAGACAAGAACAGCTCAAGGACAGAACTACATACATTTTTTTTTTTAAAGGCACACGTATCCTACATATCAATGCATACACACAAACTATCTAGGTCAAATAGGGGAGAGGCGTTGTGCCATGAGGTGTAGCTTTATCTGTTTTTTAAACCAGGTTTGCTGTTCATTTGAGCAATATGAGATGGAACGGACTTCCATGCAATAATGGCTCTATATAACACTGTACACTTTCAATAGTTGTAAAGATGGGGAGAGGTCTGCTCTGCTTTTTTGATACCACACTCCAAAAAGCAAGTCCTGCAGGCTCTAGATTTGTCTTATCTTAATTATTGTCCAGTCGTGTGGTCGAGTACTGCAAGGAAAGACCAAGTTAAGGGGATTGCTGGGGCGCTAGCGCCCCACTCCCGACACTACCCGGTGAAATGTGAGGCGCCAAATTCAAAATCCAAAAGTTGAATTATTAAACATCCACCAATATACAAGTGTTCCATACTCATCAAAAGCTCTGTTTCTTGGCAATATCACAGCGTTGTCAGATTTCAAAAAGGCTTTACGGTGAAAGCACAACATTTGATTGTTTGAGGGTAGCACCTAACATATTTTTGCCATTACCATAATTTCATAAGCCTCCACGGTTCACAGAAAACACATTTCACAGCGAAAACAAATCAATTACCTGTTGAAGAACTTCTGCTGAGGTCTTCCTAAGTGTCCAACGAAGACAATCCATGGTTCTTTTGTTAGAAAAANTTTACGTATATTTACTATAATAAATCAACCGGAATATAAACTGAGCTCTAAAGACGGAAAAAAAACACAGTGCGCGCTTGGCGAGAGCGCGCGTCCACTCCTATAGACTTCCAAAGAGACACTTCCTGATTTCCTCTTCTTCTCTGCTCTAATTCATCTAAACAGAATCAAATCACTTTCTCGAGACTGTTGACATCCAGAGGAAGCGATCGGTACTGCATTCATATGCCCTTATAAGGGCATTTTCATGAGGGAGGGGTTCCAAATGAGGCACTCTGTGAAAACCACTTTTTCCAGGACAGAAATTCCTTGGGGTTTCGCCTGCCATATCCGTTCTGTTTTACTCACAGACAAATGGTTAACAGTTTTACAAAATTCAGTGTTTCCTATCCAATGGTACCAAATATGTTCATATCCTATTTTCTGGGCCTGAATGGGAGGCATTTTACTTTGGGCACGCCAGGCTCTCCAAAACGGTCACCTCGTGTGCTCATCCCTAAGAAGTTAAACTGCAGCTGGCCCAGAACAGAGCGAAACGTCTTGCTCTTCATTGTAATCAGAGGGCTGATATAAATACTATGCATGCCAGTCTCTCTTGGCTAAGAGTTGAGGAGAGACTGACTGCATCACTTATTTTCATAAGGAACATTAATGTGTTGAAAATCCCAAATTGTTTGCATAGTCAACTTACACACAGCTCTGACACACACACTTACCCCACCAGACATGCCACCAGGGGTCTTTTCACAGTCCCCAAATCCAGAAAAAAATCAAGAAAGCGTATATTATTATAAAGAGCCATTATTGCATGGACCTCATATTGCTCAAATGAACAGCAAACCTGGTTTCAAAAAACAGATAATGCAACACCTCACGGCACAATGCAAAAAAACTATGTAATGTAGTTCTGTCCTTGTCTACTAATGTTCTGTATTATTTCATGTTTTGTGTGGACCCCAGGAAGAGTAGCTGCTTCTTTTGCAACAGCTAATAGGGATCCTAATAAAATACCAAATACCTGACAGGTGTGGCATCTCAAGAAACTGATTAAACAGCATGATCATTACACAGGTGCATCTTGTGCTGGGGACGATAAAAGGCCACTCTAAAATGTTAAGTTTTGTCACACAACACAATGCCACAGATGTCTCAAGTTGAGGGAGTGCAGAATTGGCATGCTGACTGCAGGGAGGTCCACCAGAGCTGTTGCCAGAGATTTGAATGTTCCTTTCTCTACCATAAGCCTCCAATGTTGTTTTAGAGAATTTGGCAGTATGTCCAACCAGCCTCACAACAGCAGACCACGTGTATGGCGTCGTTTGGGAGAGCAGTTTGCTGGCGACAACGTTGTTAACAGAGTGCCCCATGGTGGCGGTGGGGTTGTGGTATGGGTAGGCATAAACTACAGACAATGATTACAATTGCATTTTATCGATGGCAATTTGAATGCACAGAAATACTGTGACAATACCGAGGCCTATTTTTTTTAAAAGGTATCTGTGACCAAGGCCTGCAGTGTGAACAAGGCTTAAATGTACAGATAATCCCTGTCATTTGGTTACATCATTTTATGTTAATGAATCTAATAATTAGTAATTTACCGTTCTCATTGAGTGGATAGTCGTTTGCAGAGTTCACAACCTGCTACACTTGTGAGAAACAAGTTGTGGTTTATTTCACAACCATCATTTACAAATGTATTTTTTTTTCCATTGTCTTTTGATTAGTGTCCATGTCTACCTGAGCAGCTTGACCAGTATTAAACCATATCCACCTAAGCTTTTTATAGCAATCTTTTTTTCTACCTCCAAAATTTGCCCAAAATGCCCATACACCCACACAACCTTCCATGTTCCATTCAGGGATACAAACTGGTGAAGGCCCAAAAAGGTGACACTTTTTTTGTTGCATTGAAACATGCTAAAAATCCCTGCTAGGGGGAAATGCAGGTTTTAACTAATTAAACAAAGAATATGATCTACATGATCAGTCTCTGAGTGTAAAATAAAGTGGTTAATGTGAACCTAACTCACAGCTAAAAAATGTATAGAAGGCAACCCAATGTTATTTGTTGCCTAGACTTTACTGCAAATGACACTCAAGTCTTGAGAAAAAACAATACCCTGATATTGCAGTTAGCCATGACAGCCTTTATAATAGAATACACATACATATTGCACTTGGGAAAAAAAACATCTTAAAGTAGAAATAGAATGAAACAAACAGGAATTCTATTTTTGCTCCCTATAGACATCGATCAAGTGCACAAGGCTACATGTGTGCAAAAATAACGTTAACTGAGTAAAACAAATTATTATCCCCCCTTACTCACACACATACTCACGCGCGCACACTCAATCTTCATTGCTGCGACTTGCTTGCTAGTTGAGATTTCGGCTGTAGCTGCTCCGTGTTCAGTTTAGCCTACATTTCACTGATCCTGGTAGCAGAAAGCATTTTTTATTTGTGTCCTTCAAGGCAGCTGTCAATGATCACGTTAGGCTGCGTTTAATTATAATTTTTTTATGTCGGTTTGATCGCAGCGGAGGCACTAGTAATGTCTGCAGTTTTCGGTTTGGCTATTTGTTTTAAGTGTATTAGTCTATAAATAAATCTCTTTGCCAAAATTCGTCATCTCTCCCATGTCTTATTCGACTAGTAGTTGTTCTAAAATGTTTACTGCTTGCCTACATTTGACTCCCTCTATGTTTAATATAACACACATACATTAATTATTAATTTCGGTTGCCTATCCTGACGTGAAGTTTGTTCTATAGAACGCCAAACCGAAAACCGCGTTCAAACCGCCATAAAAAATATCAAACGTGATCATTGACAGCTGCCTTGAAGGACACAAATAAAAAATGCTTTCTGCTACTAAGATCAGTGAAATGTAGGCTAAACTGACAACTGAGTGAAGAGCAGAAATCAACTAACAAGCAAGTCGCAGCAATAAATACGTGAGTGTGTGCGCGTTCACGCGAAGGGGTAATTCTGACAGGGAGATTTTCGCCACAACGGCAAGGACTCGTATAACATTTAATACTATAGCGAATTGATTAAGTTACTAATGTTAGCTCATCTGAGGTAATTATTTGATCAGATAAGTTGGCTAATGTTGCTCAACATTTCTCTGGCTAGATAACGGAGAATTCGATCCAGCTAGCAAGATACTTGTTCCACCACCCTTTCTCCCTCACCTCAAACTATCCAAATGACAGTAGTTTTTCAGTTACAGCTCATGAAATACACTTCACCTTCTCACCCCCGTCTCCGTGGTCAGGCGTCTCACCTACCGTTACTTCTTCGTTATTGTTCAGGGGACGCGCTGCTGTAACTGAAAAGCTACCTTTCCAGAGCGCGCACTGATGCTGTAACTAGTAAATTGGTTGTCTCTTCCCCCCCCACACAAAAAATAAACAACTTTTCTCATCGGATCTACCCGAATCACGTAGGTCTCCTATTTTGGATTCAAAACGCCGAATTTCACCGAAAGGTGACTAGTTTGCATCCCTGTCCATTGGATTGTTGCAGTGAATAAGGCATTCACGGAATTCCAGAATCCACAGTAGGTCTGTGTCAAAATGTAAAGTTTAATTCCATGTAAAATGACACGCTGAACAATGGCTGATATCATTTTTATACATTTCAACTATTGTTCAAAATATGCATGCTGTAAACCTCCAGAATGTATGAAATCAATTACTGTTTTTTGTCCCCCAGATGACAAATCATACCCATTAAGTCAGTTAATTTGATTGGCAATCTTTTGTGCATTTAACAGTGGAGGTCAGCCATGTAAAAGGGTAGCGGCATGTTTTTATATTACCTTGGTCCTTGAATGGACTACCGTAACTCCAAAACCAGCATTGAGTCCAAATTCTTGTTAAGATTCAAGTAAAAAAATGTCACATAAAAATTGAAACTTCACATTTGTTGTAGAGTTATGACAAAAGTGTAAAAAAAAAAAAATTATACTGGCATTGACCACTGTGGTTAAGCCAGCATGAAAGTGACCAGATGCTGGATATACACTGAATAAATACCCTTTGAAATGTAAACATTGGCACAAGTCTCTTAAAGCACCATCTTGAAATGTTTGTATTTGAAACATATTTCTGAAATGTAAAAAAAAAAACTCCCAGATGAAAAAGGGAAGCCACTCTAAACTCCAGAATACATTAATCTCTCATGTATTTCTTAAATTACATTTTGCTTCAGGGCTTTCTAAGGGCCAAATCATAACTTGAGATATGCCTTCAAGACTCACTTATCCCCCAATGACATCAATGCAAGGTGCACATAGAGTGTGAGTTATGAGCTATGAGCATGTACCTCAATTTGGGATTTGGCCCAAGCACAGTAGTGAAATCAACTACATGAGGGGGGTGAATCCAGACAAAATGTACAACCTTTTCCACCAAACAAACCTTCAGCAGCCAGTGCTGAAGGCAGGCTGACTGCAATTCTGCCAGATCCAAAATATAACCACCGCAGTCTAACCCAAGATGCTCTCTGGCACTCAAAACAAACAATGACCTACTGCTCCAAGCCACACCACACCAACCTTATCACAAAACAGTTTGTCAATGGGAGGAACTGCTTATTTTAGCTTGGTGTTCTGCAACCATTTATTTAGGCTTGGAGGAGGAATGTTGGGAGAGTTCATTCAGGATCCTGGGGGTGGCTGCTGGGGGGCTCCCCCCATTATCGGACTGTGGAAGGAGTCTGGAACGCGTTTGGCATACTCTACGAGCTGGTAGGACTCCCTGATGTCTGAGAGGCCAAACCAAAAGACAATCCAGCTGCCGTTGACAAAGCTTCCGTCGCAATGCTTGAAGTACCTGAGGATAGGTGGAGAAAAGGAAGGAAAATTAGATTCTAAAAGAGAGAGACAACCCTGTACACAGAGTCCAGGTGTTGGTTAAGGCAGGGACAGCTAGTATCCAAAACATTACACTAGAAAGACAGAGCTTGACTTTTATTTTTAAGTCACAGTAAAACAAAAGATGCATGGTATTTTTTTGTAGTGAAAAAAACTTTACATATATTGCCCAGCAGAATTGGAAAGAAAATCTTCTAGATACTCTCAACTTGAGAAAGATGGCATCTGATACTAAGCCATTATGTGCGGCCAAAACAGCCATAAGTCATGTTTCTTGTGTCCCATTGTGCAGTGTCATGTTCTTCTCACCAGGGGTTGATGCGGTTGGTGGCGCGGGACCTCCAGAAGAGCTTTCCCAGGTCCTGCCTGATGCACTCCCACAGGATCTGGCTGGTGCCCTCGCCCTGCTTGCTGCTGCTCACCACAAACTTGTCCAGATAGGGCGTACCGCTGCTCACAGGCTCCCTGGTGATGATGGCTGCTGCACTGTACCTGCAGGTGATCAAACATTCCATGTTGTGGTTTCTTTGAGACACAGGCCAGGTCCCGTTCTCTACCTATCCTTCTCCAGTAGCGTGAACTCGTTCACTCCTCTTCATGCATTGAAAAGCATTGGGTTGGTGTGAGCATGGCTGGAGGGAGTTTCCTTCCACCACCATATTCCTCAAATCATTTTTTTTTGTTAATCTATGAGAGCGGATTTTACGAGTTCTGGAGAAGGGTAGAGAATCGGAATGTAGCCACAGATGAGGAAAAGACATAGAAAGGAAAAAAGGATGCCACACAGGAAGACGTGTGTGTGTGTGTGTGTGTGTGTGTGGGGGGGGGGCTACCCTTCCGAGAGGTAGATGGAGTGGAGGCGTCCTTTGAGTGACTCAATGTAATCCTCCCTCAGGTTCTTTTCGAAAGACTTGTTTATCAGGGCCAGTAGGCGGTCTAGGTCTATGTCATCCAGAGTGCTGTACCTGGCCAAACAAAAGGATAGAGAGATGGTAGTTGCACACAGTAGTTGTGATTAACTTTGCATCACTTTTAACAGAGACACCCGACAAGCTCAACTATCTATGACAACACCCTTGGTATGACAGGCACACAATCACCCGTCTCAAAGTCAGTCAATTCATTCAAGACAATTGGCTGACAGGCATAGGAAAGATTGCTTTTTCCCAATTGCACACATGCAGCGCACAAAAGACTCAAGTCAGAATTTATCTTATCAAACACTATAAATCTGTAGTTGATTTTCTCTTCCTGCGCAAGTTTTAACTTGCTAATTCTACATCTAGTTAAGGAGTTGTGGTTGTAGGATAAGTATTTATGTTCCAAATGTGCATGAAAATTAAATAGCTAGCGAGCCTCAGCAGTGCCAGCTATACGAGTCACTCAAGGCCAAGGCTCTAGAACAGCAGCCAACAACTCACAACATTTGAATGTCCTTGTTTCACATCCGATAGCACAACGGCCATTTGCACTGACGAGAGAATATATCCCTTTAAAGATTGTACGACCTTTACCCCTGAAAAGTAAATTTTTCATTATGTTTTATTATTGGGCTTGTCACAAGGGAGTATTTTGTGCACAGCCTGTGTGCGATTAGAAGTGGAAAATACCACCTGTGATGTGTGAACAGACACTTGTCTCCCTAGACTTATTGTTCCAGAGCAGTCACTGTGACAGGTGAAATTACTGTTATGGTGCCGATACGAAAGGCTTAATGAGGAAACGAAGCGATATAATGTCAGAAATAAAATGGCATGAGCAAGTAGCCTAACTGTTACTAAATTTCACACAAAAATCTTGCACTGACGTTGGGTCGACCAGCCTCATTGCAAAAATGAATCAATAAATAAAGATGATTGTTTGAAGAAATTACCAAATCTCTCTCAGTACTGAATTTCCAAGACAAGAGATTGAAATACTCACTTGTGAATGGGGTCTCCATTCTTGAACAGGGTACCAGAACCTATGAAAACAGTAGGGGTGAAAATGAACAATTGTGTACACAAAGCATGTCAAATCAGCAAGCACACATACCACTATACAATGTTTAGGGCAAGGTGAACTGGCTTGAAAAGTGAATTACCCAAGGACTGTTGAGGAGTCTGTAATTTCCTTGTTTCAATACTTTGAGTGTACGGAATGGGATAAATCTAACCAGTTAGGTCAGTAAAGGATTACCTGTCGTGTAGACTTTGCATGCAGTGACTCACATTACACATCTGTGCTGTGCGATAAAGAAATGGAGCCACCCAGGTCAACGAGTGCATCTTTAAAACCTCTGCTGTGCTAAGGTCACTTCTCAAAATACACATCCTAGGACAACATGACCCTTGGTTGGATTTCAGGTGTCAGATACACATAGATGCCATGCACAACATGAGCTGCATGTATGGACATACAGTCTACTACAGTGGAGGCTTCTGAGGGGAGGACGGCTCATAATAATGGCCGGAACGGAGCAAATGGAATGGCATCAAACTATGTATTTGATACTATTCCGCTCCAGCCATTACCGCGAGCCCGTCCTCCCCAATTAAGGTGCCACCAACCTCCTGTGGTCTACTACACCTCGAGGGCCAGAGTGTCTGCTGGGGTCTGTTCTTTACTTCAATTCAGCGAGTGATTAAGAACGGGGACACCGGGGGCTGTTTGTATGAAGTGTCTCAGAGAATAATGAATATGATTATATGGACAGGAAAGGACCTGATCCTAGATCAGCACTCCTACTCTGAGATGCTTGATACATAAAAGCCCCTGGGAGATAAAAGAGAAACAGCAGAAAGGGAGAGAGCAGAAACTGACTCCAGAGGACTGGAGTTGCTCCTATGCCTGCCTTAAGAGCATCGGTTAGACGTAGGGGTTAGTCGGGGGAGGGGGGGGTCTCCCTCACCCTTGTGGCTGAACAGCTCTGTGAGCAGTGTGCTGGCGGAGGTGATAACGGCAGAGGACTCGCAGGGCAGCTGGTTCAGGAGCTGGGCGATGGTGCCCACCCTCCGACGCTCGGCCAAGCTCAGCCACGGCGCCCCCGACAGGCTGGGAAGATCACCGGGCAGAGACACTAAATCCAGCACCTGATATGTGGAGAGGAGAGTGGGACAGAAACACATCAAGGTAAACAACCTTGAGGAAGTAAATGAAAGCAACAAAACTACATAAGAGTTCAAACAAAATTATAGTTGTGATATACAGGTAACTGACAATATAAAGGAAACACTTGAGTAAATGAGGCTTCTGGCAGCTCAGTTATGGTGTGGGGTGCATTTTCCTGGCATGGTTTAGGTCCTCTCATCCCCTTAGAGGGTAAGGTAAACACCAATAAATACACAGCCAGCCCTTCTGTGTGATCACCTTCAACCTATGGTGAATCATTTCTATCCTGATGGGAGTGGCCTCTTCCAGGATGACAATGCCCCCATCCACAGGACACGAGTGGTCACTGAATGGTTTGATGAGCATGGAAACGATGTAAACCATATGCCATAGCCGTCTCAGTCACCAGATCTCAACCCAACTGAACACTTATGGGAGATTCTGGAACAGCACCTGAGACAGTGTTTTCCACCACCATCAACAACAACAAAACCCCAAATGATGGATTTCTCACATATCCCTCCAATAGAGTTCCAGACACTTGTACAATCTATGCCAAGGAGCATTGAAGCGGTTCTGGTGTTCGTAATGGCCCAATGTCCTATTAAGACAGTATGTTGGTGTTTCCTTTATTTTGGCAGTTACCTGTAGTCCCATCCTGGAGAGCAGGCAGGTGTTAGGCCTCTTCTTTGATTGGGAGTAAATAGCCTACTGCTTCTAATGTACAGGAACTGTAGACTGATGGGCCTATCTTCAAAGAGCAAAGAAGACGACAAGCTCCTTAACTCCCTAATGTAGGTCAAGTACTATAAATGCACGTGCATTGAGAAAATACTTCACCTCTAGCAATCTGCCACCCAACCCCCCCCAAAATAACCCCAAATCAACACACCTTGTGACTCTGATTGCGGAGGCCTCCCCAGCTGTTGAGAAACATGACTTTGAGTGGCTGCAGGACTTTGGAGATGGCGGCCGTGACATCCACCGAGTCCAGGGCCACCGAGCGGCCTGTGGTGTCCCGCCCCACAGGGCACACTAGGGGGATGGCCCCGCAGTCCAGGCTCCACTGGAGCAGACCTTTGTCCACTGCAATGGAGGACCCTGCACTGACAACACATAGGGCCGTTATTACTCTTAAAAATAACTAAAAACAAACAAGTAATATCGTAATGCAAAGGAGGATAGGGTAAGTGTGGTAGGGGAGACCTGCTTCCTTGGGGTGGATCCTGCACCAGCAGCAAGGCCTCTGCACTGAAGAAAGGTATGACACTGGCTGAGTGGTGCTGTAGGACCTCTGTTAGGGTCTGGCACTGCTGAACGATATCAGCCCTGGAGTTGGAAGTACACTTGTATGGGGCGTCGTCATCCTCAGGCCGTGACAGTCCCATCACCACCACTGGCTTCATGTCCATCCGCTGCAGGAACGAGAGCCCAAACGCCAGACTCTGCAGCATCTCTCGGCTCTCGAATACAGATTTGTCCACCTGACATGAAGATAGATTTCAAATGACAGTGAACAAGTGCTAGATATCAATAATTTATCAAAACTCACAAGGGGCCAACCATGACGAGAGTTTCTTCTTCTTCTTCTTTCGGATTTGGTTTGGCGGATCGCATCCAACCTTTAGGCGCATACACCGCCACCTACTGTACTGGTGTGTGAGGCCATTCACAGCCTATCTACATTACATTCTTGATACAGTAATAAAAAAATATGGGAAAAGGTAAATCTTCGCAATCCCAAGTACTTCTCTGCCGCCTCAACCTTTATTTTTTGTGAATTCCAATCCATTTCTGCAGTACAATTGACAACCATGGCTATGAATGCAAAGAAACCCACCTTACTGAAACACATTATTCCCATCCCTCTCTATTGGTCTCTGCCTACTCACAAGAATCCTCTCAGGATCCCTCACCCTGTAACCATCTTCCTCTACTACTTCGGCATATGACACTTTCTGTACTACTGTGACCATGGCAACCTCAACCTCACCGGACACCTCCGATCTCCAACCCCATGGGCACCCCCACGGGCACCCCCACAACTAACAACTTTCTCCAACGATACTACACATTCCTCCTGCACACTTCTCACATCAAGGAATCTCCCTCCTACACACTGCTGCAACATGCCTATAAACTTGACACCTAAAACACTGTAGTATTTTCGGAACAGAATCTCTCACGGGATAACTTACACTTCCTAACTTAACCTTATCTGGCAAAGACTCTGCATCAAAACTAAGCAAAACTAACTCTTCAGGAGGAGGGTTGGCCACGCCTGCTCTAAAAGTGGCTGACTGGTGAACCTATCCTGTTCTTGATCTACAGTCACCTCACAATGTCAAGACTTATATGCAAGCGCTTACACTCCTCCTGCCCATAAAGCTATGCAGCTCCAGCGATTTTTGTTAGCGACTATTGTTTCTAAGGTTTGTGTGTAGTACATGAGTATTGCGCAGAACGTTAAAGGGAGATTATATTTGCCTATGAGCCACACGCTACTAGTTACAGTTAGCTAGCTATAGCATAATTAGAATACGCAATTGAATAGGTTATCATGAGCTATTTAGCCAAGCTTGTTGGACTGATGCCAGGCAGTAGCTAGCTATAAAGATTCTCTGACAGCTGTACACAGCAATTATTAGTTCGCTTCAATCACTTGGTAACGAACGAGCTATTCCGTTTGACAGTTCATGTCATTCATTGTTCCCCTATAATTTTTGCAAGTTACGCTGGCATTAGCCTAGCTTGTTAGCCACTTACCTCGAGCACTGCAAATGCCGGCGCTTGTGCCAAACTGGCTCTCTGAAATTGGGTCAACCAGTACCGAGCTTCTCGAGGGTCTCCACCAATTTCATTGAGAAAAGCTTTCACATCCCGATAAATTAATGTCCGGTTTGGCAGAACGTAGCGGTCAGATGCTGAGAAAGAGTTAGGGAACTCTTGCTGGGCCAAAGCCGGGGTTTTGCCTCCCTGGCCGACCGCCTTTGAACTCGCCAAGCGTCGCTGAAGTTTTAACATTCGCTGGTGACATGTGCTCTGGACAAGCCCCGGTGAGGGGTTCGTCAAGTATTTGCCAGCCATTACCATGACTCTGCAACTGGAGGTACCACTGTTGACTTTAGCCATGTTTGCTGGCTATTACAGGTCGTTTAATAACTAGCTAAGTAACTAAACTGCTTCTACACCTCCAACACGCCTCAAAATATTACTGCCAGACAGGTTTCAGGCAGAGGGCTTGGATTTCACTACCGTAGACGACGGAAGGAGGGTACTCAAAAGGCGTGGTTACTCTCGCCAATGTGGTTGCCATAGACACCACTCAGCTTCATAAAAGAGGATTCTAGGTTATCACTCCAACTCCAGTTGTAACGGTGATTCACCGAGGTAAAGTACGTTTTATATCAGACATTCACCATTAGCCTATTTAAAATTTGACAATGTCCATTCTTCTGATTACTACGAACGATATATATTTCTTTTAATTGACTCGGGTGAAAGTGCGTTCGCTATAAGGGCCCTTGAGTTTCCCAGTGACGTGGTTAATTCCACCAATTAAATTGTTTATATTTTGTATTTTAAAACAATTATAACCTTTTAACTGAAGTTCATCCTAATTTATTTAATATGTACTGTAGCCTAACAAATTGCATGGTTTCCCGAGTCGTAGTGGGAAGACCACACAACATATCATTGCGTGACTCCAAGTTTACTTCGATATGATGGCTATTATATCAATATTTTCGCATAATTAATTTTACGACACAAAACAAATCCCACCCTGTCGGAGGAATAAATTGTCTGTCTGCATTTATCAAATTGTACCGGCATATCCTGTTTCCATCAGCCCAGTCGTGACTTTTTTCAGTCATCAGGTAATTAATCCGCATGAAGTGGTTGGATGGAAGCCTCGTTATATCAAAACAAGTGCACTTTATTCTAAAAACATCTGGCCTACTTCTACAACCTTTGATTTTCATAAAAAGTAAAGTATTCATTTTATAGAAATAATCGATCACAAATTGCATTTAAATCTCTTATCTGCTATAACTTTTCCATGGATTATCATAGAAACATCAAACTAAATCCGTATTATTAAAATCGAACACAACACATCACAACACATTCCTCCTTATTTTCAAGCATGGTAGTGGCTGCATCATGGTATGGGTATGCTTGCACAGGCAAAATCCTATGATGGTTATTAAATAAATATTTTTGCCTAAAGGCGTGTCCACTGCCGTTTCTCACATAATTAATTTTACCGAAACAAAAAGATCTGACCATGTCAAATGAACATATTATCTGTAGGAATTTATACAATTGTACCGAAACTTCCTATTTCCATTACAGCTGTCATAATTTTTTTTATATACTGTATGACTTTACTCACATAAAAACCGTGGAAACTTGGTTATTAAATAGAAACAAATACTCTGGTCGTGGCACATGCGCTCTAGCTAACAGCTCGCAGACAGGTACAGTGCGATACTTATTGGAAAGCAGCATTAAGCTCCTCACGGTGAACTTTCACCACTCTGTGAAGTTCATCATAACTTATTTCATCTGTAGCCTAATAAACTGCATGGTTTCCTCGAGTTGTAATGGGAGGACCACACACCACATTACCGGGTGACTCCAAATTTACTTCATATGATGGTTATTACGGCAACTGCACCGCCCACAACTGCACGGCTCTCCAGAGGGTGGTGCGGTCTGCACAACGCATCACCGGGGGCAAACTACCTGCCCTCCAGGGCACCTACAGCACCCGATGTCATAGGAAGGCCAAAAAGATCATCAAGGACAACATCCACTGTTCATCCCGCTACCATCCAGAAGGCGAGGTCAGTACAGGTGCATCAAAGCTGGGACCGATAGACTGAAAAACAGCTTCTCTCTCAAGGCCATCAGACTGTTAAACAGCCATCACTAACACAGAGAGGCTGCTGCCTACATACAGACTTGACATTATTGGCCACTTTAATAAATGGATCAGTAGTCAGGGGTAGCCTAGTGGTTAGAGCGTTAGACTATTAACCGAAAGTTTGCAAGTTCAAATCTGGCAGGCAATTAACCCACTGTTCCTAGGCCGTCATTGAAAATAAGAATTTGTTCTTAACTGACTTGCCTAGTAAAATAAAAATAAATGAATACAAAAAGTACCTTATTTACATATTTCAACAAAAAAAAAACTGCTTTTGCTTAGTCATTGTGGGGTATTGTGTGTAGATTGACGAGGGGGAAAAACTATTTAATCCATTTTAGAATAAGGCTGTAAGGTATCAAAATGTGGAAAAGGTCAGAGGGTCTGAATACTTTCCGAATGCTCTGTATATCAATATTTGCACATAAAGGCGTTTCCACCACCGTTAACTGCATAATTAATTTTACCGACACAAAAAATATCCTACGGTGTTGAACGAACAAATATATATGATATGACTTTACTTGCATAAAATCTGTGTATGGAAACGTGTGATTGAAATTTAAAGGCAATGTTCCCTGTTAGTGGAGACCGCATTCACGGTAAATGCTGCAGATTTTGGATCAATAGGACATTTACCTTTACATTTCTAGCGCGCTATCTGTAACGCTTCAGCAATACATATTGAATGGTGCACTTCAACTAATTGGAAAAATTATTTTATTTTATGAAACTAATTTACTGAGTTCCAAATTACACCTCATAGCCCCTAATGTTTGCTAGCACATCTGCCCTAGCCTCAGACTGTCATGCATATCTGAAAAGGGTTAAATAGGTTGAAGGAATATGGTAATAGAAAAGGAATAATATTTTATTGATCCATAATTCTTGCAGTCCACAGAAATACATGTTCTGCTTTGATCTCCACCAACCCGAAAGACACAAGCACACAGGTTGGAGAGAGGTTGTTTTGCCATATTGGATAGGCCTACATTTAACCAATCCTCTACCTTCATATTGATTTGCAACTCTTGTATCCCTTTCCTCACGCAGTGCCTGAATCACTGCATCTAGCGTACAGCTGTTATTTCGGTTTGATGGAGATATAAAGAATCAGAAGTTTGCCTTTCTGTCCCAACCTGTTTGACAAGCATGACAATAAGGTATGAATTACTATGATTTTGTTCTACTCTTTGGTGTGGTGAGGGGAAAGGCTAGTGTACTACAGTAGGCCTAGCACCAAAACATCACTGCAAGGGGCATTACTTTCATAAATGGTTTCTTTAAAAAATTGTATGCACTCAATTTAGTTCTGAAAGATTAGATGCCATTCATCATCAAAATGAATCCCTTACAGGGGATCCTATATATTTGAAAAATAAGCTGTCCTGAGTCTTGCACATATAGGTCAATGCAATGGTCTCTAAGCCAGGGCAGCACATGGCCAACACATGGTTGATCAAATATGAATGAAACAAAGGTGGGTATCTTGAAATAGGCTTGTGGTTTCAAAAGTATAGGCTATATGCAAGGCTGGCTAACCTGATTGAGTGCATTAATTTATAGAAATAATATGTTATGCCATAAAAATATTACAATATTGGTAGGCTCTATGGTTAGGCTAGCTACTGGTGATAAATAACTAGGTGCACTGTGGATGTTTTTTTTTTACTTGGACAAGTGCCTTGCTGCAACCAGTGATAACGATGATGTCATAGGCCACCTGCACCTGACATGGCATTTCCATTGTTTTGGTCGAATTCGATTGATCTCTTTACCACACCAACGATGTAGGATCTGAATTTGAGTCAGTTTGCTCCAGCAGGAAAATCATCCTGCAGCTACAGGAATGTGAATTATTATGTGGATTATAATTAATGGACATTTTTGTAGGGGTTGATACATTTTTTGAATAGTAAACTCAAGTCAGAAATGTTAAAGTGGAAATTACAAACTTCAGAAGCCTTTTTAAACCTGAAATACACTACAAGTATTAAATGTCCTGCATTGCAGCAAAGTTCTCCTGCCACAGGGTGATCAAATTAAGATCCTACATCTGTAAGTATTCTGGAAAACTGCTAAATGAATGCAAATGTTGTGTTTTTCTTCATCAAGCAATGGAAAATGATCCATGAAATCATGGAAGAAAGACAACTTTTAATTATTTGATAAGACAACTCTGACAGAGCATTGGATGTAGGAGTTAAATAGTAGATCAATGTTACTTTGTTCATTATATAAAACATTTGACATCACAACTTCGAAAAACATATTATGCACTATTTTAACTATTGCACTATTAACTATTGCACTTATGCACTATTTTATTTGTTTAACACAGATTACCAGAGAGCAGTTTGGAAGACTCTGCCAAAGAGAAATGGTTTCTGTGATAGGATTACACATTCTCCTGCCAGCCCTTGCACACATTCTTTAGTTTGACCGAAACTTTGAGGAACAGGAAGATGCTTTTTAGTAGAAGAGGGTGGGCTTGATGCAGGACTTCAACCACCTGTCCAGGGAGATGTGAAAGGGTGGCACTGATGAACACTGCTATAGGTCCCACAAACCCACTTCCGTACCTTTATTAATCATTACTGTATTTACTGTATGATTTGTGTATGCCTATCTCACACATTCTTATTCTATAACTCACATTTCTATGTGGATTTGGTCAGATCGCTCAAAAAGTTACATATTGCAGCTTAAAGTAAATACCTGCAGTCAACTTGTGCAATAGGTTAGGAGATAAAGAGGATAGTTCTTAATATCACCTGTCACATTATTTTACATTATGAAGCTTACGGTAGTTCCCCAGAACAGTTGAGCCAGTCATGTGTTTGTTTGTAAATAGAAAAGTGGGAGCAGTCGAGTCCATGTGTCGCATTTTATATTGAAAATCAACTGTATTTTTTTGCTTCAATAGAGTGATCAGGGGCGTGCAACTTTAATCACAGAAAATACATTAGTGCAACACATTCAGCAGAAAATAGCTTAATTTTCATCAGATGACAACAGAAGTGCAATGCTATTTGGCTGGCAGCCATACAAGTAAATGAGCTTACAATGAAAAAGCAAGGTATTTTTTGCAAAAACGATGCATGGCCATAAAATGTCTAATGTTTTGTCATAGAAAGAATGTAGCTAGCTATATTTCCTAATATTTGGCTTAAAGTTAATCTTGCATTTTACTGGAGAATAGTAGGCTACACTGAAAAGTACCAGAGAAAAGTAGCTACACATCAGTCAGAGCACTGTCTGCTGATTGCTCTTTCTTGAATGCAACTGAAGCATAAAATGTGTCTGATGCCGAGCAGAAATTACAATAATGTCACGACTTCAGCCGAAGTTGGTCCCTCTCCTTGTTTGGGCGGCTTTCAGCGGTCGATGTCACCGGTTTTCTAGCTACCGCCGATCTACTTTTCATTTTCTATGTTTTTTGTCTTCATTATACACACCTGGTTTCTATCCCATATTTATATTTTCCTTATTTAAACCCTCTGTTTCCCTCATGGTTTTGTGTGTGTTTGTTTATTGTTAGATGTTCTTTCATGTTTGTGAGCATGTACATTTTACTAACGTTTTGGTAGTTTGTTTATGAGTAAATATTATTGTATACTCATCTCCATTGTCCTGCGCCTGACTCTGCCTACATGCTACACTGAGACGCCTGACCAATAAGAAGAATTGCATATGCATTTGTAAAAACAATTCTCAGTGAAAAAAAAAGCAGAATTCTGTGTTAAGGTGACCCCTAAGTTTAACTTGCTAGTTATCTAAGTAAGTGGCTGAATTAATAAGGAGACGCGGCATCATATGGTGTTAGCTTTCTGCCATGTTTGAGAAATCTGTATAGTTGCCATCTTGATTTCCTTTTGTTTTTTCTACTCTCCGTTCTCGACCTGTCTGCTCCTCCTCCCCTCTTCTCAGAGAAGAGCAGGCAGGCCCCTTGCCCTAGCGACTCCAGACTCCACACAGACACAGTGTGTACACATGCTGTTCTAGAGTCAGCACTGTTCTTCTTTCAGACAAGCATGCATCAAAACTTGTACATTTTCATAATGTCCCTCATTCACATTCACTTGTAAATGTCCAAACTCACAAAAATAGCATTCGGTAGCTTCTACCTATATATGTATAACTTTATGAGCTGGATTGCCTGTCTTTGACAATTTGTTTATTTTTGTTTGCGCTCGATAGCATATTTAGCTAGCATCATCCATCGAAATGTGTTATTACCTGCGCTAATTGTGTTAGCGTTCTGGTAATAGATGCCCAATGGGATTTTCGTTCTTTTTTGGCGCAAAACTTGTGTACTTAGCCGGTAATGCCGTAAAGCTCGGGATGAGAGAAGGACGGAATGACGATATGAACATTTGCATATCGCCCAACCCAACTATCCAGACAAAAGCTCTGGAGGTAGTTTGCGAGGTACTCCTAAGATCTGAGAAAAGTTTAGTTCTTGCAACACCCTCTCAGAACTCAGAGCCCTGCAGCAAAGCCGCTAGCCAGACCAAGATGCCCACCACGGTAAAAGACACTGTCTGTGTGTTTTCTGTGAATGTTGATTCAGAGGCATCTAAAATCATTTACACATTTGTGGCTGATGTCGTACAGCCCATTGAAGCTGGTAAGCACACAGAGATGCACATCCTCCAGTGGATCTGTTAATGAGTAACTTGCAAAGTGTACATCGTACCAAGAAACAGAAAATATTGTGGAACAACATGTGGAACAACATGCAGAGCAACCTTGCACATTTTTTCAGCTATGGGTCAGCCACCATTGGAAAGGATTCAGCTTCATTTCCAGAACAAGAAGCTCTTCAGAGGTTCAGCTCTGAGGACATTGAGGACCTCCATAGAGGTCAGAGTGACTCTCAGGTAAGCCAGAGTGACCTTGACACCAGTACCAAGGAAGTGGCAAAAGCTCAGTCCTTGACCTATTGGAACAAGATCTCCTGACAAGTCCCTTGCAGTTTGTCTGTTCGTGGACTGTGTAAAAACACATCTGGATGCTTTTTCAATCTCAAGTCCCCCCGTACCCTCTGAATTTATGCTATCCAGCTATCTTTGAATTACGTTAATATATTTGTAAAAAAAAGAATACAAAAAACATAACTTTGTTTGTAGTTATAGGTAATCAGATCGTGACTACACTAGTGGATCACTAGTCACTTTTATAATGCCACTTTAATAATTCCACTTTAATAATGTTTACATTTCTTGCATTACTCATCTCATATGTATATACTGTATTGTATACCATCTATTGCATCTTGCCTATGCGGCTCTGTCATTGCTCATCTATATATTTATATGTATATATTCTTATTCCATTCCTTTACTTAGATTTGTGTGTATTATGTAGTTGTTGTGGAATTGTTAGTTTACTTGTTAGATATTGCTGCACTGTCAGAACTAGAAGCACAAGCATTTCGCTACACTCACAATAACATCTGCTAACCATGTGTATGCGACCAATAAAATTTGATTTGATTTGATTACAAGTACGTTACTAAGTCTTTGACCACACTGTGTTGTTACTTTGGTGAGTATAAACTCATGCATCTTACAAAAGAAATCAGCAAATAGAAATACCAGTGTAGCCAAGATACACAAGCGATAGCCTCCGACGGCGGCGTATTTCATATCATCCGACAAAATGACACACTGCTCAACTCAGCTCAGCCATAGACCAATGTAGCATCCAATAGGTGACACTCCATAGCCTTTCAAAATAGATTTACAATTGTTCCAATGCACCGCACGCAAACACACACACACTAAATAATTATGTGAAATATTATTACACAAATATATACTGTGTACAAAACATTAAGAACACCTACTTATTCCATGACAGACTGACCAGGTGAATCCAGGTGAAAGCTATGATCCCTAATTGATATCACTTGTTAAATCCACTTCAATCAGTGTAGATGAAGGGGAGGAGACAGGTTAAAGAAGGATTTTTAAGCCTTGATACAATTGAGACACGGATTGTGTATGTGTGCCATTCAGAGGGTGAATGGGCAAGACAAAAGATTTAAGTGCCTTTGAACGGAATATGGTAGTAGGTGCCAGGCGCAACGGTTTGTGTCAGAACTGCAACGCTGCTGGGTTTTTCATGCTCAACAGTTTCCTTTGTGTATCAAGAATGGTCCACCACTCAGAGAACATCCAGCCAACTTGACACAACGGTGGGAAGCATTAGAGTCAACATGAGCCAGCATCCTTGTGGAATGCTTTCGACACCTTGCCCCAACAAATTGAGGCTGTTCTGAAGTCAAAAGGTGGAAAGGTGCTCCTAATGTTTGGTATACTCAGTGTGCATAATAAATTAGGTTCAAATGAAATGTCCATATCAAGAATTGAAATGACTGGAAAATGCAGTTCAAAACATCATAAAAGTGCCTCATCAAAACAAAATTTGAGCTTGATAAATCAAATGCCCCAAAGAGATGTTGTATATTCTCATGTTTATTCAACAGTAGCATAAGCCGCAAATTGCAAAGGAAAATGCATTTAGGCCTACCTTTACTTCTAAATGAAGTCCATTCATTTTCGTGTCCTTCAGGGTGAACCTCTCGGTGACAACGTTGAGGAAGTCTTCTTTATTCCTTTTGAGTTTGAAAAGTCTGTCTCTATTGACATGAGGGGCAAGGATGACAAAATAATCAAACCTGGCTTTCATTTGAACACTGAGATTGTCCAAAATGTTGAAAAACATTCCTCTCATTGGCTGTCTCCCTCGGGTTACTGTGTCTGTCAGTCCAAGTGTGGTGCATTTCTCCTCAAACTGATCATAGAAAGTGTCAAAGTCTTGTCTCAGGGCGTTATCGTGTTGCTGATATGTACACAGAAAGCAAGTCGAAGGATTTGACAGTCAGGTATCATATCCGGAGGCCATCAGCAGCGTGTCATTGTCCCGACCGGATGATTTTCTGTTGGTCTCCCTCTCTGAATTATACCAAGTTTTCCTTGGAAATCCAACTTGGAAAAATTGTTTGAGGTGCAGTCCATCTGTCTGGTTGTTTTTGCTAGCTAGCTAGTTTCATTCAGTTCAAGGGATGTGAGCGCCAAATTATACTGAACTAAAATATAAACACAACCTGCAACAATTTCAAAGATTTTACTGAGTTATAGTTCATATAAGGCAATCAATCAATTGAAATAAATACACTAGGCCCTGATCTATGGATTCCACATGACTGGGCAGGGGCGCAGCCATGGGTGGGCCTGGGAGGGCATAGGCCTATCCACTTGGGAGCCAGGCCCATCCACTGGGGAACCAGGCCCAGCCAATCAGACAATCTCTAATTTGAAGAAGCCAGATGTGGTGTTCCGGGGCTGGCATGGTTACACGTGGTCTATGGTTGTGATGCCGGTTTGACGTACTGCAAATTCTCTAAAACGACATTGGAGGCGGCTTATGGTAGCGAAATGAACATTAAATTATGTGGCAACATCTCTGGTGGACATAACTGCATTCAGCATGTCAATTGCACGCTCCTTCAAAACTTGAGCCATCAGTGGCAGTGTGTTGTGTGACAAAACTACACATTTTAGTGGCCTTTTATTGTTCCCAGCACAAGGTACACCTGTGTTATGATCATGCTGTTTAATCAGCTTCTTGATATGCCACACCTGTCAGGTGGATGGATTATCTTCGCAAAGGAGAAATGCTCACTAACAGGGATGTAAACTAATTTGTGCACAAAATTTGAGAGAAATAAGCTTTTTGTGCATATGGAACATTTCTGGGATCTTTTATTTCAGCTAATGAAACACGGGACCAACACTTTACATGTTGCGTTTATATTTTTGCTCAGTGTTTGTAGACACGTCCAAATGTGCAGAGCTTACCCCAGGCTTACCCACACAATATGTTTAGGCAATACGCATGCGCAAAATATGAAATTGTCTCAATGCAACGAATGATGTTAGGTAAAGCAGCAGAGCTTATACTGACCTTGTCCATAGACAGTGACTGGATTCATAAACGGTCGCGCAGGTCAACGATTTGAATGGATGGGCATGCATACCCTGGGGCCTTTCCTGAGGTCTTTGATGCAGTTTTAGCACACTTTTTGATTTTGAGCATAAAAATCACCAGAATCATTGAGAATGTAATTTTATTGTATTAGATTATTACAGGGTGTGCACTGTCTACCCTGCCTATCCTGACTGCACGTCACTGTGTATATCCAATTCCTCAACATGGATAGTCAATACAGTAAACGGAAAAGTTGAAGTGAAAAACTTTGATCGACACAAAATCCTGTTCATGTCAATCTCACTGTTCTGTCTTTAGCACCCCGCGTCGTTCCGCAAGCTGCCATGTCTCCACTAGAGGATCTTCCATCTACCTCTCAACCACAGAAGAAACCACTCAAATGCTCCCGCTTTGTGAGGATGTTTTCCGCCATCAACTAAGGCCTGCAGAACACCTTCAAACAGTTCTCCAACAAGACCATGTCATTCACTTGCATTCCATTTTATTGTGTTTCTTTCTAATGTCTTAGACATGGACTCAACAACATGTCTCTCAAATGTAATAAGTTAAGACTCATAAATGCATATAAGAACGTTCATGTGGCTTTTTAGCTTGGGAATAACCTCCCCTTAATATCAGTATAACATCTCCCTAATATCCATACAAGGTCCCCCAATATCACCATAACATCCCCATATCGTTCCCATAACACCCCTCTAATATTCACATAACGTCCCCATAATATTACCATACCCTCACCACTGTTTCTTAATATAATGCCTTAGCCATGGCCCCTGGATAGTATTGTCAAGTGCCAATCAGATTTTTTTTTGCATTTACAGATCATAGCCACACGAGGGTGCCAGCCCCTCATAATTGCCAGGGTCCATGCATTGCAGTTGAAAATAATAACTATATTTTCTCACCACTAGGTGACTGAGGGTCAATGGGAACCTCTATAATACAGTACAAAGTATTGTGAAAGGTGAGGGGTCAACAACTGTGTTAAGTACTACTTGTGTTAAGTCCCTCTTACTGTAAAGGTAAGACTAAACATGATTTATCCTTTGCATGACCAGGGATGAGTTGATTAACTTTGAGTAATACACACTGTTAATTAAGTGTAAATCACTAGAAACATTTCAAAACTTACTTCGAAATAAATGACCCATAGGACCTGATGTTTATTTTTAACCTTTATTTAACTAGGCAAGTCAGTTAAGAACAAATTCTTATTTTCAATGACGGCCTAGGAACAGCCTGTTCAGGGGCAGAACGACAGATTTGTACCTTGCCGCCCCATGTAACGTACAATGTACAGTATGAAGCGTATGTGTTGAAGGTATTGGATTTAATTATGGGTGCTATTCATACTGCATTCCCATGAATGGTGAAAATTAAATTAAAATCAAAACCCGAAATCTTATTAACACCCCAAATCAAGTCAACAGGACTGACTGTTCCCACCTACTAACAACCTGCCCCTGTCTCTCCCTGCAACGTGTTGAAAAGGAAAAGGAACAATTATGCAATGATGTCATATGAAGAGTAGGTCTGTTAGTACATTGTTTTTCTTATCCCTGTTGGTATAAGCACATGACCAAATGACTTTCCCCCTGGTGGGATAATTAAGTTGATCTGAATCTAAATCTGGTGGGTTTTCTTTGCCTGGCTAACTACGATAGGCTAAAAGGCGTCGATGCCACTTTTAGCACAAAACACAACCTGCACATGACTCCACGTGGAGTGATCTGGTCCTGGTATTCTGTTACAGTGTAGCTGTCGGCGTAGTGACAAAGTGACGTGCGTCTTTGAGGTCGTCAGTGTGACCAGCCCACTGGGTGAAAGGGACACATGCTTTGGATACACCGTTGGCACACCTCGTGGGGCCTTCCGAAAAAATCCCATGACAAGTTGGTCGAGCGTTGCAGTAAACACTTGCCGGCAAGCCTTATGTAGAGTGGTGGAAATAATCAGGGAACATCTATTCACTGCACTATGTCCTCCAGTAGCAATGGAAAGATACCTCATAGAATGTCCGCTTATTGACAGCACAGACCTGGTAGTTTCCAGAGATTTTCTTATGTCAAGAGGCAAATATGGGACCCAATGCTGTATTCCCGGAAACCCTTTGCTTTTGCTGTCAACCTGTCAAGGAAGTGATATTTATGGCACTGTATCTTTGAATCCACCCTAAGGGTTACTTAAATACTATGATAGTGATTTAACATCAAGCTGGCAGGAATAGATACTTTAATATATACTTTTCCTTTAATTGATATGTGAAACTCACAAGCATTTCGCTACACCACAAGCATTTCGCTACACTCGCATTAACATCTGCTAACCATGTGTACGTGACAAATAAAATTTGATTTGAAACTGTGACAGCCAGTGTAAATAAACTGTTACAGCTGTCCTTTTTAGCACATGGCCCAAAGGGAAGTGTTAGCCTCATTTGGTATGGACAGTCTTTATTTAAAATCATCACTTTAAAGCTATATAATAGGCATGTGAGACATGCCATTACACTCAACAGATATCATCACCAAAGCAGCCGTCCTTTCTTTCACTGAGCTTGCATTGAATACCATTGGATAATAATTCAATGTTGTTCTAGTCTAGTGCAAAGATTCCTCCACGCAATCCCTTAATCAATATGGGCTCTATTATGGTTAGTAGGTCGGAGGACTGTACCTACCAATGAAGCTACACAATCTCTTTACAGACAAAAAGGATTCATCCTCCCATCTCTGACATAGCTGTTATCTTTTGATAGAGATAAGAAGCCCCATCACCCTGAGAAGGGAGAGGTAGATGTATCATTGCAGCATAAATTGGCATAACTTTTGAATAACACAATTGTAAAAAGGATTTGAAGGTATATATTCAAGATGTTAAACCTTATAAATCGAATCAGTACATACATAAAACAATATAAAATGCTGAAGTTTAAAGCAATTCCCCTGGGTCAAGCTTGTGCCTTCTTGGGTTAGCTAGCCCTGCTGTTGGCTTACGTATCAACACCAACAGGTTCAAGGGAGTTCATTACCTCCTCAACATGGGAGCCCCACAAGGGTGCGTCCTTAGTCCCTTCCTATACCCACGACTGCGTGGCCTCACACAGTTCCAACTCCATCATCAAGTTCACTGACGACAGTAGTAGGCCTGATTACCAACAACGACGAGATGGCCTACAGAGAGGAGGTAGGCACTCTGACTGCGTGGTGTCAGGTAAGCAAGCTCTCCCTCAAGATCAGCAAAACAAATGAGCTGAGTGGGCCAGACATCGTGGTGTAGAAGGCACGGCAACAACTCTTCAACCTCAGGAGGCTGAAGAAAAGTGGCCTGTTCCCAAGGACCCTCACAGTGTTCTACAGGAGCATACTGAGTTGCCGTACCTGGCTGCATCACGGCAAAAATTGTTAAACTAACCCCCCCCAAACTTGCTGCTCCCCCCTATGGATATTCCACCCCCCCACCCACATTTACACTGCCCCCACACCCCAATGGATTGCCCCACACCTCAATTTATCATTGTTACAGCTGTAAATATAATATTTCTGTATTCTTTTTTTATTCACTTCTCACTTTTCATTCACCTCCGCCCCCGCGCTGCTTCCCCTATGGACATTCTACACTGCTACAGTTGTACATTTGTATATATCATTTTATTATTTTCCTCCTTTTTTTACCTGCACTGTTGGAGCTTGGAGCATGAGAATTTTACTGCGACACCGATTACATCTGCGACCCTGTACACGTGACTAATAAACTCATGTAATCTAATCTAATCTAAACTAATGTGTACAGTATGTGTTTTTGTCATGTCACATCCAGGTCACTACTCACAGGAAGTTGTGTTTTTAGCAACACGGGGCGAGATAGGCTACTGTAGATAGTCTTGTTGAACTTTGGTTTTAACTGAACAGTGATGCTAGCCCCAATCATGTCCACCACACCCGGTGTATTAAATGGCACGTCTCTTACACATACAGACTTGGTTACCACCTGGGTACTTAGTTAAGCTCCGTGAAGTCAGGGACACAATCATACACGCTGAATCTGATCTTAAAAAACAGATCCTCAAGCAGTCAGAGAACACAAGTGTATATAAACAACGAGATGCAGTTTGTGATGCACGCCAACATTTGCAAATATGTCTAAAAAACAGTTTCTTGTCATTATGGGGTCTTGTGTGTAGATTGATGAGGAAAAACATTTATTTAATCAATTTTAGAATATGTCTGTAACGTAACAAAATGTGGAAAAAGTCAAGGGGTCTGAATACTTTCCGAATGCACTGTATATATATATATTTTTTTTTTCTCAGGGGGTGCATTACCCTTACCACCCCTACTTCCTGTGGCTTTGTCCTCACCTTAGAGTCCTATTGCAGTACGGATTGTATATTTATATAAAGCCATCAATGAGATTTTACATGGCAGACAGCTGAAAGGTCATACATGTCATTTTGACGTTTGTGATCAAGATGTTATCGAGATGAGGTCAACCCATTGAAATAGCCTTATGAAACTCAACCTGCATGGAATACGGCTTAACCATTTAAATGTGGGGCACCCACCACTCAGTCATTCTCTAGACAGGTGCTTGGTCTATTCATACTGTACTGACGAACAGGAGCCAGGGGAAATTACATTAACACAGCGGTGCTATGAACCATTGGCAAAGACACGGGTGCTTCGCATACCCAACCTTCACCCCAACCGGTGTGCCCACACTAGATTCACCAGGGCTTTATGTAACCTGTCTGTCTGTGCGTCACAGTTCCTCTACCCGTCTGTTCATTCTTCCCTCGTTTCCAGTCTGCCCACTCGGCTCTTATCTCACTGAGGTGTGTCAGTGTACCAGACATGGACACGGGTGGATGTTTGCGGTAATAAAGACCTAATGCTGCCAAAGTCCCCACAAACACCCTGCATGATGGGCAAAGTCTCCAGAAAGTCCCCCATGCACCCCACCACTCTCTAGTCTGCTACCTCATTCATTTTCCTATAGCAGGTCTTAAACAGTGGTGTAAAGTACTTAAGGAAAAATACTTTAAAGTACTACTGAAGTCGTTTTTTGGGGTATCTGTACTTTACTTTACTATTAATATTTTTGACAACTTTTACTTTTACTTCAATACATTTTCACTGACACCCAAAAGTACTCGTTACATTTTGAATGGTTAGCAGGACAGGAAAATTGTCCAATTCACGCACTTGTCAAGAGAACATCCCTGGTCATCCCTACTGTCTCTGATCTGGTGGACTCACTAAACACAAATGCTTCGTTTGTAAATTATTTCTGAGTGTTGGAGTGTACCCCTGGCTATCTGTAAATTTAAAAAAAACAAGAAAATGGTGCCATCTGGTTTGCTTAATATAAGGAATTAGAAAAAAGGTATACTTTGACTTTTTTATTTGATACTTAAGAATATTTTGGCAATTACATTTACTTTTGATACTTAAGTATATTTAAAACTCATTGTTACTCAAATAGTATTTTACTGGGTGACTTTCACTTTTACTTTAGTCATTTTCCATTAAGGTATCTTTACTTTTACTCAAGTATGACATTTGGGTACTTTTCCCACCACCGGTCGTAAATACAGGGAGGTGGCAATGTGGAAGATAATTTGGTTGTATATGCTTGTTTTTAGCTAGGTTAGAACACTTTAGCCTAGTTATACTATGCATGAGTATAGGTTACTATGCACAACCTTTTTGTTGTTACAGTGGTTCATCATATTTTGAATCACTTCTCTGATCGAGCGTCATGGCTGGCGCAGGCATTATGTCCACCGCCGCCTCATATAACATATAGGCCTAACCAACCACGTCCACAAACGGCTGCTGTACAAAATGTTCTAAAATTGGAGGAGCACAGCAGTTTGACTCAGTGCGCAGACTCGCACACACACATACACAGACACACCCATACACACTTTCCAGGAATGTACTCTTTCCAAGAAGGGGAAATCAGTTTGACGGTGATGGAACAAACATCTGCAGAAGAAACGCATTATGAAACCATCCCAAGTTACTCGTTGTTGAAATATAAATCTTGCATGAAGCAACGGGAAATGTACAAAAAATATGGCATGACGATTTCATTTTGTACTGTACATACTGTACATATAACTGTATAGTGTATCAGCAACAACTGAAGGCCCAACATTCAAATTCTGTAGGTTTGTAGGGAGTCCCACAAAGGTGCCTTTGAAGGCAGTGGCCGCATCAGAGAAACCATACTTGACATAACTCAGGTCTATATCTCCATGCATGGTTAGCTCCTGGCTCCTACACTTGTTTTTCTCTCTTGAAGAGACAGTTACATAAAGCTGGGCCGTGCTCTCCTCTCTGATTGGTTACAAGGGCGCCGCCTGACGGGTCAAGATTGATTGCTTCCTGCAGCAGGCTCTCTCCATACCGGCCCCTTGTTCTCTGATAGTATGTATATGTTTAACTGTTCTAGGAAGAGCAGACTGTACAGCTGAAATGCTGAGACTGGCTGGATCAGCACAGCAAGTCACAGTGTTGACCTTAACTCAGTCGTAAATGCTTACGCTGGCCTGAAGGCTGCTTATTTAGCAGATATGACTGACCTTTGACCTTAGCTGTGAAGTACAGCATCGAACTACTGCCACAGTTGTTCATTCATGTGTTTATTTAATCAAGACAACAAAGAAAAATAACTTCATTATTTGACATGATTTATTTTACATAATCACTTTCTTCATAATAGACATTTGAAATGTACATTTTGTTAAATTCAAGTATAATACAAACCAAACTAGCCTTTTGGCTTGATTAGAAGATACTCAGTTGACTGGGTCAACTACAACTAGGGATGCGCACACCTGGACCAATAGTGTTCATACTATTGCAAAGCAGGACAAACTGTCACTACGGTGGTACCAGTAACAAACTTCTATAGTGCAGTCGTCCATCTTAGGAAATAAATCTCCACATTTTCTTCTACATCAAGCTATTCACACAGGCAAGGAATTCCATCCAACACAATTACAAACTATACATTTGGCTGTCTGTACTTGCTCGCGTTTTGGACATTTTGTTCAAGCTAATGGAAAGAGAACAATGTTGCGTATACATTTTTCTCACTGACCAATCCAAACAAAAGTAGGTCCATATACAATAAAGGATTTTTAAACTTGGAAAACAATGACCAATTGGCTAATATTTGTGAACAATCTGTTGTCTGCATTCATAGGCACTTAACAAGGACATTAGAAGGACAATTAGAATGTTTGAAGTTTGAAATGTGGGCCATTTGGCAATAGGCACTCATGAAATTTAATACACGTTTGACAAACTATGTGATACAGTCGAATAGTTATGTTGCTACAACTTCAACCTTCATAACAGGTTATAACTGGACATAACTGATCTGACTAACAAAGGGAGGTGCCAACAAGGCTAACCATATATTCCAAATTATGCGACCTCCACTGAAACTATCCTCAAATTAAGTGGCTATTTCTCACAGTGAATACCATCATGACTACGTACTTCACCTCTACTGGAACGACAAGATCTCCCACTTGCGCGTTCGTTTTTCTCCTTCTCCGACAGGATCTATTTTTCACGCCATCCCTCCTTCACAGTCATCCCCAAATCCTCTGAGTGGGGCAGGAGGCTCATACTGATCAGACCACTCATACTACTGTATAGCAAATTGGGGAGCAGTTTAATTTGAGATCTACAATCACTTGCACTTTGGAAGATGGCCTTTCTAAGGCACTGGTTCAGTCCCCTCTCCCTGAACCCCTCTTCCTAGGAACACAACTTTAGTGGGGACAGGAAGTGAGTGGGTTTCCCACTTCCTGAAACAGGAAACCACTAGGGGATTTAAAGCTGTGCAATCAGAAGCTTCTTCCCTTCTAGACTTCCTCCAGGATTGGTCGCGACGTCTTTCCCCCACCACCACGTCAACATTAGGTCCCATTGAGATTTGGCCCTTTTTCTCTCTCCTAAGGCTTAAGGTAATTGAAAGGTCAAAGTTCACTTGGCGACTCTGTATATGGCCAGGTCCAGTGGTTCTTTACTGGGAACACACCAGTCATCTGCCTCCAGGTTGACTTTGTAGTGTTTCAGAGCTGTCTTGTTGAACACAGGAAGCCTCTCCACTGAATCTGTGGACAATGCCTGAGGGAGAGAGCAGGGGATAGAAGATAGAGTTAGCGATTAGCATGTCTAGGAATGTGACAACTTGACAGGTTATTAGTATCTGAGGTGCATAAGAAGGTAGTAGGTAGTTGCCTCTTACCTTCATGTGAATGACAGCGTCGGTACCATGACCCTCCATTGAGTATAACTGCAGGTCTCCCTGGAAGTAACGCGCATAGAGGCGTGAAATGGGAAGCCCATAGCCAAAACCAGCCTGGAGGGACACACAACAGGGGAAATGTTACGGCTAATAAAAATACATTGACATAGTTGGAACTATTAGCACTGTTAAAAAAATAGGATCTTTGGCCTCAAGGTACAGAAATACTGCAACAACAAAAAAACAAGGTTATCTAGTCAGAAGTATGGCTTCTGTGCGGTTTTAGGTTCTGTGAGGTTATATAAGTAGATGTGTATGTATCACTCACCAGTGGGGCCCGGTGATTGTCACCGAAGTCGGGTCTGGGAGCTGTGGAGTACATGTAGCTGAAGAGCGTCTCAATCTTTCTTAAGGGGACACCACCACCCCTATCCATCACCTAAAAAGAGAGAGAGAGAAAGAGAGAGAGATTACACACAGATTACACTCAAACCCATTTATTGACAATCTGGGTCTATTTAAGTAGAGCTATCACTGATTAACACTCTATATATTGGGCAAGAATACACAAACAAAAATGCCTATGATATAAATCCTGTTAATGAGAGCATGGCTCAGTTGCTCTGCAATAATTGATAAGGATGGCTGTACTAGGTGGTGAACTAGGCGGAGGGCACAATAGAGGAGAGCTAAGCAATGGCACAACATTACAGCCAGCATCATCTTCCTTTACAAACTGTTGGGTTGTTTCAAATAAAGAGTTGTAGTGGTTATGCAATGAGGAAGTTTCAATGAACAACAGGATTGGGTTTAAGGTTAGAGGTCACATATTTGGGGTTTGTTGTTTTGCTGTTTCATGGAGTTTAACTGTATTAGAAACATTCACTTTTAGATATTGGTTCACCAAGTTTCCAACAGTTCTACACTTTGCCCCAGTTCTCTCATAATCTTGATTCTAATTCCCGCAAGGCTATATGAGCACTGTGATTGGAAGTCTGCCCTGTCACTCACCTTGATTGACAGATCCTCACCGCCAAGGGCCACCATGACTCTGATGGGTGGGAGGTTGTTGCTCACTTCATTGGTCTCAATTGTAGCTCTCATGGCATTCTGGGGGACATCAAAAGAGAATGTTCAGGTATTTGTCAACACATAAAATCTGACCACACACCATCATAATTTGATATTACGGTCCTAAAGTCATACAGCCAATGTTCTCCCTATCATCCACTGAGTTTTAAGATATCATTATATGGACTCACCTTGAAGAGCTCAAAGAGCATGTGGTAGAGATGGGAGGGGATATAAGAGATCTGGATTGGATCTCTGACATTGTTGGCTGAAAAGGGAAATGATAACAGACTATGAAATCCCCATAATTGCATTGGTTTATTTCCCTATTAATAGCTACTAATGTCATTTTAAGATAATGTGTGAGTTTTTTATTTCAAATTCACATTAAGGGTGAGGGTGTGTAGAGGCCTGCTCTGCTTACAGTTCATCTCCCTTAGCTCCAGCTCAGGTGCCCCGAGGTAGTACTGCTCACAGAGCATCTTGGCACTCTCAAACGCATCTGGAGAGAAATAGACGAGAAGGAAATAAAGAAATGTAATTAGCCGTTTCCAGCTCTCACTCTGCAAACAAAAATGAACATGATAGCCCAATGTAGACAGAGCCACTCTTTGTGAGTTATCTGCTTCAAATAAACAGAATAAGCACTTCAAAACTGTGTCTTTCTATCACCCTACCACCTCATTTTCAACCCAGGCCAAATTTAATGAGTAAGCCCCAAAGCCCCAAAGGTTCTCTAACCTCGAATAACTTCAGTGACATCACACAGGGAGTCAATGCACCCGATGGTGTTGGGGTGGGCTGGGTTGGTGTTCCCGTTGAAAACAAGCGCTGCAGAGAAAACGGGGACAAGGAAAGGAGGAAAAGGAGGGAAGAGTTAGAATGTTACATGTGGTGGATCAAGTCCAAAATGTTTTGGTGAATGATTGAAAAAGGCAAAGACTGGGCAGGAGAGAACCGGCAAGGCCCAGTTCTGTTTGAATGACCTTGGACAAATAGTGCTGAGGTGGGTGGAGTGGAAAAAAGTGGTCCAAACCCTAAGAGCAGTTTAAACCTGTTTTTCATTGGTTGCATAAGAGCTGACAACACAAAACACTGTACCCATAGCACAGCATGGACACTACTTATCCTACTATAGTTGGAAAATTCGAGGCAAAACTAGTAAAGTGAGTTCCTTATTCTCTTAACAACCCTAATTCCTGTCTTGTAGTCAAGCCTCTGGGCTGAGACTGTCAAAACAATCCACCTCAGCATGTGCAAGTATCTCTGTCAGTCTTTCCATGCCAACCCTTGTATAACTGATTGCCAGCACAATTAGAACACTACTTGGATGTGTGTCAAGACTAACAGTGTAAACATTAATCTCAGCTTCAAACGGCTTGCTCAATGCCAGGGCCAAAGTGTTGCATTGCCTTCTGCTTGAGATGCAGGTTCAGTTAAGGGGAATTGGATTGGTCAAGGCCAAACTGATTTAGGCGAATCCCTGTCAACCATCTGCAACAGCTATTTTCTAAGAATTGCTCCTCTGGAATTGGTGAGAGGTTGGCAAGTCCCAAAAACACATCCCCTAAACTATGTTGGAAAATAAACAGATAGCTTTAACCGACAAGCTTATTTTGAACTGATCAATGTGGAATGACTGTGACCTCAGAGGCGGGACTTACTGTGCTGGTTGATGAGCATGCGGATGGAGATACGGCTCATGTAGAATCGGTCCAGGAAGTACTGGATGTTCTGGCTAGTGACCGGGTCCTGGCCGAAGTTGTCTTTGTATTCGATGACGCCCTGCGCCATAGTGGGCACCACATCATTGTGCCTGTTCCTAATGGTCTCCAGGGACTCAACAAACCTGGAGAGAGGGAGAGAAAGGGGGCTGTCAATCTTAGTCTTTAGCAATCTTCCCCCTCCAAACAAATTAAATAACTAGATAGTTTTTTAGAGTTAGTATTAGATTATTCATATATTCCATTTAGAAGACGCTTTTATCCAAAGCGACTTACGGTCATACATTTCATGTACGGGTGGCCCCAGTGGGAATCGAACCCTTCATCCATCTTGGCATTGCAAATGCCATGCTCTACTGCTCTACTGACTGAGCCACACAGGACCAAAATATGGAGGAGTTAGCGGAAGCTGGTGCAAACTTACGATTGCAAGACACTGTGGTCGTCTGGGCTCTTGTCAAGGAAGTCCAAGATCTCCATAAGGCTTTGGATATACCTAGAAGAGAGAGAAGGAAGAGTTAATTTAGTGACCTTAGTATTGCCACGTTACAATCAAACAGGCATCGTCAACATTTGTTTCAAATACAGAGATGAAAAAAAACATTGATTCTCAATAGTAAAGCAAAAGGCTATTGGGTCTCAGGCTCTGTCAATAGAGACTGTTAGTAGATAGGGAAGGTACTTTTGCACTGGTCATTTTCCATTTGGCTTTTGGACCAGCTAGGTGCCATTCCTGTATCCCTGTCCCTGCATCGCTCTGATACCAGGACACCCCTGATCCATCTTGCATTGCTAGGCACATTGTGTGTGTGTGTCTCAATATGTCAATGTGATTCCTATGCACACAGCAGTAGTACATCTACTCCACTGACATTCTCATATGCTGCTTAGGACAGCACAGCGAGGCTCTTCAGTCCAACTAAATCAAGTCAACGTGAGCCTTAATTTCTGCAAAGGCTCTGCACGAGGCTTTCCTTCCAGCCTGCCAGTCCACATTAGGATACGAGCTGCATGCTAATCAATAAGATGGCAAAACTCGTTGTCATTCAACAAGAACAAGCCAATAGTCATCTGCAAGAAAGAACATGAGCCTTATTTGGTTTAAATCAGAAACCTAGGTAACCTTAAGATGCATGTTTACATTTGACTTGATGTGTAACTGCTACAAGCATCCATGAATAAGATAAAATAACAATGTAGTGCTTTGTTTCATCTATACTCCATTTCTATTGATTCCTATGAAGGCCTGTTGTCAACCATACATTTTGAACATTAGATTCATTTCTTGTTATTCTCAATTTGGGTGTGGCTCACTGCTGTTTGTGTGTAGGGGTAAAAATTCTAGCTACCCCTATCTGAACTCCACACAACAAGAGATGGGAACTCAGCCTCCCAGCCCCTCTCCTCCACCAATCAGAGGGCAGTATGACAAGAACATTCCACCCCCAGCCACTCCCTTTACCTGCCTACAAGGGAAAACAAGATTACATATCAGGGCAGTGCACTGTGTCTTCTTTATATAAGGGGAACCTACTATCTATCATGTGCCAGTTATCATATTGATGATGGCAGTTCAAATTGACATAATACATTATAATACCTGTTTACTAGAGCTGGTCGATTATTAGATGATCAATCCCATTGACTAGATGTGTAATTACAGCTATGTGTACATGTGCATTGTAATGGTGATCTAATTATGGCCACTAAATCAAATTGTTCACCTCAGGAATATGGGAAGTATGTTTTGAATGTTTTTCTTTGTTTGAAAGTGTTTCTCAGGTTTCATTGTGATATACCCTATTCACAACAAAGTTAATTTTAAGTCTTCCGACTCCACCAGAGGCAGATCGTTACAATTACAGCAGTACACAGCTACTTTTGGAACGTGTGCTCCCGCAGCCATCGCAAGACAAACATCTTCCCGTTTATAGCCGGGGCGTGCAAACTGGAGACACATTTCATCATTCGGTTTATTTCCCATAAACATCCTACAGAGCTACGTACACGCCCGATGTGCTCCATGTGTTATCAGTTGACACTTCTGGTCATAAAACTCAGTCATACCAAGAAAATACACCAAAGAATACCATACGGATTCAAATCATGTTATAACATAGAGGTGCAATAACATGATCAAATTGAGTTATGGAATTCCAATGCACCAGATTTCTGACGTTTATTTTTTTATGTAAAGGTATTTTGTGACTTCCTTCATCAAAACTCAAAGTGCAATATACTTCCATTGGCTATTACACAAGTGCAGTGGTACAGTTTGTACTTGAAGTTCCCCTTTCGCACTCTAGAGTGCGCGGAGTTGTCGGAGACGTAGGCTACTGTACTCCCCCCCTCGTTTCGACTGTTCTTGCCAAGACAGCCCTTAGTCAAAAACAACGAGGGGGGGAGGGAACTGGGACAAAGTTCACAGCTCTAATGACTGGCGCACAGCTGGGACACTAGAGCTATGCATTGGCCAAAACAACAACGTTGCTTAATCAAACCCCAGGTATGTACGCTATGCTGCAAACAATAAACACTTTTGTGCCGACACTGTGGCACAATATATCCCGATTATAGTATATATAGGGCGACATTATATGCTACTGTCCCGTTAAAAGTCTACGTTTTCGGATAGGTTCCTGATTGCTCTAGCTGGCTCTTACCAGCGTTGTACTAGCTGCACCGATGGTGTGGTCAACAACCGGTCCGGCAAGAGGTTGAGCTCTTTCATGATGTTGGACAACCGGACGGGGAGTTCTTGTCTAAGGAAGGCGAAGGATGTTTTCTCGCAGGCATTTGTAGAACCTGGAGATGGTAGGTGTCAAAGTTAGATAAGGTAGAGCAAAAGTGTTTGAGGATATATCAAAGCAATTGTGTAATGATAATAGCTTTTATTTATCCTCATCATCAACATCATCTGTACATGCCAAACGATGGCCTATGCAGACAGGCTTCTGCCTATTCCTTCAGTACCTCATATCGTTACTGAAAACAATGGTAATGTTGTGGTCTACATTTAAACATTATGATTGGCTAGCAGGAACAACCATGTTTCCTTATGTAAACATGTTCCGTACATGTGACTGCTGCTTGTGGTCAAACTTGAACCAGCCTACATCCGTAGGTAGTATTGTTTGCACATGAGACAAGTCAGTGTAAACATATTGAAAAAGTATATCTAATTACCATATTCAGTGTTGTAGTTTAGATTTAGATTATACCTCTATGTCGTTCATGGTTTAATTACCATTTTCTTTACATTTCCTATCATTCTGCAAGCCTGCAAAACATCCAATGACATCCCTCTCTATCAGTGTGCACGACACTGAAATTAATAATGAAACATTGCGCGCTCGAATTATTTGCTGAGCAACATTATGACATTGGTATTCAAAATGATGCTGTTGAGTTTGTATTCTACTCACCGAAATCCAAGAATTGCTTCATAGACAAAGGTGATGGTGAGAATTTTGAGAAATGGTCAATATGCTTTGGCACGTTGGCCAAAGCAGCGTTCTTCATCAGGAATCTGACAAACTTCATTATGCAAGGCAAATAAAAATCCTAAAGAAAAATAGAAATGTTCGTTCAGAATACAAGATGAATAGCTCCTGTCAGTTTAGGTCTGTCTCGAGTATTTACGTTCAATGTTGATTTTCTGAAGATTGCGATAGTCGGAGTTGTCTTGAAGTAGACTTCTCCAGCCAATAGCGTTGCTTTATGCGCAGGACTGGCCAATGAGAGTGGGCGGTCAGTGCGCAGTGCTTGGAAACCCACCCCACAAGATAGTGTCAACAACCCAACAGGGGCATGATGATGGTGTTGACAGATTGTGTGTGCCATCTCTAATTTACATACGTCTTCATGGGGTCCTACACACCGAAAATACATTACACACAAAAATACTTTACATGTTTACATGTAATGGTATCAATACTTGGTCAAGAAGCACTGAACTTCACACACCTTCCATTCACACCTCCATTCCAGTCAGAGAGGGGTAAACAAACAAAAAAGTCAAGACCATCACAAGCGTACATGTCTGGTGAACTAGGCTATGCAAAAAAATCCAAATTAATTTGAGTCATTTGCAACAACAAAAAATTATGAAGTACATAACTGGAAAGTTATTGTATTTCTTCCTGCTTGTTACCATCTAGAAAATAGAAAATATATTCCCTTAGACAATACCAAGCAAATACCATCTAAAACAGGACTGTAAAATCAAGTGGTGCCGTTGTATGCTATAGTAGTAAACACGCCACCATAATCCTTTTATGGTGTTCATTCACAACCAGGTGAGAGTTTATGGAGTGGGCATGCCACTGTGTTTCCATAACAAGGTTAAGAACACAATATAGACATGACAGAGCATGTGTTTCCAACAACAAGGTGAGGTACAGTACAGAACATAGATAGAGAGAATAGATAGGGAGAGAGAGATAGCGAGAGAGAGAACAGGCTTGGGTCGATGGTCAATGACAACAGCAGCAGTGAGGGACGGGAATCAAATGGTTAGAGTGGGCTGCTTATACCAGAGGCAGAGAGCTCGTAGTGAGGACGACTGGCTACTATTCTGAACTTTGTGTGGTGAGCTTTCTGGCATCCAGAGCTGCTGAGGCATCAGCCAAGTGGTGATACACAGTCTGGAAAAGGCTATAAGTGGCTATAAGACTCAGGCTGGTTCCCAGATTTGCCCTCTACAAGATCATCAGCAGACTCCATCACCATCCTCTGTCCAGCTCCCTTCGCTCAAGCCATGAACTGACCCTCTCCATCTTCGGAGGATGCATCTTTCAAAGACTAGTCCTCTATTGGTTGACCCGTCATGATATATTGCTTGTTTGTTTTTTTGCTCTTAAAGCGCTTTGAGATTCTATTGAAAGCGCTATAGAAATGTAATAAATTATAATTAATTATCACCAGCCAAATTCCTCTATAGTGCGTGTGTGTGTGTGTGTGCGCATGTGTGAGAGAGAGAGCAAGAGATAGACAGAAAGAGAGAGAGAGCACACTGCCCACAAAATGAGGTGGAAACAGCTGTACTTCCTAACCTCCTGCCAAATGTATGACCATAGTAGAGACACATAATCCCCTCAGATTACACAGATCCACAAAGAATTAAAAAACAAACCCAATTTTCATAAACTCCCATATCTACTGGGTGAAATACCACAGTGTGCTATCACAGCAGCAATATTTGTGACCTGTTGCCACAAGAAAAGTGCAACCAGTGAAGATCAAACAGACCTTACCGTGAAATGCTTACTTACAAGCCCATAACCAACAGTGCAGTTCAAGAAGAGTTAAGAAAATATTTACCAAATAAACTAAAGTAAAAAATTATGAAAAGTAACAATAAAATAACAAAAATGAGGCTATATACAGGGGGTATCGGTACAGGTTAGTCTATGTAATTTGTACATGTAGGTAGGGGTTGAAGTGACTATGCATAGATAATAAACAGCAAGTAGCAGAAGTATACAAAACAAATGGGGGGGGGGTCAATGTAATAGTCCAGTGGCCATTTGATTAATTGTTCAGCAGTCTTATTGCTTGGGGGTAGAAGCTGTTAAGGAGCCTTTTGGTCCAAGACTTGGCACTCCGGTACCGCTTGACGTGTGGTAGCAGAGAAAACAGTCTATGACTTGGGTGACTGGAGTCTCTGACAATTTTTGGGGCCTTCCTCTGACACTGCCTATTATATAGGTCCTGGATGTCAGGAAGCTTGGCCCCAGTGATGTACTGGGCCGTACACACTACCCTCTGTAGCGCCTTACGGTCAGATGCCAAGCAGTTGCCATACCAGGCGGTAATGCAACCAGTCAGGATGCTCTCGATGATGCAGCTGTAGAACTTTTTGAGGATCTGGGGACCCATGCCAAGTCTTTTCAGTCTCCTGGGGTGAAAAGGTGTTGTCGTGCACTCTTCACGACTGTCTTGGTGTGTTTGGACCATGATAGTTCATTGGTGATGTAGACACCAAGGACCTTGATACTCTCGACCCGTTCCACTATAGCCCCGACGATGTTAATGGGAGCCTGTTCAGCCCGCCTTTTCCTGTAGTCCACGATCAGCTCCTTTGTCACATTAAGGGAGAGGTTGTTGTCATGGCACTGACCTCCTCCCTATAGGCTGTCTCATCATTGTCAATGATCAGGCCTACCACTGTTGTGTCGTCAGCAAACTTAATGATGGTGTTGGAGTCGTGTTTGGCCACGCAGTCGTGGTTGAACAGCGAGTACAGGAAGGGACTGAGTACACACCCGAGGGGCCCCAGTGTTGAGGATCAGCGTGGCAGACGTGTTGTTGCCTACCCTTACCACTTGGGGGAAGGGACATAACGAGACAGAGAGACGAGGAGAGGAAGAGTCTGAGTTATAGGGTCATGTGTAATTTAGAATGATTAGTTGTTGTGGTAGTGTACTATAAACACAGGGCAGTGATCCAGTTAATCGGACCATTAGACATGAGAGACCGTGCTCAAAGTACAGGATTACATAAAAATCAGTTGGATTCCATCTTGGTATTGGTGGGGTCAGTGCACCCTGTGCAGGGAATAGTATACTGCCCTGCTGCTTTGACAGTATTAGCTGTATAGCCTACTAGTGTGCAAACTGTATAGCCTGGCCTACAATAGTGTCCTAACTGTCTAAAGTTCACCAGTGTTGTCATATATACACTAAAGGAGGCCAAATTAAAGTAAATATACAGTGCAATATACACAATGTTGCTCAATTAGGTTAAATTGTTGTGGGCCAGTCAATGGGTACTTGCTTTTCCAGGCCAACAAGCAATGCACCAACCTGTTGCTTTACCCGTGGCCTGCGGGGGAAATTACAAAAACATTAGATCTGAGTGAACAGTCGATTGGTAAACAAGGTCGGGTGTATTAACTAGCACTTAGCTAGCATGAGGCTGATTTGATCACTATGCGTTACACCACAGACCACACAGCATTCAGGAGAAGCAATGGTTATGTGCATTGACATCAGACATTCTATGCGACATACAGTATCGAAATAACATTTATTTCAACCATTTTTAAAGACATCACATAACAATACAGAATACATATATAAATATGAACTGTTTTAAGTAGTAATAGCTAGTACTATGGACGTTTGATGACCCCCGTTAGATTAGATCACTTTATTAGTCATGAACGTAAAAGAGAAACGCATGAAAAATCATCTTCCTGGTCCTTCATCATGGTCCTTCATCATGGTCCTTCATCATGGTCCTTCACCCTCCTCTTGCTATAGAAACAGTGTTGTACTGGACCAGGGTTAACAGGAAATAATATCAAATGAGATGAGACAGGTCTTGCCCATATTGTCTAAACGTCTGTTCCTTGGAAATATCCTTCTCACAGTGCATCACTCAGCACTCTTGAGCACACATTTCAAGTTTAATCGTCAAATTAGGTGACGAACAGAAAAAGGTATTAATAACCTGTATTAATATATTAATACAATATGAATAACCATGTATTAATAGATTGTAAATGGCAAACACTTACTAATCACATCTTGCTTGGGAAAGATTGGCCCAGTACCCTGATCTCTCTTCTTAGAAATCCCCTCTCCCTCGACCTCTTACCCAGTAAAAACAACCCCCTCTCCCCCCTACCCAGCCTAGTATAGTTTGTTGACATGGAAAAGACTAGCTGTGGTCAAGCTGGGAGTGCCATGGTAATAGACAATGGGATGCCAACCATTCAGCACCCTGTGAAACCCAAGAAGTGACAGGGCACAATTTCATATGTTTACATGTAAGGAGTCAGGGATGGTTTTCTTCTTGTTGTGTATGTAGGCTTGTGGTGAGCTGTGGAAAGAATTTCCTCTTGAAGGACAATAAACACCATCAATCAATGTATGTTTACCTAGTACCTAGTAAACATCTGTTTTTTTGAAAAGTCATTAAATATTTATTTACCGTTATTGATTTATTTCTGTAGAAAATCCAAAACATCTTTAGAATTGTAGACTCAAAGTCAACACTGTGGAGACTGTGAAACTGAGGTGAAGAGTCTATAGGGACTATATTCAACGTGTTATTTATGTATTAGGATTGTATGGTATTTTTCTTTAGCACATGATTCTTTGGGAGTACCCACTTCCAGAGCTCAGTGACTTTCAACGTAGCACTGTCATAGTATGCCACCTTTCCAAAAAGTCAGTTCGTCAAATTTCTGCCTTGCTAGAGCTGCCCCGGTCAAATGTAAGTGCTGTTATTGTGAAGTAGAAACATTAAATGATTGGGAGAAGTGCTTTGAGAAGTGCATTTGATTAGCACAGCGGTATGTCCTGGATGGAGGAAGTTGACACTTCATTTAGACACTGATAGTCTGAATACCCATATACTGTAAATAGATTGTCTGACTGAGGTAGGCTATAGTTTCATATTAGTGGATGAGACCTTGATTACGATGGAATTAGATAGTGTGAGACAAGCTTGTAAAGCGTAAGGGGAGGTCCGTGTGTGTGGCACAGGCTCAACTGCAGGAGAGGGTAGATCAAGGTGAGGTGGCATTTTTAACAGTTTTTAACAGTTGGCCAAACATAGAATTGGCATGTATAGAGTAAATACCATTCTCTATCATGTGGAGAGGAACCCAGTGTCTGCTCTATCAATTGCGTTTCTTGTTTTGAACATGACATCTAACAGATTCCGGTGACTCCAGACAGAGTCAGTATATTAAGTTGACATACATATTGTTTACATGCTATTTCTATATGTGTGTCATTTGCTTTGCTCTTCATGGGGTTTTGATCTTCTAGTAGTAGGCAAGTAGCAGGCTTGTGCAAGCTGGAACATCTCATAAGAGCAGGAGCCAATCTCCTGTTTCTGTAGCATGAGGCAGCTTGATGTACAATTACACCCCCTGGACAGGACACTAGCCTATCACAGGACCTTACCCCAAATCTCCTTAATGCTGAGTGCAAAGCAGAGATGCATCGGGTCCTGTTTTAACAATCTTTGGTATGGCTCGGCAGGAGATCGAACTCCCAACCTTTGAATCAAAGGGCGGACACTCTAATCGTAAGGCCACCAAGTTGATCTTCAAGTAGGCCTACTTGTTAGGGTTAGGGTCTGTGCTTGTGAGACAATCTCTCTAGTACTAGCCTTACCATTACCAGCTATACAATGACCATAACACTGGACTATACAGCATTCAGATGATGTACAATAAATGCAATGGTACTACCAACATCATTGATGACAGGTCTGTGAATTATATAGAACAAAAATATAAACGCAACATGAAACAATTTCTAAGATTTTACTGAGTTACAGATCATAGGAGGAAATCAGTCAATTGAAATAAATTCATTAGGCCCTAATCTCTGGATTTCACATGACGGAATACAGATATGCATCTGTTGGTCACAGATACCTTAAAAAAAATGGGCCTCAAGATCTTGTTGTGGTATTTTTGTGCATTCAAATTGCTATCAATAAAATGCAATTGTGTTCGTAGCTTATGCCTGGTCATACCATAACCCCACCGCCACCATGGGGCACTCGGTTCACAACTTTGACATCAGCAAACCACTCACCCACACAACACCATACACATGGTCTGCGGTTGTGATGCCGGTTGGTTGTACTGCCAAATTCTCTAAAATTATATTGGAGGCGACCTATGGTAGAAATGAACATTAAATTATGTGGCAACAGCTCTGGTGGACATTCCTGCAGTCAGCATGCCAATTGCACGCTCCCTCAAAACGAGACATCTGTGGCATTGTGTTGTGTGACAAAACTGCACATTTTAGATTGGCCTTTTATTGTCCCCAGCACAAGGTGCACCTGTGTAATGATCATGCTGTTTAATCAGCTTCTTGATATGTCACACCTATCAGGTGGATGGATTATCTTGGCAAAGGAGAAATGCTCACTAACAGAGATGTAAACAAATTTGTGCACACAATTTGAGAGAAATAAGATTTTCGTGCATATGGAACATTTCTGGGATCTTTTATTTCAGCTCATGAAACATGGGACCAACACTTTAAATGTTGCGTTTTTATTTTTGTTCAGTGTATTAAACTAGGTCGCCATCTGCTGGCTATATTATATTTTGCATGCAGGACATATGCCACTGAGTGGCAGAAACTTTGTAGTGCTGGCAGCCAGGAAAGACAGAGAGGGAGAGATAGAGAGAAAACATAGAACCAGACCCAGACCCAACATAGACCCATAAAACCTGAGTCTATGCCTTCACTATGGTGAATCACTAAAACAATACAGAAATACACTACGGAAAAGAAGGAACAGCACATGTAATTGGAGAATCCATAGACTCTAACCACTTCTGGGAAAATTGGAAAACACTAAACAAACAATAACACGAAGAATTATCTGTCCAAAATGGAGATGTATGGGTAAACCACTTCTCCAATTTTTTGGGCTCTATAACAAAGAACAAAGAGCGAAAACATATACATGATCAAATACAAATATTAGAATCAACTATTAAAGACTACCAGAACCCACTTGATTCTCCAATTACCTTGAATGAACTACAGGACAAAATAAAAGCCATCCAACCCAAAAAGGCCTGTGGTGTTGATGGTATCCTCAATGAAATTATAAAATATACAGACAACAAATTCCAGTTAACATCATCCTTAGCTCTGGCATCTTCCCCAATATTTGGAACCAAGGACTGATCACCCCAATCCACAAAAGTGGAGACAAATTTGACCCCAATAACTACAGTGGGATATGCGTCAACTGCAACCTTGGGGAAATCCTCTGCATTATCATTAACAGCAGACTCGTACATTTCCTCAGTGAAAACAATGTACTGAGCAAATGTCAAATTGGCTTTTTACCAAATTATTGTATGACAGACCACATATTCACCCTGCACACCATAATTGACAAACAAACAAACCAAAACAAAGGCTTTGTTGATTTCAAAAAGCCTTCGACTCAATTTGGCATGAGGGTCTGCTTTACAAATTGATGGAAAATGGTGTTGGGGGAAAAACATACGACATTATCAAATCCATGTACACAAACAACAAGTGTGCGGTTAAAATAGGCATAAAACACACACAGTTCTTCCCACAGGGCTGTGGGGTGAGACAGGGATGCAGCTTAAGCCCAACATATACAGTTGAAGTCGGAAGTTTACATACCCTTAGGAGTCATTAAAACTCGTTTTTCAACCACTCCACAAATTTCTTGTTAACAAACTGTAGTTTTCAGTTAGGACATCTAATTTGTGCATGACAAGTAATTTTTCCAACAATTATTTACTGACAGATTATTTCACTTATTATTCACTGAATCACAATTCCAGTGGGTCAGAAGTCTACATACACTAAGTTGAATGTGCCTTTAAACAGCTTAGAACATTTCAGAAAATGATGTCATGGCTTTAGAAGCTTCTGATAGGCTAATTGACATAATTTGAGTCAATTGGAGGTGTACCTGTGGATGTATTTCAAGGCCTACCTTCAAACTCAGTGCCTCTTTGCTTGACATCATGGGAAAATCTAAATAAATCAGCCAAGACCTCAGAAAAAAAATTGTAGACCTCCACAAGTCTGCTTCATCCTTGGGAGCAAATTCCAAATACCTGAAGGTACCACGTTCATCTGTACAAACAATAGTACGCAAGTATAAACACCTTGGGACCACACAGCCGTCATACCGCTCAGGAAGGATATGCGTTCTGTCTCCTAGAGATTAATGTACTTTGGTGCAAAAAGTGCAAATCAATCCCAGAACAACAGCAAAGGACCTTGTGAAGATGCTGGAGGAAAAAGGTACAAAAGTATCCATATCCACAGTAAAATGAGTCCTATATTGACATAACCTGAAAGGCCGCTCAGCAAGGAAGAAGCTATTGCTCCAAAACTGCCATAAAAAAAGCCAGACTACGGTTTGCAACTGCACATGGGGACAAAGATCGCAGTTTTTGGAGAAATGTCCTCTGGTCTGATGAAACAAAAATAGAACTGTTTGGCCATAATGATCATCATTATGTTTGGAGGAAAAAGGGGGAGGCTTGCAAGCTGAAGAACACCATCCCAACCGTGAAGCACGGGGTGGCAGCATCATGTTGTGGGGGTGCTTTGCTGCAGGAGGGACTGGTGCACTTCACAAAATAGATGGCATCATGAGGCAGGGAAATTATGTGGATATATTGAAGCAACATCTCAAGACATCAGTCAGGAAGTTAAAGCTTGGTCGCAAATGGGTCTTCCAAATGGACAATGACCCCAAGCATTCTTCCAAAGTTGTGGCAAAATGGCCCAAGGACAACAAAGTCAAGGTATTGGAGTGGCCATCACAAAGCCCTGACCTCAATCCTATAGAAGATTTGTGGGCAGAACTGAAAAAGCGTGTGCGAGCAAGGAGGCCTACAAACCTGACTCAGTTACACCAGCTCTGTCAGGAGGAATGGGCCAAAATTCACCCAACTTATTGTGGGAAGCTTGTGGAAGGTTACCCAAAAGTTTGACCCAAGTTGAACAATTTAAAGGCAAAGCTACCAAATACTAATTGAGTGTATGTATACTTCTGACCCACTGGGAATGTGATGAAAGAAATAAAAGCTTAAATAAATAATTCTCTCTACTATTATTGTGACATTTCACATTCTTAAAATAAATTGGTGATCCTAACTGACCTAATACAGGGAATTTTTACTAGGATTAAATGTCAGGAATTGTGAAAAACTGAGTTTAAATGGATTTGGCTGTGTATGTAAACTTCAACTGTATATCAACAAATTGGCGAGGGAACTAAAAAAGTCTGCAGCACCCGGCCTCACCCTACTAGAATCTGAAGTCAAATTTCTACTGTTTGCTGATGATCTGGTGCTTCTGTCACCAACCAAGGAGGGCCTACAGCAGCACCTAGATCTTCTGCACAGATTCTGCCAGACCTGGGCCCTGACAGTAAATCTCTAAGACCAAAATAATGGTGTTCCAAAAAAGGTCCAGTCGCCAGGACCACAAATACAAATTCCATCTAGACACAAAACACACAAAACTATACATACCTTGGCCTAAACATCAGCACCACAGGTAACTTCCACAAAGCTGTGAACGATCTGAGAGACAAGGCAAGAAGGGCATTCTATGCCATCAAAAGGAACATCAAATTTGACATACCAAAGGATCTGGCTAAAAATACTTGAATCAGTTATAGAACCCTTTATGGTTGAGAGGTCTGGGGTCCGCTCACCTAACCAAGAATTCACAAAATTGGACAAACACCAAATTGAGACTCTGCATGCAGAATTCTGCAAAAATATCCTCTGTGTACAACGTAAAACACCAAATCATGCATGCAGAGCAGAATTAGGGCTATACCCACTAATTATCAAATTCCAGAGAATAGCAGTTAAATTCTAAAACCACCTAAAAGGAAGCGATTCCCAAACCTTCCATAACAAAGCCATTACCTACAGAGAGATGAACCTGGAGAAGAGTCCCCTAAGCAAGCTGGTCCTGGGGCTCTGTTCACAAACGCAAACAGACACCAGAGAGCCCCAGGATAGCAACACAATTAGACCCAACCAAATCATGAGAAAACAAAAAGATAATTACTTGACACTTTGGAAAGAATTAACAAAAACACTGAGCAAACTAGAATGCTATTTGGCTCTAAACAGAGAGTACACAGTGGCAGAATACCTGATCACTGTGACTGACCCAAACTTAAGGAAAGCTTTGACTATGTACAGACTCACTGAGCTATTGAGAAAGGCCGCCGTAGGCAGACCTGGCTCTCAAGAGAAGACAGGCTATGTGCACACTGCCCACAAAATGAGGTGGAAACTGAGCTGCACTTCCTAACCTCCTGCCAAATGTATGACCATATTAGAGAGACACAGCTCCCTCAGATTACACCGATCCACAAAGAATTCGAAAAAACAAACTCGATTTTGATAAACACCTATATCTACTTGGTGAAATACCACAGTGTGCCATCACAGCAGTGCAGTCAACAAAAACCACCATCTGCAATGATTGCATTCTGTTAGAAGTTCCAATTGGTTCAAGCCCTGTGAGCAGGTACATTAGGGACACTGTAGCATGTAATACATTTTCTACAAAATCCCATATCCTTTTTTCCCACAGTTGACACACAAAGAATATCGAGAACCCCTTTCATTTCAAGACCTGTGCATATCTGGATCAGAGAGATTTTATTCTCATAAAAATAAGCTCCATCACTCAATGGGGACAGCATAAATAAATAATACAATGAATCATCAATCTACATATACAACAATCTAATCAAGTTTCGATGTCAGCACTTTGTGTCAGAATATGTATATATATTATTTATTCTGATGCAGACAGTTATGCAACCAGGGACACACAGATCCATGAGGCAAAGGATGTGACAATTGAACACAACCTATATGATATTGGGATGTCATGCTTATTTTTTTCCTAACATCTTGTTATATTCTTGGCCATAAACTCTCAAATGCCAGTGATCTTCTGATGTGCTACTCCTTGGTCATTTCTGAACGCCGCTCCAACCTATTTCAACGTCTTCTATTGGTAAAAACTGCTCGGTTCATCACAGAATGGGAGTGTAAAGAGCGGTTGGGGGGGCGTCACAAGCATCCACAATCCAACCATTGTCGATGTAAACCACAAATGAACGCTTTTTACCCCCTTTCTCGCTATGAGTTTTTCACAGTATCTCACGAGGAAGCGTAAGTATATCGTGGTATTTGTTCGACAGTGTTTATTGTTGTGCCTTTGTAGAGTCTTTTTTAATTAAACAGGTGTTAAGTAACGCTCACGGCAACGTTTTTTATATATATATAAAAAGAGCTCGATATGAGGAGGAAGTGAAAAAGCGCGAGCTCGTTGTTTTCGTTGGGAGAGACGGAGAGAGCTGCGTCGCTGTATACAGCCATGTTGTAGACTAGGCTAGCTACTGATTGCACTACAAAGTGAGAATGGCAACGAGCACTAGTGTCTTGCTGCAAGGAGAGAAACGATATAGAGGTTCTATTGTAAGTAATCACAGGAAACATGTAGTCTACACAACCACACATAGCATACGACGTGGTTGTTGTTTACGGAGATATTCATGCACGTGATTGATTGTTGTGTTTTGGTAACTGTCTTGACATAACTATATTATTGTCCTAATGTTGGTGCATGTGGCTTTGAGAGATCATCACTACCGTACACTGGACAGTTCCGGACTGGTTTAGCAGCGTAGACAAACTTGCGCTGTTCACTTGCTAGTGGTGCTGAATGCTGATGTTGACAATGCTTCAGACCAAAATGGTTGTCTCACTTATACATTTATTTAGAAATACAAACGTAGCCTACGTGCTAAAGTTACCTTGGTAACTGTCTATGAACCACCACTATATGATAACAATTAATTAATTATACACAGGTAGGTCATCGGAAGTTTATTCAAATGAAAATGTCCTTGATCAAACACGGTGCTTGACATTTTTGTTCAATTATGTAAACACCATGCGTAAGTCTTTCAATGACCTAAGTTGTTCTGTTTATAAGTTGAAATGTCCCTACTATGACAGACCATGACCATCGTATATGTGCCATTAAGAAATACAGCCGGACGTGCATTTGTGGAAACAATCCGTTAAATCAGAGGAATCGATCCTTCTGTGCATGGTGCTAAAGCGCGGCTCACTGGCCACCGTGAGTAATTGACTGGCCATTAACCACCCAGCGAACCAGTCAGAGAGGAACAGCTAACCGAACCCGCAGCTAATAGCATCTCCATATGCTTGACATTCGGCTTCGGGGTGTAGCCGGTAACAACTGTATCTGGGGGTACTTTGGAGAGTGACGTGTTGACATTTGAGTTTTACTCAGTTAAGTTATGTTACTAGTAAATGTTATGCTAATCGTCTTAAGTCTATTTTTGTAAGAAATCAGGTTTGCCTAAAAGTCATGTCTTGATTTTTGTAGCCCCATTTATTCGATGGATTTCAATTATTTATTTTGATACAGCTGTTTATGGAAACGTTCAAGGTGAAGTGTCTGGTGTCTTGCTTCAGGTCTAACATCACTTAATGTCCCACCTGAAATCAAGTAGGCTATTTGGAACCTTCTGTTCTCAGACCATTAAGACCTTCCATTCCAGCAGCAACAATGCCACAATGATGATTTAAGCATGTGCGCATAGCGATTTTGAACATTCCCTCATTGATCTTTCAAACCTATAGCTTTCTGGAGGCATTGCCACCCATTGCTTTTCAGTGTGTAAGTCAAATCCATTACTGGTGAAGACAGTACAGATAGGCCTGTACAGCACTTGAGGCATGATGAAGCATGCTTGGTGGGCCGTCGACAGTGATAATGATTATAATGTAGTCTATTATTTAACATGTTCCACCAGGTCTACTGTTAGAGAGATTAAGGGTGTGCGTTCCAAATAGCACCCGATTCCCTTCATAGTGCACTACTTTTGACTAGGGCTCTGGTCAAAAATAGTGCACTAGTGAAAAGGGTGCCATTTGGAATACAATCCTATGTTATGTGGAGGTGAGACACCTCACCCACCACCAATTGCACCCTGTTATCAACAGCTAGCCATGTGCAACAATGCCCTAATGATACATTATCTGTTGTGCCTTTTGGCTGTATGATTGTATTGGGTTTATTTTGTTTGGAGCACGGCATTCAATTGGGGCTTGGTGTAATATGAAGGTTGATGGGAAAGATTAGAACTCAAGTCAAACTGTTTTCCCCTTCCCACCCTTTCCCATTGGTGGCTTTCGGTACGTCACCTGTGTGTGTGTGTGTGTGTGTGTGTGTGTGTGTGTGACGTATAGATGCTTTTCTTCACAGGGCTGCTGTGGATTAGGTCTCTGGCTCACTGCACCCCACTGGGACAGCTCTGGGATATGCCTCTCTTTCTCTCTCTCTCTGTCCACCTATCATATCTCTGTCTTTCCCTCTCTCTCCCTGTTTTTCTGTCCTGCCAGAACTAGGTTACTCATCTCCCCCTCACAAAGCTCATAGGCAACATCTATTCAAGCTGTTGACCCTTCCCCCGAGTACTGGCCTCAGTTCTCCCCTCACATATAGGATGGCGCCAATCCTCAAGGACACCCTCTATCCCTCCATCCTCTTCCTCACTCTCCCCCTTTCCTTTTTCTGCTCCATCTCTTTCCCTGGGTTTGTCCTCTCATCGCTCCCTCCCTCAAATTATATTCAAATAAGGCAATACATTCCTTAAGACATATTGTTTGTTTGTCTTTGCAAGGACCATGCACATTCTAAGGGCTCGATTCAATCCGTAGCGCTGAAGACGTGCGCTACAGTGCGATAGAAATGTAAAGGCAATGTTACTGCGTTCGCGGAGACTGCATTCATGGTAAATGCTGCAGATGTTTGCTCAATCTGAAATTGCCTTTAAAGCTAGTTGATGCTTCCATTTTTTTTTTTAAGTTATAAATTAATTTGATATACCCATTGATTCTTGAAGAATATAACTTGTCTCATGAGCTTAGTTCAACTGTCGTACTCCATCAGAACCCAAAATATAAGCTTGTTTTACTCCAATGTTTGTAAACAATGTAAATGCAAACAAACACTCTATATCCTCAAAACTTGCATCCATAGCTCTGAGTGGTTACATTTCTTCAGGCCCATCCATCAGCATTTTACCAAATCAGAGGCGGGGTGACTGCTACTGTTATCGTTTAAATGAAGGATTCTAGCTTTAAAGTATCCAGTGCCTGTCCTGTACCTTTTAGGTGTCAACCTTTGGTGTCGTTCTGCATACACTGAAGTGACCATGATGATAGATGCAGCCATCCATCTTACAAGTACTTGACCCTAAAGTACAAGATCAGAAGCAGTACGGATATAACCAATTTACTAGAGCAGAGTTCAACGTTCATCTGGGGCCTACGTGTAGGCCTGCCGGAAGACCAACTCACTGGCCTTGTGGTCAGAGTGTCCACCCTGAGATTGAAAGAAGGTAGAAATGGGACCCGATCTCTGCGTCTGCTTGGCACTCAGCATTAAGGAGATTGAGGGTAAGGCCCTGCGGTAGTCTAGCGTCCCGTCCGGTGGGTGTACTTGTACATCAAGCTGCAGAAACTGGCTCCTGCTCCTATGAGCCGTTTCGTCTCGCTCGTGCAAGGCTACTTACTTCCATTTAACAAACAAATGCAGCACGGAAGCGTACTATGATGCTAAACCATTGCAGTGGCTAGTTTACAGAAGCATTGTGCTAAACTAACACTGAACCAAAGTGTAGATGCATAATGAATCTCTACAGCACATTGGGCTAAGCTAGTGTTAGCTCGGGGCATCCATTCTGGCTGATATCCGGAACATTAAAATATGAATTAGCCATGTGACATTGACATATGGGCTTGTTCTGATTGGCCCTGGGGTGAATGGGCTCGCTAGCAGCTCGTGTTTCACTGTTGCTACTTTGTCCTCTGCTTTCTGAACAGAGAGAGGCTGTGTGTGTGTGCAGTGTGAGTCAGTGAGTTGATGCATGTGTGGGTGTGTGTGTAGGTGTTAGTAAATGCATGTGTGTGCGTGCGTGTGTACGTGTCAGTGAGTTGATGCATGTGTGGGTGTGTGTGTGTAGGTGTTAGTAAAGGAAAGATGCTTGACCCTTCTCGGCAGAAGTATAACTGTCTTTAGGCTAGGCTACAGTCTAGGTAGAAATGCAAACCACATGCAACCAAAAGAGACTTGGAAAATAGGAAAATTGTCAGAGGTGCATATTTCAATGGATTCACATGCATAGAGGCACAAACCACATGTAAGCACGTACATGAGGGATGGGTCCACAGAAAAGTTTGGATATCCCCAACTTAAAACTTTGCAACTTGCACACTGTCAAGTGTTTTGACATTCTGGATATTTAAACAACTCTTTGCTCCTGCCTCAGATCAAAAACCTGAACAACCATCAAAACTCCATTCATAACAGACGTTATTGTAATGCTCTGGTGTACAGTAGATCTAACCAACTCATTATTCCAGCCGTTGTCAGTCTTGCACCCATCCAGCTGTCCCCTCCCTCGGGCGATGAATATGTGATAGAGACTCAAACAGTGGAGGGTTGGCAGGGAGCGTTTGCCGCTTGGTTGCATCTACGTTGTGTTATAGGGGCCAATCCGCCATTGAAACAATAACAAAGCGGGCACCCCGCCTCTGTTTTGGTAAAAGGCTGAAGGATGGGGCTGGTGAAATGTAACCACTCTCAAAACTGGCCATCCATGATATCAAATGTATAGTTTTAACCATGTTTTGGGGCTATGCAGTGTTTGTTTACATTTGCATCGTTTAAAAACATTGGAGTGAAATAAGCTTATAATTGCTGTTCTAATGGGGTACAACAGTTGAACTAAACTCATGAGGCATTTATAAGTTCTATTCTTCAAGAATCAAGGGGTCTACGCTGAGTGTACAAAACATTAGGAACACCTTTCTCATTTTGAGTTGCACCCCCTTTTGCCCTCATAACAGCTTCAATTCATCGGGGCATGGACTCTACAAGGTGTCGAAAGTGTTCAACAGGGATGCTGGCCCATGTGGACTCCAATGCTTCCCACAGTTGTGTCAAGTTGGCTGGATGTCCTTTTGGTGGTGAACCATTCTTGATACACACAGGAAACTGTTGAGTGTGAAAAACCCAGCGTTGCAGTTCTTTACACACTCAAACCGGTGTGCCTGGCACCTACTACCATACCCCCGTTCAAAGGCACTTCAATCTTTTGACATGCCCATTCACCCTCTGAATGGCACACATACACAATCCATGTTTTAATTGTCTCAGGGCTTAAAAATCCTTCTTTAACCTGTCTCCTCCACTTCATCTACGCTGATCGAAGTGGATTTAACAAGTGACATCAATAAGGGATCCCACCTGGATTCACCTGGCCAGTCTATGTCATGGTGAGAGCCAGTGTTCCTAATGTTTTGTACACTGAGTGTATATCATTGATTTATACATTCAAAAATGCACGTTGCAACTGCAGATTGCTCCTTTAAATTGGAAAAGCGGCTTGTCTCCAATGGGTGAATCTCGTGGGCGTTACAGGATGCAACGGCACCACCCACCTGGAGCATTGTGGCAGCTGCAGTTCCGAGCTCCAGGGACAAGGGTGGTTAGGTGGGGGAACAACTGGTTTATGTCTTAACATGGTTTCAATGCAATCCAATACAACTTTTATTATTATTAATCCCAGAAGGGGCAATTGTGCTGGGTACGACTTTGTAAAACAAGATCCCAGATGTTGACCATGTGGGTACTCAGAAAGTGACTTTAAGGCACTTTGAAACACATGGTTCACTATGGTACCTGTGTGAAGTCTAAACTGGAGTGCCTTTCTTTCATTGGGCTGTTTATATCTATCTGTTTATATTATATCTATCTATTCATGCCTCTGCTATGGAGACGTTAAATGATGTTGAATCAGAAATGAGAGATGCAGCTGGCAGAACAAACATCAAAAGAACACCACTCTCTCGGGTCTCCTGTAATTGTAAATATATGAGCCAAGCTGAGCTTAACAACAGACTATGATTCAGCCATGCAGCCTTTGCAGGCCAGGGGATTTCAGCATGATTATATGTATGCATAATGTATATTTGTTGTATATGTATTTCTTTCTGGAGAGGGGAAGGGGAAAATAGTTCAGGGGAATATACATACATTTTCTATATGGAGTGGTATGGATACTTTGATATTAAATATATAAATCGTTACAGTGTTGACCACCTTAATGTGTTTTGGACTGGGAAACCTTCCGCATACACAAGCGATGGCTGTCTGTACGTGTGACAGTTGGTTTGGCCTAGATCTAGGCTACAGCACCCAATGACGCATCTATATATCTCTTTAGTTGAGTATTCCAGATTTCCCAGCTGAGTGAGGAGGGGGGAGCACTAGAAGAAACAAGGTGTTTTTTATGTTTCAGGATGTGGGATGGTATTCATGGCAACAGCCAATCAGATTTAAACGGTGGCAGATGGAGCGGGCAATGTGTAGCCTAGACTGGGGACAGACTCTGCTGGGCAAGGTTGGCACACGACCCCTCTATATGCCCGTCGACCATGGCTCTCACTCACACCAGAGCTGCGCCAGGACCCGTCGCTCTGCCATTTTGAGCCTCGTTAGCGCCACCTGCTGCGAGAAGGAGAGTGGCTGGCGGAGAGAGGCTAGCGCCGGAACGACCACGTGTTCACTGAACTGGAAGAGGCCTTATGGGTGGCGCAGCTGCCCTGTTGCCTCTATGCTGCTATGAAGTGATATCCTTCCTGTTATCCTAGCCTTCTATGCTAGAGGGCGCTGTGGTCTTTTTACAAGTCAACTAACATTAGTTACAGTGTTGTTTGACGTTGTTGAAGTGATTGTTCTTCACTCCAAAATCCCAGTTTTACAAGATACTTTGAGACTTGAAATGTGTCAACGCAATCTGTTGTGTTTGTGTAGATCCACCTATATATCTCAATCCCACATGAATGGGAAAGAGAGCATTTTCTGATTAAAAATCCAAAATAGTTTCCAAATGACACCCATTTGGGAAACAGACAAAGATTGTTCTGCTTTGACTGAGGGTATTGCAGTTCATAACATCAGTATTACAGAATGACTGGCTCTAATGACTTACCCTCCTTCCTGTGTCCCCCCTCAGGTAGCCACTGACCTGCCTGAGGGATGGAGTCTCTCTTCGGGGGCAAGCTGGGCCTCCTGGGCGGGGGCGAGGGGCTGAGGGATGACGGCTGTGGCTTGGGGTCAGGGGTCAACTGGTCGGCCTCACCCATCCAAGACGACATGTACCCCTCCCACTTCGCCCTGGCCGCCGCCTACCATGACATCAAGACGCGATTGGCCAGCCTGGAGCGAGAGAACAGCAGCATCAAGAGGAAGCTGAAGAACTATGAGGTCAAGGTAGGTTGACTGACACGTTCATCACAGAGGCTACGTCCCAAATTGCACCCTATTCCCTTTATACTGCTCAACTTTAAAGGGAAGTCCTATGGCCTATGGGGCCTGGTCAAAAAGGCGTCCCCCCTTAAAGGGATAGTTCTGGATTTTGGCCCTTTATCTACTTCCCCAGAGTCAGATTAACTCTGGATACCATTTTGATGTGTCTGAGTCCAGTATGAAAAGTTGGAGGTAGTTTCACAAAGAAAATAAGCACAAAGACTGGAAGTGCTAGTTATTCCCATAGACTTCATTGCGCTAATGCTAGTTAGCAATTGTGCAAATGTTAGATAGCAACTTTCTACACACTGCATGCAGATACATAAAAATTCTATCCACGAGTTAATCTGACTCTGGCGAAGTAGATAGAGCTTCATTGCCAAAATCCCAAACTATCCCTTTAAAAGGTATCACTGATTTTACATGACTGAGTTGGTAAAAGCTATTCTATGGAACCTGTGCTTTCGTCTATGTAACGGAGTTAGATTGGTGATTACTTCCAGGAGAGGAGGAAGGAAGGTTTGATTTTCAAAGTATTGAAACATTCAGGCATACCCGAATGAGGCCATTATTCAGTTGAAACTCACAGTGGAAAAGCCTATGGTAGAGGAAGGTTATTTTCTAACCTCTAATAATAATTATCGGACCTCGACTTGCGCTGGTGTACTCTCTTTTCATCTCCTTTTGCTTTTTTCATCTCCTATGTTTTGTGCTGTGACACTCCTTGTCCTATTCTCGCTGTCTTCCTTTGATCTACTTTCTTTCTCACCTACTCGTCTCATTTTCCTCCTCTATCCTTCTCTTGTACCTCTCCCCTCCTACTCCTCTCCCTCAGTTCCCTATGATCAGTGAGTTTGAGGAGGAGAGGACCCTACAGTGCTGCTCCTGTGGACCCAAGGAGACCAGCCTACTGCAGTCAGAGACCACCAACCTGCAGCAGAGGGTCAACTCACTCACACAGGAGGTAAGACATGGAGGAAGAGAGAGGAGGGGAGAGGAAGGAGGCAGAAGAGAGAGGAGGGTGAAGAGGGAGATAAGAAGAGAGGAGGGAGGGTGGTAAGAGAAGAGGGGGAGGGAGAGGTAGGAAAAGAGGGAGGAGAGGAGAAGAGGGAGAGTGGTGGGAGGAACTGCACATCGAACACATTTTCCTTTCTCCTACACTTTTCCCTTTGAAAATCTCCACCTTTCCCTCAGCTCCAGAAGAGTAAAGAGCGAGAGGAGAGGCTGGAGGATGTGATTCAGGCCTATGAGAAGATCCACATGGAGAAGAGTAACGTTCAGAGAGACCTGGACAAGATGGTGAGAAACAGTAGGAAACAGTGCCCCCTCCTGGACAACATGAGTAGTACTGGTAGAGAGATGGAGGGGACAGTATTATGGGCTAAAGCATTGTAATGAAATAGACTCCTTTCCATACAAATTAAAGCAAACACTATTTTGACCATCAGTTTTCCATCAGCAATGTGCCTCAGTGGTGTGTGTGCGTGTGTGTGAGAGAGATTGTACCACTACCTGCATACGCGCACATGTGTATATACACCCTACATCCGTGTGTGTGTGTGTGTGTGTACACGTGTGTGTACACCCTGCATCCGTGTGTGTTTGTGTACCCTACATCTGTGTGTGTGTGTGTACCCTACATCCGTGTGTGTGTGCGTGTGTGTACCCTACATCCGTGTGTGTGTGTGTGTGTGTGTGTGTGTGTGTGTGTACAGTTGTGGCCAAAAGTTTTGAGAATGACACAAATATTAATTTCCACAAAGTTTGCTGCTTCAGTGTCTAGATATTTTTGTCAGATGTTACTATGGAATACTGAAGTGTAATTACAAACATTTCATAAGTGTCAAAGGCTTTTATTGACAATTACATGAAGTTGATGCAAAGAGTCAATATTTGCAGTGTTCACCCTTCTTTTTCAAGACCTCTGCAATCCGCCCTGGCATGCTGTCAATTAACTTTTGGGCCACATCCTGACTGATGGCAGCCCATTCTTGCAAATCAATGCTTGGAGTTTGTCAGAATTTGTGGGGTTTTGTTTGTCTACCCGCCTCTTGAGGATTGACCACAAGTTCTCAATGGGATTAAGGTCTGGGGAGTTTCCTGGCCATGGACCCAAAATATCAATGTTTTGAGCCTCTTAGTTATCACTCTTGCCTAATGGCAAGGTGCTCCATCATGCTATAAAAGGCATTGTTTGTCACCAAACTGTTCCTGGACGGTTGGGAGAAGTTGCTCTCGGAGGATGTGTTGGTACCATTCTTTATTCATGGCTGTGTTCTTAGGCAAAATTGTGAGTGAGCCTACTCCCTTGGCTGAGAAGCAACCCCACACATTAATGGTCTCAGGATGCTTTACTGTTGGCATGACACAGGACTGATGGTAGAGCTCACCTTGTCTTCTCCGGACAAGCTTTTTTCCGGATACCACAAACAATCGGAAAGGGGATTCATCAGAGAAAATGACTTTACCCCAGTCCTCAGCAGTCCAATCCCCGTACCTTTTGCAGAATATCAGTCTCTCCCTGATGCTTTTCCTGGAGAGAAGTGGCTTCTTTGCTGCCCTTCTTGACACCAGGCCATCCTACAAAAGTCTTCGCCTCACTGTTCGTGCAGATGCACTCACACCTGCCTGCTGCCATTCCTGAGCAAGCTCTGTACTGGTGGTGCCCCGATCCCGCAGCTGAATCAACTTTAGGAGACGGTCCTGGCGCTTGCTGGACTTTCTTGGGCACCCTGAAGCCTTCTTCACAACAATTGAACCGCTCTCCTTGAAGTTCTTGATGATCCGATAAATGGTTGATTTAGGTGCAATCTTACTGGCAGCAATATCCTTGCCTGTGAAGCCCTTTTTGTGCAAAGCAATGATGACGGCACATGTTTCCTTGCAGGTAACCATGGTTGACAGAGGAAGAACAATGATTCCAAGCACCACCCTCCTTTTGAAGCTTCCAGTCTGTTATTCAAACTCAATCAGCATGACAGAGTGATCTCCAGCCTTGTCCTCGTCAACACTCACACCCGTTAACGAGAGAATCACTGACATGTCAGCTGGTCCTTTTGTGGCAGGGCTGAAATGCAGTGGAAATGTTTTTGGGGGATTCAGTTCATTTGCATGGAAAAGAGGGACTTTGCAATTAATTGCCATTCATCTGATCACTCTTCATGACATTCTGGAGAATATGCAAATTGCCATCATACAAACTGAGGCAGCAGATTTTGTAAAAATTTATTTGTGTCATTCTCAAAACTTTTGGCCACGACTGTACACCCTACATCCGTGTGTGTACACCCTACATCCGTGTGTGTGTGTGTGTATATACACTGTGCATTCACGTGTGCGTGCTCTCCATCAGACGACACTAGCAGAGCAGCACATGGAGCGTATCTGTGGTCTGGAGTCAGCTCTGAGGCAGAGGGAGGGGTCCCTGCAGAAACTTAGTGCTCAGCTGCACAGCAAGAACATTCAATACCTACAGCTACACACCAGTCTGGACGTGCCTCACGGTGAGTGTGTGTGTGTGTTTGAGTGAGTGAGTGCGGACGTGTGTGTGTTTCTGTGTATGTTTTTCACTGTACCTGGATGTGTACTGCAGAGCAGAACGGGCGGGGTCCGACCCTGCAGAGCTCTCGTAGTCTGGATGCCGTGTCCGACCTGAAGCTGCAGCGGTTGGAAGCGGAGCTAGAAGGGGCGCGGCAGCAGGCCCAGGGGGCGTGTCAGAGAGAGAAGGAGATGAAGGAGGAGCTACAGAGGCTGCAGGCAGAGATCAGACAGCTGCAGCAGGATGTACAGAGACAGGTCAGATAGTGACACACACACACAGGAGGTTGGTGGGACCTTAATTGGGGAGGACTGTCTCATGGTAATGGCTTGAGCGGAATGGTATCAAATACATTACATTTGCTCCGTTTCAGCCATTATTATGAGCCGTCCTCCCCTCAGCAGCCTCCACTGACACACACACGTCTGTCTCTGTCCAGCAGGAGGTGCCCACACCCTGTGAGCACTGTGACGTGGAATGGATAAAGAAGGCAGGAGATGAACAGTGAGCGACAGCTGCCCATCTAATACTCCTGCCATGTAGCTATTGTCAGTAGAATAACCAAGTCGATGACCCAAATGGAACACAGTTCCCTATTTAGTGCACTACTTTTGACCAGGGCCCATAGGGTGTGGTGCCCTATATATGGAATAGGGTGCCATTTTGGACGCAGTCCTAACATTGAAAGATGATCAACTATTGTCCCTCCTTTGCAGGGTGAACCTGGCGTTGGCCTACACTGAGCTGACAGAGGAGCTGGTGCGTGTGAGAGGTCTGGCTGTCAAACAGACAGAGATCCTCAGGAAGGCATCCCACGAGCAGATGGGTCAGTAGAAAACACATATTAAAGATTGTTCTCCATATTGATGTTGAATTGAGTATAATTGCAAAAATGCCCGATGTGGGTGCCAATAAGGACACAAATGTAATAATAATAATAAATGCGATTTAGCGGATGCTTTTACCCAAAGTGACTTAGTCATGTGTGCATACGTTTTACGTACTGGTGGTCTGGGGAATTGAACCCACTATCCTGGCGTTGAAAGCGCCATACTCTACCAGCCGGGCTACAGAGGCACCAATGGACTATAATAACCATCCCATTCTCTCTCCTCCAGTCCTGAGACACTCCCCAGCCCCCCAGCGTCGCTCCCCGGCCTCCCAACGCCCCTCCCCAGACTGCCTCCACCCTCACCCCTCTCCCTCTCCTCCCCTCTCACCTTCCTCACCCCCTTCTGGCCCCGCATCCTACTCCCCAACTGGCCTCTCTTACTCACCCACCGGCCCAGCCTCCTACTCCTGCCGGCCAACCAGCCAACGGCTGCGTGCCCGCTTCCAGGGGCGCCGCAGCTACTCGGAGGTGGCTGACTCGTCTGCCCACCAGAGGCCCCCGCCCAGGCTTCTCCGTGACCCAGTCTCCACCTTGCCCAAGCCCAGGAACATGGGGGAGTCTGGGGCTTATTCCCGCCCGCCCGTTTCCCTGGTGGGGCTCCCCCGGCCGGCCTCGGCCCGTGGAGCTGTAGGTGGTGGTGGAGGGGGAGGAGGAGGGGGCAGCAGCCTGAGCAGTAGTCCCCATCACCATGCCCTGGAGATGGGCTTCCCTCTAGCTGCAGAGGTACACACCACATTTGTATTTACACTACCGTTCAAAAGTTAGGGGTCACTTAGAAATGACCTTGTTTTTGAAAGAAAAGCACATTTTATGTCCATTAAAATAACATCAAATTGATCAAATGTTGTAAATGACTATTGTAGCTGGAAACGGCAATTTAGGGAATACCTATGTAGGCGTACAGAAGCCCATTATCAGCAACCATCACTCCTGTGTTCCAATGGCACGTTGTGTGAGCCTTTTAAAGTGATAAACTTGGATTAGCAAATTGATCATTAGAAAACCCTTTTGCAATTATGTTAGCACAGCTGAAAACTGTTGTACTGATTTAAAGAAGCAATAAAACTGGCCTTCTTTAGACTAGTTGAGTATCTGGAGCATCAGCATTTGTTGGTTCGATTACAGGCTCAAAACGGCCAGAATATAAAGAGTGGGAGGCCCCGGTGCACAACTGAGCAAGAGGACAAGTACATTAGTGTCTAGTTTGAGAAACAGACGCCTCACAAGTCCTCAACTGGCAGCTTCATTAAATAGTACCCGCAAAACACCAGTCTCAACATCAACAGTGAAGTGGCGACTCCGGGATGCTGGCCTTCTAGGCAGAGTTCCTCTGTCCAGTGTCTGTGTTATTTTGCCCATCTTAATCTTTTATTTTTATTGTCCAGTCTGAGATATGTCTTTTTCTTGCAACTCTGCCTAGAAAGCCCGCTTCACTTGACGTTGAGATGTGTTTTTTGTGGGTACTATTTAATGAAGCTGCCAGTTGAGGATTTGTGAAAATCCTCAACTGTTCCTCAACGGTTTCTCAAACTAGACACTAAATGTACTTGTCCAACTGCTCAGTTGTGCACCGCGGGCCTCCCACTCCTCTTTCTATTCTGGTTAGAGCCAGTTTCCGCTGTTCTGTGAAGGTAGTAGTACACAGTTGTACGAGATCTTCAGTTTCTTGGCAATTTCTCGCATGGAATAGCCTTCATTTCTCAGAACAAGAATAGACAGGAGTTTCAGAAGAAAGTTCTTTGTTTCTGGCCATTTTGAGCCTGTAATAAAACCCACAAATGCTGATGCTCCAGATACTCAACTAGTCTAAAGGCGGACAGTTTTATTGCTTCTTTAATCATAACAGTTTTCAGCTGTGCTAACATAATTGCGAAAGGGTTTTCTAATGATCAATTAGGCTTTTAAAATGATAAACTTGGATTAGCTAACAATGTGCCATAGGAACACAGGAGTGATGGTTGCTGATAATGGGCCTATGTAGAAATTCCATTTAAAAAAAATCTGCTGTTTCCAGCTACAATAGTCATTTACAACATGAACAATGTCTACACTGTATTTCTGATCAATTTGATGTTATTTTAAATGGACAAAAAATGTAATTTTCTTTCAAAAACAAGGAACTGTCTAAGTGACCCTGAACTTTTGAACGGTAGTGTATTTATTTTAATATAACCTTATTTTATACATTTTTAACCGCACCACCACCGCCCGTTTTAATGACAGTTTTATTAGGGATTAACATTTTAAAACATTAAAATAACATGCATTATCCATCCAGGGGTGCCACTTCTGTCATCTGGAGGATCCCCCGGCCCCCACCCCACAGGTCACCCCGCCCCAGTCGTCTGACGATGAGGAGTGGAGGTGCCCATCCCCGGTCTCCAGTCCTCCCAGGACACTGGGGGCCATGGGGGTAAGCTCACGGGAACCCCCTCCCTGCCCTTCTTTCTTGGTCCTAAAGGACCCGGCTACCCTCGCCTGCCACCTGCCAGGGTACCTGAACGCAGACCACGCCCAGTCTTGGCCCTCCATCAATGTGAGTTGTTGCTGCTAGAGATCAGAGCACAGTAGTGTATCCCAATAGCAGTAATAAGAGCTTCCTTACATGACATGCAAATAGAAAACAGGTTCTTTTAGTCATTACAATGAGTACATTTACAGTGTTTACCTTCGAGTTGAGCGTTTACACATCCTAACGGGTGCCGTTTTGTGATTGGCTGCCTGCAGTTGTGGATGGAGACTGAGGAGAACGACGCCCGGAGCTGCCCGCTGTGTCAGCTGACCTTCCCCACTGGTTACCCCGACGACGCCCTCATCAAACACATCGACACGCACCTGGAGAACAGCAAGATCTAACCCCCCCCCCCCCAAAGACACAGAACTTACCCTGCCAAATTCTAACCTAAACCATTACCAGGAAAACCCAATGCGGATCCCCTTTGCAATATGACACTATAGGGCAACAGACTGCATCCACAGAATCATCCATCTAAATTTAGATGTGATACTAGTCGTTTTCGAAACTGGAAAGTTTCCTTACCTCTGTATTTTACAATGTTAGTTTAGGGCTATAACAAGGGCCAGTGCTGTTTCTGAATGCTCCCTATCTCTCCCATGTTATCAGGTATGATCTTTGACATGGTTACCTCGCACTGTTTTTAAAACCATCAATAATGGGTCACACCCCCAACTACATGCTTTATCGTAAGGTTTACTCTGTAAAAACAGAATGAACTCTTCACCCAGACTTTAAGGGCATATTCATAACGGAGGTACACAGCACTTTTTAGAATTTAGTTCTAATGGAATTTGAATAGTTTGTCAAGATTCAAGAACAAATCTTTAAAAACATCTCATGTGTCTTTGTAAAATGTAATGAAATAACATTAAGTCAAGGATGACAGAGGGGTTGGTGATAATAGCTATAAATAGTTGAGCAATGACAGTGTGTCAAGGACCCTAAAACCAGGGATAGGATGGACCACTATAGGTACCTCATAAGAAACTCCTTTGTATATTGACATTCAGGGATTTATGATATTGTACCATAGTGATTAAAACTAGGGTAATAACAGGCCAAAGATGTTCTGGTTTGTAGGAGCTGTACAGTGATTCCAGGCTGTTGTTCTCCGTGGAAGATTTGTGAATCTCCGAATACTGAAGCTTTATATGCAGTCATCTCCGGTACTTGCCTACAGGTTGTCAATACAATTCACAGCAACACATTTAAAACCCAAAAGGACAGGAATGTGACAGATACCCAACACATTACCAGAACATCAGCTGATTTCTCAACTCAAGCCAATTCTAAAATGTGCACAGCAATCAATAGGATCCAAAGACACTGGATGGGGATCTACCATCAGTACATTGTCTTACCGCAGCTCAGTCAGTACTGATCAGTCAGTTGAGGGACAAGCGTCGTGCAGGAGTGACGCCACCCGTCAGAAAGACAATGTCATTAGTATAGATAACATAGAAGGTAACACTGCAATCAACCACGATAAAACTGCTGGATCGCTTCTAGAGGAACACCAAGAAACTCTGCCAATGAGATGAAACAGTACTGAGATACAGGAATGGAATCAGAGCTAAAAGGAATGACATTTGAAAATGGACATGAATCCATGTGTTCACATTGCATTCCAACACTACAGTATTCCTTTTCTGAATCTTTTTTTCCTTCCGTAGAGTCATGAGGCTTAGTTTACTCTTTATAGTCATCTTTCGGTTTTCTGTAACGCAAATAATAAAAAACTGAATTTCAAAATGATATACCTGGTTGAACCTTAGCTTAACTCCGTCTTCAATGACTAGTCTGTTAAACAGCAACTGGTTGGACTGGGTTCCACAGGGGTTCCACATTCAGTTCATTATAGACATATTCCCTTATGAGTTTACGTTGTATATCTATAGGCATTTTACATTCCCTGCACTGGGCAATAGTAAAATAGATTATTCCAGTTTAACAACTGCTTACAATAGCTGTGATACTCAGTTTCAAAAGAAAAACTTTTTTTAGTTTAGTATTTATTTGATAATAGACTAGAAAACAATTCATTTTGGACAATTCCCGCTATAGCCCTCCAATTGTTTTTACACTGAAATGTAACAACGGTTCTCTTTTCCGCAAAACCCACTGTTGAAACATCCATACAAATATTTCATAGTATCAACCTAAATCCAGGTTGAAAAGAGAACCCTCAAAAGCATTAAACATCTATAAAACTCATTCTAGATAAAGAAATGCAAGGGGAAAAAAACTAAAAGAGGGAAGCAGTGAAAGAACTAGTGCTAAAAAGATCCCTGTTCTCTTTAAAACGGGTGAGGAAGGAGACCGATGGGAGGCATTCAGTGACTCATACCAATGTGTCATTTAAAACAAGTCCAAAGATGTAAAGTACAACTCGACATGATTATCTAAATATACAAAAACACAGTAAGACCATCGAGAGTGCAAGAGGTAGCCCTTCTTACCCATAAAACCCCATTAATCCACAGCAGTCTTAAAAACAATTCCCTGCCCCGGTTAGTTCCCCTTTATAGGAGTGAGCATTTGCCCTTTATAGGAGTGAGCATTTGATATCACAAATTGATTTAAATAAATCTGCATATATACTTAAAAAGTCAATAAGTGCTTAAATATATAGATATCTTACATTGACAAAAGCATCATGCATCCCTATAACATGCAAGGTAACATTATTCAAAATGCTATGTTGGATCTCTGACCACTAATGCGGTAAACTTGGCAGTTAAAAATGCATGAACCAATTTCAATCTGGTTATTTTCAAGGCAGTTTACATTTGCGGACACCAGAGCGGTTACTGGGGTGTGGAGGATCGGCATCAATGTGGGAACATCAGACTTGAAGGAAAAGATCCAAAGTAGTCCTCATCTACTCCATGTTGACATTTCCTCTCTCCATGGCAGTCGGTCACCCTGGAATGATTCATCCATGCAGCCAAAACTCCCTTCACCTCTCCTCTACCTTCTCCCTTAGGGGAACTTTAGTATCAGTAGTCTCATTGGGCTGTAATAGTCTATGATGAAGCCAAAATGACAGGAGGCTCTGCCAGGTCTACTCAACACCACAGATCCAAGTTCTTGGTGTTGGCGAAGCCTGGCTGATCGCGGATCTTCCAGTAGGTTCCGTTGCTCAGCCAGCTCTCATTCCCTGCCGCATCCAGCTCTTTCCTGAAGGAGGGAAGATTATATTTACTTTCTAGTGCGAGGTAACCTTTAAAAGGGGCATCAATAGAGGCCTTCAAGGAAGCACAGACACTGTGCATGAATACACAATGTCATATCAGCGGTCACCAACTCAAGTCCTGGAAAAGCTACAGGTGCAGGCTTTTATTCCAACCCTGCCCTAACACCCGTTTCAGATAATCATAAAGACCCTGAATAGCAGTGTTGGTTACCACTGCCTTGCTATTTCCACAATATATGCTCTTTGATTGCGTAAGGCAGGAAGGGACGGTTGGTGAGACTCACCTGAAGAAACGAGGCACGTGCTTCTCTCCCTTCTTGGCCAGCTCCTTTCGTCGGTCCCTCTGTTTCTGCTCTACTTCCTCCTTCTTACTGTCAGCCCCAGCTACATCTCCCTCCTCCAGGATCCTACGAGGAAAGAATAGTGGAGAGATAAAGAGCTTCAGCTGCACTCTGCATGAGGCGTTAACAGGGTTAACAGGGTACTGTGTGTACAGTACCATCGCACGCAGCCACATCGGATGTGGCATCACGTCAATGCACAACACAGCTCCCTGGCATTTGAGGAAGTAAATGTCACTGAACGATACCACCTACATGACCTACTGAACAGGACCCAGAGTTTTTCCTGGTTATATCGCATTCAATAAGTATTTCAAGCCCTACTTCCAATGCATTTGACAAATCAAATTATGTGCACATGGCTAAACATCCTGTATGTATGCATGCATTACTGAGCAGGCTGGACGGTGGTCTCACCTCTGGTCTGGCCTATAGCGGGTGTCTGAGGAAGGCAGGACCTTCTTCAGTTCAGGGGTCAGCTCATTGAGCTCCCTGGCGTAGCGACTGAAGCCATAGTACTGGAAGTGGTCATCAGGCTGAGGGTCTGGAGATGGGAGAAACAGGGTACTGTGTGAGGCGACACACAGTGCTGGTGCTATAGAGTGAATTACGGACTCACGGATTGAGGAAAACATCCATAGTCTTGCAAAGAGGATCACAAGATAGAATTCACAGAAATAGTATAGATTAGGGAAAATATAATTGGCACAATGGAGTGGATTACACAATTTATAGGATAAACTATATTATCAACATTGGATTAGAGATTAGGATTATCGTACACAGCAGATAAGGGATTATTCAGATAATAGCAGTACTCACTGGGCTTCCAGATGCATTTTGGGTTAGGCAGGGTGTCACAGAAGATGCCCTCGTGCCACAGCCCACCGAATCGGTGGACCACCTCTCCCGCTTGGTTCAGAACCTGGCCCTGCACCTCGTTCTTACTTGTCTCTGAGGTCCAGTAGCGGGACTGAGGGAGAGTGAAAGGGGGGGGGGGGGGGGGGGTCAATGGCAACTTAGTAGGTACTTCCATATGTAAAGCTTTGGAAATTTCAAATGTCTAGACCCCATTTAAACTGTTGACCATTTATTTTATTCATTATGGGTCCCATTATGGGGTTATTCTTCAATTGAGCTTTATGTTCTATGGGCACCGAGCAGGGGTCTCACCTTGACGAAGGAGATCTTGCAGGTGCAGATGTCACTCTTGGTGTTTCTGATGGTAACCTCTCCGTAGTGCTCCAGCCACCTCTGCTGACTCAGGACGTTGTGGACGCAGGTCACTGCCTTGTTCCACTCATAGTGATCCCCATATCTAGAGGGTGGAGGGAGAGAGAGAGAGCCATAGGTTTAGTACAACTAGATTGAGACATTAATTTCAAGAGTGCACCTGAGCTGGTTTCAATACTATGAACCTTTCTTGAATAACATAGTAAATTATACTTTCAAGCACATTACAGCTAACAAGTAGAGCTCATTTGGCAAATGCCTTTTCAAATCTTAAAATCATCTCAATCAAAACACTGCCCTTGAGCTTGTACTTTCAACAACAGATCAAGACATTCAAAACGGCAATGTGAAAGTAGGGTTACATTCCTTCTTTATTTGGTAAAATAATCATGATGGAATTTGCATAAACACTCACTTTGGCAACTTGACATTCACTGGACCAGAGGAGATGATCTCCAAAGACTTTCCCCAAAACTTGTTCTTCCATTGCTGGTCTTGCCAGAAGGTGAAGTTCTCAGACTCTGCATGCACGGCGGAGCCGGGCGGGTGGTGGCTGACCTGGGAACAGAAAGGAAACTTTAAATAACTGAATCTTCAGTGGAAGACACCCTGGATCAGTTTTAGAGGTTACTTGCCTTGCAGATGGTATCTAGGATGATTCTGGGTCAAGATCATTCACGATCAGGATTATTCAATTCCTACCTGCTCAGCGACATAGCGGAAACCACGGTCCTTGCGGTGGCTCTCGTAAGTCTCTCCCAGGACGGGGTTGAAGGGCTTGTAGCGGTTCCGCCAGGTAGCCCAGGCATAGCCAGAGATAGAGAAAACTCCAATGTATAGCTTCATGGAAAATAAGATACGGTAAAATGGATGGTTGAGATCACAACAATATCAAAATGGCACCTGAAGCAAACTGCTACCCCAAAATCTACAAAATACTTAATACACGTAAGAACCACAATATACAGTTTGACATGCTAAATCTGCAATTCACATTGACCCCATTCATTGTTTGTAGTTTTGACTGATTATCTAATGCACAGACTGATATCCTGATTGCCTAGTCACTTTTACCCCTACCTACATGCATACTGTATTACCTCAACTACCTCATACCCATGCACATTGACTCGGTACTGGTACTCCTTGTATAAAGCCTCATTATTGTGTTACCATTTCCTTTTTTTTATTATATCTATATTTTTTTGGTCTTACTTTTTAACTCTGCATTGTTGGGAATGGGCTCGTAAGTAAGCATTTCATGGTAAACTGGTTGTATTCGGCACGTGACCAATACCATTTGATTTGAGAAAGCGTAGACCTTGAGTCCAAGACCATTTTATCAGATTTCAACTAAGCAAATCTACAGGTGTATCAATTCACTTGAATCAGCACCAACGCTGGTATTGCAGCACAAACCTATACTTGAGCTGCTTCGTTTTAAGGTCAGGCATGTCAGACCACCCTACCATCCTTTCGAAGGGGTCCTCTGTGCGGTTGGCGATGTCCAGAAGCTCAGAGTACTCCAGCTCTTCGCTCACTCTCTGCAGCAGGTTCAGAGGTTCGTTGAGGCCACAGGGCATGGACACACGTGACAGGTCCTTGCCAATGTTGTTGTACAGGATGGTCATGATGCCAATGTGGCTGTTGTCGACACAGTTGGCGGGCAGGACGGTGCGGTGGCCTGTGTTGGTGGGCACGGTGCTGACCATGTCCGGGGCTCTGGACACACTGGTACGGTAGTTCAGGGTGGCAGAGGCTGCCAGGGGGAGAGGGCATATGACAAAAAGGTTACATGGAATTCTAAACATTTTCTATTGATTCTCATGTATTTTTATCATCACACCCAGCACTTAGGGCTTGAAAGCCTGAATATAAAAAAAAAAAAGATTCACAAGAGTTCAGGATTTTCTCCAGGGTCAGATGAACTTGTGGATACACTATGTCTCTGTGTTCAGTTTGAAGGAAGTTGCCAAATAGCGCTAGCGCAATTCCTGGAAGTATATGGGAATAGCTAGCATGCTAGATGTTAATGTAGACTTTGTCATCACGCTAACGCTAGTTAGCATTGGCTGGCAAAACTACAGGTAACTGGCGGCTCTTATGGTGTGGGGTGCATTTTCCTGGCATGGTTTGGGGCCACTCAACCCCTTAGAGGGCAAGGTAACAGCCAGTAAATACACAGCCATTCTGAGTGATCACCTTCAACCTATGGTGAAGCATTTATATGCTGAGGGGAGTGGCCTCTTTCAGGATGTCAATGTCCCCATCCACAAGGTACGAGTGGTCACTATTTGGTTTGATGAGCATTAACTGGCCATCTCGGTCACCAGATCTCAACCTAATTGAACAGCCTGGTCTCAGACTAGATGTAACATAGTAAAAGTAAATCCAGGATACTCAAATTAGTATGATATGGTTACATAAGACCAATGGTTACTTAAGGCAAAAACAAAAGTAGGGTGGTGGGTGGGGTTGGATGGGTGGGCGTTTAATGCAAATATCTAGCAACTCAAAGGTTGCGAGTTCAAATCGCAGACAATTTCAGCATTTTAGCGACTTTAACTACTTGCTACTTAGCATGTTAGCTAACACTTCCCCTAACCCTTTAACCTAACCCTTAAACTTAACTAACCTTAACCCCTAGCCTAGCTAAAGTTAGCCGCCTAGCTAGAATTCGTAACATCTATTTTGCAAATTCGTAACATATAATACAAATTGTAATTTGTAACATACCATACGAAATGGGTGATGGATTCCACAAATACAAAGCATATGAAACATAGCATACTAAATGGAGTGTCTTGGATTTACATACAGAATAATACGAAATGCTCTGAGGCCAGGTTGAATTGAACACTTATGGTAGCTTTTGGAGCAGCACTTGAGCCAGCATTTTCTACCACAATCAACCAAACACCAAATTATGGAATTTCTTGTGGAAAAATGGTGTCGCAACCCTCCAAGAGAGTTCCAGACGCTTGTAGAATCTATGCCAAGGCGCATTGAAGCAGTTCTGCCAGCTCATGGTGACCCAGCGCCCTATTAAGACCTATGTTGGCGTTTCCTTTACTTTGACAGTTAACTTCCTACTGGACGCAGAGACAAAAACGGTATCCACAAGTTTATCGCGGATAGATAAACGGTAAACAATAGAAAATTTTATGATTGAATGTATGCCAGAGTGCCAATGTCTCTTGTTTTGACTTGCAGACACTTGGCTAACAGAGGACCACAATGGAAACAAATCTTTAGACTTTGTGCATATAATCCTAGTGTGGTTTCTTTACGCATTTTAAATAGTCAAATCAAGGCTTCTTTGACAAAACGCTGAACCATCCCTTTAAAAAGTCTGAAGGCCCAAAGCTGTCAAGGAAAGGAGGATGGTGAAAGAGGCAAAATGAAGTAGACATGACATTAGAGTCTCGATTTCTCCATCTTCCAAATTAGAGTTGGATGTTGGATCGAGGTGGAGGGTATGATGTTTAAATAATGAAATGTCTAAACAGATTAGACAATAATGCATTTGTTAAATTGTCACCAGTCCCACAAAACCAAAGAGACACCTCAGGAGGACAAAGAGGAAGGAGGAGAGTGATGATAAAATCATGGTAATAGAATGAGTAGACTACTGGGACGTTTTCAGGGTCCAATCAGTATGCTTGCATGTACAACATTGAAAATGTACCGTTCTCAAATAAATTCTGTGCATCAATGAATTAAAACAATCCATATGGGACTTCCAATATGGCCACAATTCACCACCACTCCACTGATACTTCAGTTTGACCATTCCCAAAATACCTTTTGTTTGCAGTTGGTCCGGTGATACTGCCTCTGCAGGCAAAGTAGAAGCTATATTCAGAAAACGTAATAAAATTACATTTGTACACAGATATGTATGCATGCATGCATGCATACATACATACCACACATATATACACCCAACGTTGGTGTCAGCCAAGTTTATGAGTATAACTACCTAGATAGAGCTGGGCAAAATTGACAAAAATCCATATCATGACAAAATTACTGAATTATCACGATAACTTGTCTTTCAAGTTAACATTAATGTGCACCAGTTTCTTTCTTATATTACCCTTAAAACTACAACTTTGAATGTGGTGGCCATCAACTCTCCTGTAAACAATAGCCCACATTTAACAGACTTATTCCATTTCAAACTACACATTCCTCTAGTAAAGGCTACTTATTGTTATATTTGATATCAGTAAAACGTCCTCGATAAATGGTCGGTATCAATGATTTTCAGTTTATCGTCCCAGCTTTACTAGATACTGCTGAATTTAAAAACAAATCAAATGCATATTGTTATTTATTTTTCAAGACAAAAACTCAAATGGACCACAGACCGAACTGCACTTAAGGTATAATGGGACTGCTCAAACATAATATTATAGAACACATCTTTAGAGTGTCCGTTCTAGTCATTCTACTTCTATGCCCACAGTTGAACAGTAATATCCAGTGGCCACTCACCATGGACCTCGTCTGGCTCAGAGTTACTGGTGGTGGTGACATCACTTAGCCCGGATTCATCAGACTCCTCTTCTCCATTATCGGAGGAGTTCTCACAGACGATGACGTCTCTGGCATCATAGTATTCAGCCATGGATTCGGCCAGTGAGGGGGTGCGCTGCACAGAGCAACCCTTAGAGGGAGTCTTCTCAGCATTCTGAGGAGAGGGGGAAGATAAGAGTGACCGAAGGAGGTAGAGTAAGATTATAGTTAACAGGAAGCATACAAAATGAAGAATGCTTTCAGATGGATAAGTGATGTCAGTAATGTCTTACAAAAGAGTGTTAAGGAAGAAAACCGCTCATTTGATAGAGAATCCCTTACAGGCACAAATAGACACAGAGACAGGCAGACATACAGTACACAGCTAGACACGCACATGCATTCAGAAACAAGTGGCAGCCTGCCTCTTGCTGAGTGTGGGTTGGTGGCTGAATACACACCTGGTCCTGACGCACAGTGCTGTAGGACTCATTGGAACCCCCCGTGGATCCAGAGGAAAGGGACAGGGAATGAACTTTGGTTTGGCAAGACTGCACCTCCAGCTGGATACACACAGTGACTTATTAGTATACTGTAGAGAATTATATGAAAAGCAAGCACAATATTCAGCTCATTTCTGAAATCTCCCATTGTCACATTGTTTATCAACCTTGGCCCATATGCAGGTAAGTTTTATTGGCTGTATGTCTGTGTAACTCTTCGTTGTTGTATGTATCAAACTGCTGTGCTTTATCTTGGCCAGGTCGCAGTTGTAAATGAGAAATTGTTCTCAACTAGCCTACCCGGTTAAATATAGGTAAAATAAATACATTTTAAAAAAGTCGGACAAAATGTACAGTATGAACATTTGGTGGAAGTTTTCCCTCAGAACTCTTTCAGCTTTGTCAGATCCATCCAGGACAAAACAATTGATGCAGCGTTCAACCAAAATAAACTATCCTAGTTATGTTTTCATAGTAATTAGTGAAGTTCAAGAACATCTGTTAACTCGGATCAAATAGCTTAGTTTGTGGGAGGTTTTAGTTGTTTCACCAAGATAAATCTAACAATTTCTCTCTGTTTGAACAAGTGTCTTTACATTTGAAAAGTATTTTGTGGTTGCATCCAGGCAGGCTTAAAACAGGGGAACAGGGAGGAACGATTCTGCCCGATGGGCAGTACCTAGATGTCCCAACCCCAAACAGCCCAAACCAGTTCTGGCTGGTTTCACACACTTGAACAACAGCAGGCTGAGACGGGAGTATATTTTGGAAGGAGAGAGCAAGAGAAAGTCAGAGAATAGGTGTGGCCCATAGAAACCTCTGCTGTGTGTGTTTTAAACAGAGACCACAGTGTTATTGACTAAATGTGAATCAGGCCTTTCTATTGGTCGCTAGGTCTCTTCCTGTTACTTCCAACAACAACAAAAACTAAGAAATGTAGGTCTCATTAACAATGGTTTATGTTGTCAGTGTATGGCAGGATGTCAGTTTCAGCATGTGTACTGTACATGTGAGTGTGTGTCCAGGGCAGGCCTCTTACCTCAGACAGTGTGCTACACAGGGTGGCCAGTTGATTGGAGGTGGATGAGCGTAGGTCTGGACCGGTCCAAGCCTGTCGGACCCGCTCACGTTCCAGCGCGAGCACCTCGTGGATGGATTTCAGAGACGCATGAACTGTGAAGATTATGGCAGACAAATGTCATTGTCATTTGATTTCCTGTTTCATTCATCCATACATCCCTAAGTCATTACTGGATTGCAGTGGTCTACATAGGGTCATTTTTTTATGTTGCAGAACCAGCTTCACTATACCAGCTCTACACATGGCATTCCGATGTGGAACTTTATTAACACCAAATCGAATGAGCCCCAAAACCCTGTAAGACCCCTCTCTTACCCTTATGAGACACAGCACAAATGTCCTGCTGGATCTTCTTGGCTTCAGGGGAGGTTACTAGAGGGTTGGAGAGCTGGGAGTACACATAGTCTGGGATGGACGGCACTGAGGAGGCTCCCACACTCAGGTGGTTGGACGATGTGCTCAGGTGGCTGGAGGTAAACTGAGGGAGGAGAGGGGGAAGGAGGGAGAAGAAGGGAAAGGATGTGTGTAGAGAGCCATTTTTTCCCCCGTCACTTTCGAGTGATGCACGCTAGCATCAAAAAGCCCTGTAGCTACAGCATATCAGAATAGCTTTACATTGATGTCGGGACCTTGACCAACGTAATAGTGAGTGATGACCATGAACACACAAGAACGATGGCTATAATTATGCTCAACGAGTACATTATTCTCCTGGCTTTATCTTGCTTTATTTGTGATATTTTACCCTGCCTGTTGCTAGATCGTTACGTAAAATCAGTCCTCCGATGACATCTGCTATGTTGTAGAAAATAACCATCTAATTACATGTTTGTTAACTTGCATGAGCTGCCTCTGAAGTTGGAAGTTGCCATTCACTTCAATTTCAACAAGCCACTTTGACGCCTAACTATGCACGCAACTTTTCCTGACGCAGGAAAATAGTTTAAATATTGTATGTTACTAGCGTTACTTCTTTTGTAGCATCTCAGCACTCTCTATTGCTGCGTTTTTTTAACTTCTATTCTAGTCTTTAGAAAACCCCATCTCGTCAGCTATAAATATACTATAGTGCAGCCATCAGATTATTGTTTATCCAATGTGTTTGTACCGGTCCCTAAATCATAAATGAAAAATTAGGGGTCAGGCAGGAACCGTGGGTGAAAGTGGAAGAGTTAGAGGATTCTGAAAGACCCATGACACAGAAATGTCCAGAAAATGTTAATATCCAATGACTAATGTCTTGTACAGTGGGTATCAAAAGTATTCAGCTCCTTGAATTTCTTCACATTTTACTGTGTTGCAAAGAGGGATTCAAATGGATTCAATTGTTATTTTGTCAACAATAGACAATATTCTAATGTCAAAGTGGAAGGAAATTTTAATTTTTTTAAATGAAAAATGAAACACTAATATACCTTGATTAGATAACTGTACCGTCATTACACGTTTGAAACACTTTTGGCAGAGAATTTACAACTGAGTTTTGCACACATGGATTGTGCAATATTTGTCCATTATTCTTTTCAAAATTCTTCAAGCGGTGTCAAAATGTTGGGGATCATAGCTAGACCGCAATTGTCAAGTCTTGCCATAGACTTTCAAGCAGATTTAAGTCAAAACTAACTTGGCCACTCAGGAGCATTTACAGTCTTCTTGGTAAGCAACTCCAGTGTAGCTTTGGCCTTGTATTGTATGTTATTTTTATTTTATTTATTTAACTATGCAAGTCAGTTAAGAACAAATGACGGCCTACCCCGGCCAAACCCTAACCCGGACGACGCTGGGCCAATTGTGCGCCGCCCTATGGGATGTCCTGCTGAAAGGGGAATTCCTCTCCCACTGTCTGGCATAAAGCAGACTGAAGCAGGTTTTCCTCCAAGTTGTTGCCCGTGTTTAGCTCCATCCCATTTATTTTTATCCTGAAAAACTCCCCAGTCTTTGCCAACGTTAAGAATACCCATACCATGATGCAGCCACCACCATGCTTGAAAATAAAGAGGCAGCTAGTCATGTGTTGTTTGACCCAAACATAAGGCTTTGCATTTAGGCCAAAAAGTATGTTCCTTTGCAGTGTTTTTTTTACCACAGGATTACATTGGAATAATTTAATTCTGTATATTTATTGGTATCACTATTTTCACTGTCATTCAGGTAATCATTGTAGAGTCACTACAATGTTGATTCATCCTCAGTTCTCTCCCGTCACAGCCATAGAACTCCAGTCATTTTAAAAATCACCAATGGCCTCATGGTAACATCCCTGAGCAATTTCCTTGCTGTCCTACAGCTCAGTTCAGAAGGACGACTATCTTTGATGTGTCTAGGTGGTATAACTTATGTGATTTGGGGGCGGCAGGTAGCCTACTGGTTAGAGCGTTGGGCCAGTAACCGAAAGGTTGCTAGATTGAATCCCCGAGCTGACAAGGTAAAAATCTGCCGTTCTGCCCCTGAACAAGGCAGCTAACCCACTGTTCCTAGGCCGTCATTGTAAATAAGAATTTGTTCTTAACAGACTTGCCTAGTTAAATAAAGGTTAAATAAATTGTCAAACTACATTTTACTCCTGAACTAATTTAGGTTTGCAGGTGAATATTTTACATTTTGGCCATGACATTTTGTTAAATCATTTTATCTTTGACAGAACATTGTGTACAAGGACAACAAAAAAAAAAACAGTTAAATCTACAGTTAATCCCACTGTATAGGACATGAGAACTTACCATGCCGCAGGTTTCAACTCCAGAATGGGTGCGAGAGTGACCAAATATCTTGTTCGTAGTCTTCCTCTCCTTCTTGGCCTTGGGGATATTAAGTGTCAGATTCTGAAAGACAAGTAGAATATATATGCTCAGAATAAAGACTAGCCAACCACTAAATTAATATTCCAATGTCAAATAAAATAAAATTGTATTTGTCACATGCGCCGAATACAACAGGTGTAGACCTTACAGTGAAATGCTTACCCACAAGCCCTTAACCAACAATGCTTCTAGTAAAAGTAAAAAAAAAGTTCAGTAAAAAATTGAAAAGAAAAGTTACATAATTAAACCGCAGCAGTAAAATAACAATAGTGAGGCTATATACAGGGGGTACTGGTACAGAGTCAATGTGCGGGGGCACCGGTTAGTCTATGTAATACGTACATGTAGGTAGAGTTAAAGGGACTATGCATAGATAATCAACAGAGAGTAGCAGCAGCGTAAAAGAGGGGTCGCGCACTCACCTCAGAAATACAGGTGTGCAATTGTTTTTTATAGAGCACTAATTATATACGGTTGTGGAGTAGTGGTTAGGGTGGTGACCTTACCTGCATGTTGATTCGTCGCTCTAGGTCACTGTTGGAGATGGGTTTCTGGCCACTCTCCAGCCAATTGAGCCTCTGAATGAGCTGGGCCAACTCAGTCAAGTCCACCTGAGAACGAGCTAGCTCTGTGGGGGTCAAGGGTCAAAGAAGGTTATTAAGAAAGCTTCGGAGCGGAGGCTTAGCTCTGAAAGTAATTGGATATTCATTTGATGCTGAATTGTAAAGTGATAGCCTTGATTCCCTAGCTTCACCATGGCAGTACCTTACCTTGGGAACAGGTATCGGACTGGTGGGTCTGCTGGAGCCATGCTGCCACCTTGCCGTTGACCCCTGGGGCTGCTGTGGGCGGAACCTCCATCTCCGCCTGGTAGACAGAGGCAGAGCTGGCATAGTGAGGGTACTGGAAACCACATGATTTGGGGACAGAGGAGGGAAAGAGACAGAAGAGAAGTCAACTGTCAATTTGTATAAAGTCTACTTGTTCTATTCAGAATATAACCTCATCTATTTTGGTGTGACCAGAATGTATTTGGTTGTAGGACTGCGAGTGGCAGACCACATTGCGTCATGCCCGTTTCTCTGTTCACTCACCATGCCTGGCATTGCAGCTTGGTTTCTCTGGGCTAGACTGGCCATGGCTGGCAACAACGTGCTGTTGCCCATGGTGAGGGCATGGAGGACTCCGTGGTGGACGCCCAGGGCCTCGTTCTTCTTGAAGACACGATGGGCACACAGCTTGGTCAGCCATATGTAGAACAAGTCATTGCTCTTGGTCTAACAGGAGAGTGAATTTTACATTAAATGGGGATATAGACGAAAAAGGAAACGTGCGCAGTTCTTGACACAAACCGGTACGCATGGCACCGACTACCATACCCTGTTCAAAGGCACTTAAATATTTTATCTTGCCCATTCACCCTCTTAAATGGCACACATACACAATCCATGTCTCAATTGTCCCAAGACTTAAAAATCCTTCTTTAACCTGTCTCCTAACCTTCATCTACACTGATTGAAGTGGATTTAACAATTGACATCAATAAGGGATCATAGCTTTCACCTGGTCAGTCTGTCATGAAAAGAGCAGGTGCTTTTAATGTTTTGTATACTCCGTGTACCTTGAGGTGGTATAAATAGTCTCCACTGTCCAGATCGATGCGCTTGGACTTCTTGTTGATGGACATAACAGCGAGGCTAACATCCAGGGAGGCGTGGAGCTTTCCTCTTTGGATCTGATGAGTGGAACATTACAATGGATGAAAACCCCTCACTTTATTGTCCAATATGTATATAAAACAAGAATCTCGTAGCCTGTAATATTTACAATATGGCGCTGACCGATTTCAGAAAGATTGACCTCATTATTTGAATTTGTGTTTTTAGTAGTGTATTGTGGATACATACATCCTGCTGTGTCTTTGAGTACTTGAGGATTCCTTTTTCCAACAGGAAGTACCTCTGAAAGAAGAGACTGAACCACATTAGACAGGGGTGTATTCATAGGTGCATACCAGTAGCAAAACATTATGCAATGTAAAAAAAAAATAATAAAAAAAAAAACACACTTTGCAATGAAACAAGTTTATTTTTGGAGAGGTTCAGATTAGTTTGGGAAACCCTGGATTAGTCCCTTCCAGCTGAGTTTCTGCCATTTCCTTCCGATTGGGTTACTAGTGAAAACACCGCAGGAAGTCAGAAGTGATGGTGAAACATAACTAATTGGCTTGCCAACTGTGCTTCAATTGGCTTGCCAAGTATAGCCTTTACATTACCTTGTGCCAGCCCTTCATAGGGTACTTCCTCCTCTTCATCAGGAAGCCCTCACAGATACCAGGGACGCTCATGTCCAGCCCTGACCCGATCCCTGAACTCATGTCCATGTGGTCTTCCAACACCTCCCAGTGCCTGGAGTGCTATGGGGGGGAAGGAGATAGGTTTTCAGATGTTGCATGGTCCATCAAGAACTTCATACTCAAAGTGGGTTGCATCCATAGACATATTCATGATGGTTATATACATTATTGGTTGCATTATGGTGTAGAGAGGAGACCAATCATATACAAAGACACACACACCCCAAACACACTAAGATCATTTTTATTAAAAGGAACGACTCAGAAACTACCTGGCGGGAGTTGCGTGATGACCCAGCGCTGCCGTTCCGTGATTGGCCGACCTTGGATACTCCAGCGGGAGACTTGTCCAGACTGCTCATCACTGATTGGCTGCTGTTGAGTGAGGGTGGGCACACCCGAGGGTCCATCACGATTGGATGAACAACGTCGCTAAAAGTAAGTCTGCTTTTTGGAAAGGTTCTCTGAGGAGGAAACACAGCTCTGTGGAGACAAAGTGACAGTAATGTGAGGAGACATCAAAAAACATGGTGACACTTTACATTTGGCAGCTGCATAAGCTTTTCAACCATGAGACATGCATTTTCAACCATGAGACATCAGTCTTCAATTCAAGTGTCAGGAACACACATGTGCTGCCTCTGCTGCAGTTGGCCCTTGGATCATGAGTTCAGGAGAAGAATGAGGAAGACAACCTTCACATCATCCACCCCTCAACTTCATGGTTGGCTTGGCCTTATAAAAGACCATGGTGGACAAACCGGTAGTAGACAAGGTCTAGGAATACTGACATCAACAATGATTCAAATATACTACTAGCAATTTTAATTTTCTAATGTCGGTCTAATGTCCATTGCTTGTGTTTCTTGGCCCAAGCAAGTCTTCTTATTGGTGTCCTTCAGTAGTGGTTTCTTTGCAGCAATTCGACCATGAAGGCCTGATTCACACAGTCTCCTCTGAACAGTTACTCGTATTCATTCCTTTACACTGTGTACAAGGTAGTTGTTGTGAAATTGTTAGATTACTTGATAGATACTACTGCATGGTCGGAACTAGAAGCACAAGCATTTCGCTACACTCGCATTAACATCTGCTAACCATGTGTATGTGACAAATAAAATTTGATTTGATTTGAGTTGATGTTGAGACGTCTGTTACTTGAACTCTGAAGCATTTATTTGGGCTGCAATTTCTGAGGCTGGTAACTAATGAACGTATCCTCTGCAGCAGAGGTAACTTTGGGTCTTCCATTCCTGTGGCAGTCCTCATGAGAGCCAGTTTCATCATAGCGCTTGATGGTTTTTGCGACAGGACTTGAAGAAACTTTGACATTTTCCAGATTGACTGACCTTCATGTCTTAAAAGTAATGATGCACTGCAGTCTCTCTTTGCTTATTTGAGCTGTTCTTGCCATAATATGGACTTGATCTTCTGTATACCCCCCTACCTTGTCACAACATAACGGATTGGCTCAAACGCATTAAGGAAAGAAATTCCACAAATGAACTTAAGGCACACCTGTTAATTGAAATACATTCCAGGTGACTACCTCATGAAGCTGGTTGAGAGAATGCCAATAATGTGCAAAGTTGTCATCAAGGAAAAGGGTGGCTATTTGAAGAATCTCAAATATAAAATATATTTTGATACTACATGATTCCATAATTGTTATTTAATAGTTTTGATGTCTTCACTATTATTCTACAATGTATAAAATATTAAAAATAAAGCAAAAACCCTTGAATGAGTAGGTGTTCTAAAACATTTGACCGGGAGTGTACATATATAAAATATAAACGCAATGTTAAGTGTTGGTCCCATGTTTCATGAGCTGCAATAAAAGATACCAGAAATGTTCCATACGCACAAAAATATTATTTATCTCAAATTGTGCACAAATTAGTTTACATCCCTGTTAGTGAGCATTTCTCGTTTGTCAAGATAATCCATCCACCTGACAGGTGTGGCATATCAAGAAGCTGATTCAACAGCATGGTCATTACAGGTGCACCTTGTGCTGAGGACAATAAAAGGCCACTAAAATGTGCAGTTTTGTCACACAACAATGCCACAGATGCCTCAAGTTCAGGGAGCATGCAATTGGCATGCTGACTGCAGGAATGTCCACCAGAGCTGTTGCCAGAGATTGAATGTTAATTTCTCTACCATAATCCTCTTCCAACGTTGTTTTAGAGAATTTGGCAGAACGTCTAACCGGCCTCACAGCCACAGACCATGTGTATGGCGTTGTGTGGGTGAGTGGTTTGCTGATGTCAATGTTGTGAATAGAGTGCCCCATGGTGGCGGCTGGGTTATGGTATGGGCAGGCATAAGCTATGGACAAGGAACAATTGCATTTTATCGATTAGCAATTTGAATGCACAAAACTACCATGATGAGATCCTGAGGCCATAGCATATCTGTATTCCATAGCATATCATGAGATCCTGAGCATATCTGTATTCCCTGTCATGTGAAATCCAGAGATCAGGGCCTAATGAATGTATTGACCGATGTCCTCATGTGAACTGTAACGCAGTAAAATCTTTGAAATTGTTGCGTTTATATTTGTTCAGCACACACACTACAATAAACAAAAACATACGTAAGACAGACAACATTTACATAGTGCCTTCAGAAAATATTCATACCACTCGACTTATTCCATATTTTACGGTGTTACAGCCTAAATTCAAAATTGCTTAACTACATTTCTCACAACACCCCATAATGACAAACTGGTTGAATACTTAGTCTCAAAAGCTGAAGTCTTCATTTTTTGTAAGAATATCTAAAAACATAATTCTACTTTAACGTTACGGGTCGGCAAGTGACAAAATCGAAATGTAATACATTTCAAATTCAGGCTGCAACAATATGTAGAAAAAGTAAATGGGTGTGAATACTTTGACAAACATCAGCAACATCACACTTGCTAAGACCCATATCCACACCCAATGTTTGTAATGCTTGTATGACTCTGCCCCATGTGACTTCAAATTGTGTTATGTTTGTCTGTAGACAGATTTTCTTCCAGTATTTAAATAAAGCATTTGATGCCTCCATTCTCTTAACGTTGGGGTATAATTTGACTTCCTGTATATAAGTAATAGCTTCTTCAATAAAAGTGAAAAAAATTAATTTTGTCTAACCCATTGAGAATTTCACCGCACACTCATATGCCATGTCTTGAAATATGCAGATAGACGGATTAAAGTAAACTTAGATAGAATACAGTCTGTGAGATGTTTACTAACTCATAACTGACTTTACAGCCCTTACAGGAATGAATTATTGAGTCATTGTTAGTTTTACCCTTAAGACATGGCTCTGCCGTTGTGCTGTAGAATGTGAATTCTGTCTCTTGTACAATCAATTCTATACATTCGTTTACTGGATATTTCATACATGTGTTACCTATAAAATTGTGCTAGTTAATGATCCAACATGCTCTCCATCTTGTGCTAATATCAGATATTTTTTTAACTTGGTTCCAATACTTTATATTTTTTTCTAAGAGATTGTCAGTTGGATAGGCTCTCTGCAAGGTTGTGTATATCTTACCCATCATATGATAAACTTTTTCCTGACTCAAATTGGATTCCCTCAACATTGCTCTGATGTCCAAAAGCTTTCAGATTGAAATTTTGTGATAAAATTTTTAAGTTGCATACATTGTATTTGAAAATGTCTACATTGGTCAGTCTAAATTTGCTCTTTAATATGACCATTAAATAATTATTTTCTATTAACACCTCATTTACAGTTGATATGCCTTTAGTTTTCCATGTGTGCCCAATTTATTGGTGAATTCTGAAAAGCCATCCAAGGATTGTTCCATAGGGGTGTGCTTTTAGGGAGTGATATTGGTTCTTGTAGAATCCGTTTCATTTTTTCCATGATGTTAGTCTTCTTAACTATGAAGTTGTTAATCTTCTTAGCTCCATCTTTGGAAAATAGACATGTGTAAAGATAGAGGGTGAGCATGTGCATCTTCAATAGTTGCCCATTGTTCCTCTTTGGTGTATTTCACAACATGCTGCAAGTAAAAGCCTTGGCAAGTTGATACGATTCCAAATCTGGAAGGTTAAAACAACCTTCAGATTTAGGGACATGTACATCTTTTCGTATTCATTCTAAAAGTTTTATTTGTCCATATGAAGTCTTACGTCAGAGTATACTTTTTTAAAGAATGTCTTCGATGGGTTAATTGGTATTACCAAAAATAAATATAAAAAAATCCATGCAATTCTAAAATCGATTCTACCTGTAAGATTTATGGGGAGATTGTTCAATTTAATTAGATCTGCTTTCATGTTGTTGGGTAATAGGATAAAGTTATCTTTATATACGTGTTGTCACTTAAGCATCCTAAGTATTTAATATTTTCTGTTGTCCACTTAAAGAATAGCAGTAGACTAGTTATTTTTCCTATTGCCATTTCCTTTTTTTCCACGTGCATTTTATATCCTGAGATTTTAGAGTATTCCGAAGTATTGAACTATCAATATTAGTCAGGTATATCAGGAGATCGACAGCAAATAAGTTTAGTTTATATTCATGTTTACCAATACTTGTATGGGTCCTCCCCAATTCTTTCTGCAAGCGGTTCAATTGCCAGTGCAATCAGGATGGGGAAAAGAGAGGACATGTCTCATGCCCCTTTCTAAAGCAATTTATTCAGATAATGTGTATATTTTTGCTTTAGGATATTTATATAATATTTTTGTGAAATGTATTATTTCAGCTGGAAAGTTGAATGCCTCCAAAGTTAACAGAAAAGGCCACAACACGGAAAGCCTTTGGCATCAGCCATTTTTGTTAAGTCTACATCTTGTTTTTTGTGTATTGTGTTATACTGAAACATGTTCTTGTTTGTAAGTGTCTATTTTTAATGAACTCTGTTTGATTAACATGTCAGCAAACATAGGAATGACATTCTGAATTTACACATCCATGCATAACCGATCAAATTATGAGAGACAAGTATTGTAATTTTTGATTCCGTAGAGTGAGTGTGTAAGATGTGAAATACTTATTGTCTATCAACAATGACAAGCAACCCAAGTCTGACAACTTGGATGGAAAATTACTGAGGATGATAGCGGACAATATTGCCACTCCTATTTCTGCAATCTATTGTGCACTAAACCTCAACTAAATCTTGTAATGAATAATGTGGAAATTTCGCACGTTGAGGAGACTAAACTGCTTGGAGTAACCCTTGATTCTAAACTATAATGGTCAAAGCAACAGTAGCTAAGATTGGGAGAGTTCTGTTCATAATAAAGCCTAGCTCAGCCTTATTAAACAACACTATCAACAAGGCAGTTATTACAGCATCTCGTTTTATTTGCACCTGGACTACTGTCCAGTCGTGTGGTCAGGTGCCACACAGAGGGACTTAGGAAAATTACAATTGGCCCAGAACAGGGCAGCACGGTTGGCCCTTAAATGTACACTGAGCAAAATTGTATAATATGCATGTCAAATCTCTCCTGGCTCAAAGTTGCATTCGTGAGAAATATTGACATGTTGACTGCACCGAGCTGTCCGTTTAAACTACTAGCACACAGTTCAGACACCCATGCATACACCATAAGACATGCCTAACAGAGGTCTCTTTACAGTCCCTAAGTACAGGACAGACTATGTGAGGTGCACAGGACTACATGGAACTCCACATCAAGTAACTCATGCAAGCAGTAAAATCAGATTTGCAAAAAAAAAAACATACAAATCCACCTTACGGAACAGCGGGGACTGTGAAGAGGCACAGACACATGCACACGATAATATACGTACTATACCAGCATTTCCAAAACTCTGTCCTCGGGACCCCAAGGGGTGCACGTTTTGGTTTTTGCCCCAACACTACACAGCTGATTCAAATTTCTTCTTTACCTTGTAAAGATTTATGGGATTTTTCTAAGACAGAAATTCAAATTAAAGAAAAATATATCACTAACTCAGATTCAACTTTTTCTGAGTATGAGATTATCATTCCCCTAAATTACACCTTAAAAGCATTCCAAATTATATTAGGGGTCGGAGTTTCTCCTCTGTCTACATGTGTAAAGGTATTTATTTTCTCGTTTACGTATTTAATCAATTAAACACGTAAAGTATATAATATATCGCAACATAGGTCCGTTACTGTTCTCTTGAATACTTGTGTTGGATGGTATAAAGGAACTATTATCTGGTTACCAAGCAGGGCTATGTTGCATATCAAAGACGGGAGGGTGAGTGGGTGGAGCCAAGACAGAAAGTAGGTTATACACCCCAATACCATACATACAGGATCGCCACAGCAACCATGCGTCATCTTCATATTGCTGTTATTTTGAGTGACAACCAAATGAGATGCCTAGATTCAGGCTGGACATCAATACATGAAACTGTCAACTGTAACAAGTGATAGCTTTGCACTGTTTGGGTAATGCAGTTGATGACAGCGTGTTTAAGGACAACTTTCACATGAAAGTAAAATTACCAACATTGAAGCCATACATACATCCAACAAACATCAGTTCTTAGAAAGAATTTCCTTGTTTAGGAGTAGTCCTCTGAAGTTCAGATGCCAGACAATTGAAGACATTCCCTGAATGCTTTGTATTCATCACCACCTGGCTGGGACCTCATCCCAGTTACAGTAGGCCTACAGGCAAAATACAAAATATCCTTTATTGCCTAGCCTGGTGATGATGTAGATTGTAATATCAACAGAACCTAGGATAAGATCCTGTTAGTCACTGACTTAATTTTAGCAGCTATAATAGATTTAGTATTAAAATACATTTTAGTCTTAGTCACATTAATTTAATCCTTCGTTAGTTTTAGTTTTTTAACTCAACATTCTTATAGTTTTAGTCAGTCATTTTAGTCACAATAGAGCATTTATTATTTTCAAACATTTTATATTTACCTCTAACTTCCATCATGTGCACATTCAGATTGCCTCGTCCAACTAGGCCTACTATCCCCTCTTATACCTTAGCTCTCAACATTGCTATTGTGGCAGATTATTACTTGCATGGTTTACTGTATAGGCTATAAAGCCTTGGCTAGAGGTGAAATAATTTCCAGCTCTGATTTTCTACCCATCATAACCATTCAAAAGAGAGAGGAGTGAAGTGACCTCCCAGGGAACTGTGTGTGTGTGTGGGAGAGCCAGCTTTGCTCAAGCAGCCCATGCAACAGAAAGACGTTACAGGCGAAGAGGTAATGAGAGGATTGCATTAAATATTCTGCTAAACCATGCATGCTTATGATTGGACAAAACAGAAGAAAAGGAGCTTCATGTCAAATTGAATGTCCATTAATTCCACGTGGGAATTCTGGTTTCGTTACATTGGTCAACTAAAATGAAAATGTGTGATTTATTTTATTTCTCTTCGGGGCATATCGTCTTGTTATCATCAATAGTTTTAGTCAGGAAAAATAGGTTGTTGACGAGTATCATTCATGGTAGTTACTGTTGACAAAATTGACTGAGGGGGCATCATCGAGTAAAAAAAACCCCAGAAAAACTCCAATATCCCTCAGATTAGATTTAGCTGAGGCAGTCAATGTGATTACAGTAGCGCCATCAATTGGTGGCGCACACAAACTTTCCAGGTAACGGACTCTATTTTCCTCATTCTATAGGGAGTAATAAGAGTTGCTGATTATTTACAATAATATGTACAAATATGGCATGAAAAATGTAGCACATACTGTAGTTTACAGTGAGTCAACTGAAACTGCACTCACGCCCTCCTGGGTGGCTTTGAAATCATTTTAAAATATACTAAGATACACCCATCAAACAACGGCATTCCTGAATCTCTCAGGCCAAATGACTTGAGGCTTATGTCGTCATGATACATGTCAGCTTTACACTAAGTCATAACTAGGCTGGAGGATGATGAAGAATGTTACAGGGACTGGCACACACAATAACCATGTGGAACATGTCGTTCAACCAGAAAACTAGGAGACTAAGTTGCTTATTTTGAGTAAGATGTCAACTATGTTTCTCAGGCCTTTAAAAACAGTCAAACTGAAAATGCGGTGACGTTTGGAAAAACTGGAGCTTCCTACCAGCATTGATAAAGATCTCGTGATATCTGCATAATATTATGGTTTGAATTAGAGAATTTGTAGCTATTGACACATACCCGACACCAACAAAACATGAGCTTGTTCTGGATGTTTGAGTCATTTGGATCAGGATCAACTGTTCTGAACAGCTCTGTGTACTCTATAACAACCATAGCAACTGCCAAGGAGCTCCTAACAACTAAGCCTACAACATCTACAAACACAATCCAGCTGCTGTAGCTTACTCCTGATGCAGGCCAGAGTGGCAATCACAACATCTGAGTCTTGGTTGGAAGACGAAGGCCTAACATTACAATGATCTCTGAAGGAGATTATTAGAACACCTAGGAGAAACTGACAGAAGAGGTAAAGAAAGTTACGAGAGAGAAAGACTGCATCGGGTGCCGGAGGCGTAGGGTGAACGGACAGGTTCCTGTGCTCTGACAGGAATGTGCCTGAGCTGCATCACCACACGGGTCCCAGGCAGGGCCCCTTACGGCGTCAATGACACTGCTGCTGCTACTGGGATGTTCCACCTTCTAGACTAGGCAGTTCCAGTGCCATAGATATATAGGCCAACTGAGTTCAAGGTTTAGAAATCCTCCATGAGGCATACATTGAAAGTGTCCTGGTGTGAGGAGGGATGGTTTTGGGGAGGGGGGATTTCCAACATAAGCTATGTTGGCACTGCAAGTTCCAAGCCTGATCCAAGATATTTCCAGCATGGCTGACATTCTGCAGGACTATGACTGTGGGACATACTGGTAGCATTGGTCGAATCACATTTGATGGGCACACATGCACACTATATTCACTCCCATTTCTACAACTTGGGTTTATCATAACCAGAATCAGGGGTAGACACATGGCACAACCTAAGCTTTTTAAGCTTCAGTAAGGCTGGGATGCAACACTCCTAAATGCTCACCCTGGCTGGCCATCTGTAAACCATTATGTAAACCATAGACATTGATCATTACCCATATCATATGTTCTGATGTGTGTTCAGAAGTCATATGTTCAGAAGTCTTCATGAGAATAAGCAGTGGTGTAAAGTACTTAAGTAAAAATACTTTAAAGTACTACTTAAGTAGTTTTTTGGAGTATCTGTACTTTATATGTTTGTCTACTTTTACTTCACTACATTCATAAAGAAAATGGTGTACTTTTTACTCCATACATTTTCCCTGACACCAAAAGTACTAGTTACAATTTGAATACTTAGCAGTAAAGGAAAAAGGTCCAATTCACACACAGAACGTCCCTGGTCATCCCTACTGCCTCTGATCTGGTGGACTCACTAAACATAAATGCTTCCTTTGTAAATTATGTCTGAGTTTGGTGTGTGCATGGCTGTCAAAAAAAGTTATATAAAAATGAAATTGTGCCATCTGGTTTGCTAAATATAAGGAATTTGGTGTAGCATTTTCTTATACTTTGAATTGAAAACTTTTTCCACCTCTGAGAATAAGCAACGATGTATAGCCAGAACAAGAAACATTGTATCACAAGATCCTCACTATATCCCACTCAGTGATTAAAAATTAGTTTGGCCCATGTATTTGAGAACACTTGTGCCAACACACAAACGCTTCAAAGCCATAGATGGCTAATAATGTCACGACAAGGGGGCCAATTGCTTTCTCAGAAAAGGTTGGACTAATTACAGTACTGTTGTGACTTTTGTGCCTTCAGGAAAAGTTTGGCATCTAATGTTCAAAAAACTGAAAAGGCCAGCCAGGTCATCTGTGATTACAAGTCAGTATTCAACGTCCATCCATGTCTAGGACGTCGGGAGATGACGTGGAAGCCGGCCACTAGGGGCAACAGTGAGCATTGTGGATGGGGTTGCGCGGATGGGCATCTGCCTCTGATCCCAAAGGTTGCAAGTTCGAACCCAGCAATGGAAAGTTGCTTGAGATTTTTGTTTTAAGCCTATCCCAAACCTTAACCATTAGGAGTTAATGCCTAAACTTAACCTTGACGTTAACAACTTCGAAAATTGGATGTTTAAGAAACATGGATGAACGTCTAATTCACATGTGGAACTGTGAGAGCTAATTGCAGCAGGCAGCAGTAGATAAATATCATATGGTGACACATTTGAAGTTCCAGGTGTCCAATCTCCCATAAAATATGAGTTTTGTTTTACTTTAAAACATAGACCTAAGCAATTTAAAGCAAAGGAAACAAAAACACTAGAAATTCGATCCGTAATTGATCAAGCATAGCGTAAGGCAATATCAAACTCAATGGCAATGGAAGCAAAACAAACAATTATTTTATAATTCTCGCAAAACAAACATTCGTTTCAACCAATTTAATTTACTTGCATCATGTACATTTATTCCAGATTGTCAATAAAATAAGGACGAAAAACTAACCTGACAACCGTGGATAATCCAAGAAGGTGGCCAGCGTGAAAGGAGACTGACTTTCACATCCCGAAATCTCAAGCAAACTTCCAATTTGATTCCTCCCATTTGTCAAATCGTAGAACTACGTCACTCAATCGTCGAAATTCGAGTGTCTCGTGTGAGAAGGTGTGCCCGATCCATATGCCGCGTTCAAAACAACTGTGAACTCGGATCTCGGAAATGTCCTACTTCAGTGCGTTCAAGACAACTGGGACTCGGAAAAAACTAGGTCCGACTTGGAAAAATATTTTGAAGGGTCATCCAACTCGGAATTCCAAGACGGAAACTCGGGCATTTTTATAGAGCTCCGACTGAGGTCTTGATTTGACCTCGTTTTTTTCCGACTTCCCATTTGCCGAACACGCACTAGTTATCAACCCTTACCTCTCCAAACTCCTGACGCATCAGAGAAAGATGACATGAAATTAATAGGTCATTTTACATCAATGTTGTGCCACTAATGCACACATTATTTGATTTACTTTGCATTGATTAGTCAGTACAATTAGCCAATTATTAGGCTTTTGGCTTATTCATTTTATGAATTGTAGGTTATATTCACTAGTAATGTGTTTTAAATTAAATTTGTTTACCAGAATAGGCCTAATAAACCACATGTTTACAAAATGAAGTCACACACAGAATAGTCATTTTTTTCCTTTTGTAAAAAGTTTGCATTTGTTTGGTGTTGTCTTTGGGGAAAATAAACCACCTAACCATTCCTCATAAACAAAAAGACACTCCAATGTGTTATTATTATCATTGACATTTCATTTCATCACATCATCCGTATCTACATGCAAGATAGGCAGTGACTCTTCACCTAATAACCCACCACCTCTCTCTCTCTCTCTCTCTCTCTCTCTCTCTCTCTCTCTCTCTCTCTCTCTCTCTCTCTCTCTCACACACACACACCTCCCCAAGTGCTCCAGGGTTGTAAACCAGCTGATGTGGTGGGCAGGAGAAATCTAGTGATAGCTACACACAAGATGCACTGTTAATAGGATGCCTGTGCCTTGCTAAACCGGTATGACCGACACCTCCATCGTTAGCCCATGTCACTGCCACCGAACGCAGGGCCTAGAACGGGCTAATGAGAGTTGCCCTAGCAATGTGAAGGAATGTGAGGTATTCTCTCTCTCAGCCGTTGACAGGAGTATCGACATTTAGGATCAGGCTCTGCTGCTTTGAGAAAATCTAGAGGATGTGCATCTCAACTCAGGCACAGTCAGCATGTAGTGCTGCTGAGTATGGGGTCACATGTGTTGACTACATTTGAGTCATTTAGCAGACACTCTTATCCAGAGCGACGTATAATAGTGACGCATATGCATTTTCATTCGTACTGGTCCCCCGTGAGAATCAAACCCGCAGCCCTGGCGTTGCAACTGAGCCACACGGGACTACACACAGGTTTGCACACTCGTGGGTAAAAATGTATGTATATACATCTAAATACACACAGATGTACAACTCAACGCCGTACACCGATTATGCGGAAACAAACACTCAGAGCACATTCACAGAAATGCACACACATGAGTACAGTAGCCAATCTAACAATGCAGGAGAGATAAAAGTCCATCTGAGTTAAACATTTCAGAATAGGTGATCTTAGAAGTTGCGTACACGAACTAAACGTATTTACAGTAATGTTTTGTTGTGAGAGAAATCTGATATGGCTGACGGTTGAAGTCTGTGTTTAAGACCCCACTGGGCACACACTGGTTGAATAAACATTGTTTCCACCAACGTGGAATTCATGTAGCCAGACAATGACACCTGGTTTAAAGGCGTGAGATCCTCTGGTGAATAACTAAATACAACTAAACAATTCTAAGGCAAATCAGGTTCTTAAACATCAAGAGTGGAGCATGGGAAGAAAAGACAAAGTTAAGATGCAACAACAACATTTTATTTTCCATTTCCAGCTTCACAAGAAAGGCACAACGTGGAATAGACGTTGAATTGACGTCTGTGCCCAGTGGGACAGTTGTACGGAGCTCCTGGAGCTGAGGAGGCCTGAGCCTGTGTACTGGAATGTATTGACTGTGTTGGCTAGCATGAGTAAGCTAGCGTGAGTAAGCTGTGATGTATGACCAGTAGTTGTTACTGTAAAAATGCTCAATTATAGGCTATAATTATCATGGAACGTGATATGATAGGCTTACATTTTTCATAGCAGTTGCATTTTGTTTTCTTGGAGCTTATGATTGAGGTGTCCGTCATACCTATAAGGTAACAGGGGTCAACCCATCCACTCACCTGTGACCTGACCTTGGGTAAGTGGCCTTACAGATAACTACTTGACCTACAGCATGCATTTTCTACATCCTGACCTAAAAACTCTTGAACGTCCAACTTACACACACACACGCACGTCAAGTACGTTATACATAAACGTGACAACACATCCATTTGGTAACCTCCATACCATAACTTGTTAGTGGAAGGAGGTGAGATGCTTCACAAGTGTTATTATCACCTTAAGGCCGATCACTGATGAATAACTACTGCACAGTTACTAAAGAAACACAAAGCCTGTAGAGTTCAGTTGTTAACATGTGTCTTACATCTCTGTCAACTGACAGCATTTTTCTACACTTCAACTGAAGATAAAATAACAGGTAGTTGGGTCAGTCATTTGATGTAAATTGTCCACAGGAAGAGTTTGCTTACAGTAAGCTGTAGTCCTGACTCAATTAATGTGGTATCTCTGCAGCTTGATGTTTAAAACAGCACATGTGAATGGTGCAAAATGTGACTATTTACCACATACCATATTTGCAGGAAGTTTGTGAAGGACCTATGCTCCCCAAAGAGCAAAAGAGTTTAAGTCAAGTCTTTTTTGGGGTGAAAGTTTCCTTTTGATAAGAGAGTGTACCTGTGCCACCCTCCCGATCGTATAGGGGAGAGTTGGGTAAGTTCAGACGTTTTTAACATTCAGCATCACTACATCAAGGAAAATATAGTATTCTTTCTAACAAAGATATCTACATATATTTCAGGATGTTGTGTATCCTTGGAAATAATCAGAATTCATTTAAACAGAACAGTTTTGAAAATATAGCTTGTCCAAAAAAAGTGGTCTCTTGGCACAACTGTCCCCGGTATGGAGTAAATTGACCTTAGGGACAGGGTAAGTTGAGCCGCCTTTGGATAAGTGGGTGATGGTGTCCTGTGACAGTGGGTGATGATGCTGGTAGGTCAAAGTTTAAATCAAGGAAAGCTTATTTCTCTCAAATTTCGTGCACAAATTTGTTTACATCTCTGTTATTGAGCATTTCTCCTTTGCCAAGATATTGCATCCACCTGACAGGTGTGGCATATCAAGAAGCTGATTAAACAGCATGATCATTACACAGGTGCACCTTGTGCTGGGGACATTAAAATGCCACTCTAAAATGTGCAGTTTTGTCTCAAGTTTTGAGGGAGCGTGCAATTGGCATGCTGTCTGCATGAATGTCCACCAGAGCTGTTGCCAGAGAACTGAATGTTAATTTCTCTACCATAAGATACCCATTGTCGTGCCAATGTTGTTTTTGAATTTGGTGGTATGTCCAACCGGCCACGTGTCCGGGGTCATTTGGGCGAGCGATTTGCTGATTTGTAAACAGTTTGCCCCCTGGTGGCGGTGGGGTTATGGTATGGGCAGGCATAAGCTACGGGAAACGAACACAACTGCATTTTATCGATGGCAATTTGAATACACAGAGATACCGTGATGAAATCCTGAGGCCCATTGTCGTGCCATTCATCTGCCGCCATCACAATGTTTCAGCATGATAATGTCACAAGGATCTGAACACAATTCCTGGAAACTAAAAATGTCCCAGTGCTTCCATGGCCTGCATACTCACCAGATATATCACCCATTGAGCATGTTTGGGATGCTCTGGATCAACGTGTACGACAGCGTGTTCCAGTTCCCACCAATATCCAGCAACTTCGCACAGCCATTAAAGAGGTGTGGGACAACATTCCACAGGCCACAATCGACAGCATGATCAACTCTATTCGAAGGAGATATGTCACGCTGCATGAGGCAAATGGTGGTCACACCAGATACTGACTGGTTTACTGATCCACGCCCCAACCTTTTTTTTAAGGTATCTGTGACCAACAGATGCATATCTGTATTCCCAGTCATGTGAAATCCATAGATTAAGGCCTAAATTGTTGCATGCTGCGTTTATATTTTTGTTCAGTATACTGTAGATCTCTGTTCAATATAACTTACCATTCCATTTCTTGACTGTTGTTTCGATGTGCCAATTCGTAAGCAAGTTCTTTGCATTTGAAGCTACTAAGCCATGAAACTGGTGCACAAGATTTTTGATATGTTTAGCAAGCTCAGACTCCATGTCATCAGATAAGACCTTGTGTGCCTCTGCTACTCTATCATAGCCTCTTTCACACAGGTACACATTTGTTTTCCTTTTTGTCAATGTGCCTCTTCAGTGTCATTCAGTCTATTTTTTCATCCCTTGTTGCTCCTCGAATGAACTTCTCCCCTTATCTCTGTCTGTTTCTCTTTCTTTCCTTCTCTCTCTCTCTGTCTCTCTCTTTCTCTCTCTTTCTCTCAATGTCAAATGAGTTTTGCGCATGGCTCTGATTTCTCTGCCTTGTCACTGCCCTCTGGTGGTAGTCGATTGCCATAGCAGACTTGTCAAATGTTGGATCATAGCCAAGTGGATTCAATTTATGACATGATATTTTAATATACAGGATATTCCATCCCTTATAATCCCTAATATAATTTACAAATACAATTTTGATCATAGTAGGACTATCTGCACACCTGATAAGCCCAGATATGCAGGTCCAAAAGACAGTATAAGCATCAAAATGGCATGTATTATTATGTTATAACTGATACATAGTATACGTTGTTTGTATTGTTTCATGTTCATTAAGGAGTCATGGGAATAAACAGTTTGGGATCCCCTGCCATAATAGACCTAGCAGGGTTGGGGTCAATTCCATTTCAACTCCAGTCAATTCAGGAAGTACACTGCTTTTCAATGAGGAAAATGTCGAATTGGAATAGGAATTTGGTTTACTTTCTGAATTGACTGCAATTAGAATGGAATTGACCCCAACCCTGCTGCCTAGATGGAATGTGCCAACTTTGAGATAAACATTGGGTTTGTTCCCACTAGAGGGCATCATCCTAAAAGAGGCAATAGAATCCACAGTAACACAGTAACACAAGAAAGAACCTTAAGCGTTTCAATAAAATCCGACATATATTTTATTTATAAAACAAGTCTGTATTTATTTTACAAAATTAAATGTACAGCACAATTTCAGTGAAAAGGATTTTTGTCATTAAGTGTTGAAGGTGAAAATGAAAAAATATATACTTTTTCAGTCTTTGTAGAGGAGGGATCTCATGAGTATTTTTAGCAAATATGGTGGATAAATGAAGATAGTTCACTCAGGCCATTTACCATGGAAAATAAATAGTCAGTTCCAGTCTACTTAATTGGGTGTGTCTACCATAGCCACCAATGCAATAGCAGCTGGGTCTGGTCTACTTCATTGACTTTCATTGAATCCCCCCAAAAAACAGCAAGTGGGGTGTCTCGCTTCCTCTTCCATCTCTAGTTTTAGTTTGGCTTCAGTGTCTGCCAATATCTTGAAAAGACTGTTGCAAACACTAAAGCAACACTGTAGAAATGCATAGAAGTTATGTTGGAACCTTGCAGTCTATCTATGAAGCAGTCCTTCACTTTTACATTAGAAAGTGCAACTAGAAGAAAAACGGAAATGGTTGTCCAGTTTGAGGTTAAATTCGGAAGGGATAGAGAGGCCTACCGGTATAAACAGGACAATATATACTCAGGTCAATATAAACTCAGGTTAGGTTTAGAACAATTGATTTTTGAGGTGACACGTCTATGAATGACACGTGACATAGTATTTTGCTATGGAAACCAGTCAACCTCCAACAGTCAGTAACCATGCCCTCTAGGTCATAAAGCTGTTATGCAAACAATAACGTCTGTTTCATATGTTACCCATTTGCTTTGAACAGATGAGAAACTTAGCAACACCAGTAAAGTACACATTCTGTACCGTACAATGACTGTACAGTGTAATATGAATGACCTGGAACTCCCTTGTTCCTATGATCAGTTGAATGTCTGAAGTCTGGGATGACTAATAGCACCTTAATAAAGGCAGTCTGTTTATGTTTACACGGCCTAGGTATGAAGCAGACAGACAGGGGAGAATCAGGTTTCCCATTCTTCCACTGCTCCACTGATTAAAGATGGAAGAGAGAGAGAGTGTGATACTAAGATGCATACAAAGACTCCCAGTCAGTCCCACATTTATAGGGAATAAAGAACAGAGATCTCTGCCTGGACTGACACAAATGTCATGGCCCAATGGGATGCACTGCCTTTCATCTCTGTGTGTGTTACTGAGTGTGATAGAGGGACTGTGTGAAACGGTGTGACCGATGTATGTGTTTGAGGGAGAGGCAGAGAAAGTCTTCTGTGTTTGAGTGTGCATGAATTAGTTTGATAGAGAAAGACGTGCATTTTTGGTGTGTGTGCATGTGTGTATGTGAACTCATTTCCCAGCTCAGAGGTTCTCGTCGCTAGGCTCGTGACCAGGGAACAGATCGGGGGTTTCTGCTAACGTGGCCCTAATCTTCTTCTTCTCTTTAAAACGTCCTGAGTGGGACACTTTGACATGGCGTCCCTTGGTGGCCGTCTTATCCACTATCCTCTCCAGACGGGCGTTCAATTGGCTGTCCTCTGTGGTGCCCTCTACTGGCCCGGGGGCTCCACTGTGGGGTGTGGTATTGCTGCCGTACTCCGCTGGGATCTCGTACAGAACCTTGGGCTCCGACTTCTTCTTACGTAGGAAGGTCAGCTTCCACCAGCCAGGCGACGGTTCAGCCATGACCACACACAGAGAGGAGGGAGAGCGGGATGAAAGAATGGAGGGGCCTTGGGTTGATGTAGGGAGAGAAAGAGCGAGAGAAGTTTAGTAATAAGTTAGTTAATAACTGTAGCTTTATAGCTCCACAATGTTTACAATGAAGATGGATCAGACATGAGTCATGAACTCTCAGAGAGAAGAGAGAGGGAGGGAGAGTTATGTAAATCCCCCTACTACTCCCTTCCCATTCCCCATTCAAACTCCTGCCACACCTCTTACTATAAGCCCTAAGCACAGTAACCTGACTCCAAACACTGCCCAGCTCAGATCGATCTGTGTCAGATAGATCTGTGTCAGGGGGAACGGTCTGAGCCCTCCTGAATATTTCAGGGGAACTCAATAGGCACCATATGGTGGAGGGATGACAGGGCACCGCTGGTGATTGGGTTACTCCTAGTGTGTGTTGGCCAAGCTAAACGTGTTGGCTGCTAATAGCGCCTCATATTTCAGCCAAACCCTTTGTAGGATGAGATAACACTCACGGGTTGCCCAATCTCTCGTACTGAGGTGCTGCTCTTTGAATCGCAAGCGCCGTGCTACCATTGTCACTACTTCTGCCGCTATTACTGCCATTATCAATCCCTCTACCTTGTTGCCACCACCATCACAATAAATATGACTACTACTACTACAACAACGACTACTGCTAATGCAAACCTGAGTGTGGGGTTAGTTCTATTCGGATGCAGTCATTTCTGGGAATTAATTTACTTATTTTTCCAGCTGAAATTCCCCTGGACTTGGTTCAAAACCAACTACTCATTATAGTAATTCATTCAACCGGCAGTTTCTGTTTAGTGTTTTACCTCAATGGCAGTTTCCCTGTTAGGACTAGAGAGAGAAGTACCCTAGCGTTAGACAGTGAAAAGCGTTTTAAATTCCAGGTAAACCGTTCTGCAAACAAATATTAAAGGGACTTCCAAAAAGCATGTGTTCTGTAGTGTGTCAGTGCAGTTTAAGTGCTCCTGCTCTGACTGTAACAGCCGTGGGAGAGTTTGGCTGCTCATTGTGTAATACAGGCAGAGCAGGTTGTATTGTCTGTACTGTGGGTTTCTACACAAGTAAACCTTCCCACATAAGCAAACATGTACTGATTTACCAGCACACATACTATAGCAATACAAATGGACATCTAGAACATAAAGACCAGACTAACTATGTGATGCGCAGACAAAGGCGAACACAGCCATGCAGGCGGAGGGACACACATATAGCAAACACATGTAGCAAACGTAAAGATAGACACGTGAACACACACACACACACTGCTCTGCCCTCGCTGCACACAGATAAAGCCTAGGCTTTGTGCCACTATTCCCCCAGAAGAAGGGAATAGGCCATTACCCACTGGTCGCCTAGCAACGCTGTGGAAATTTCCATAGAATATGCTAATGTACTTTTGGTGATCTGTTTGGGTGCTGGTGACTTTTGGCCTGATAGCTGAGGGTTGGGTTTTGGTTTGTAGATGAGCAAACAGAAGCCAAGACTGATTTTTTTCTCTCATGACAAAACAGCGGATACACTTGGCCAACATGTTAATGTTTGAGTTCCTTTGACTGGTTTCCTGCCAGGGTGAAACGTTCAGAGGCAAAGCTAGTCTGGGCATCTTTTAATCTGCCTCAGCATAATAGTCTGTCTAAGATATGTCTGGTCTTATATCTGGCTTTATGTGGGATAATTTCTTGGTTACAGTTTATTTTTTACTGGTCAATTGTTATTCAACCTAACATATTTGTAATGCTAAATTGTTTATCTGGGATTACTAATACATGTGTCAGTCACCTGACTGTAGTACTGCCCTATTTGTGGTTGGTTATCTTACAGTCAAAGTGCAACCCATTTTATGACCCTTCTAAAGCGGTTTTCCTTATTAGTTCTATTGCCCATTCTATTGCCCATTGGAATGCCAGTCAGTCAGTGGCATTCAACATAGCTCATTCTCAGGTCATCAACCCTGTCTGTCTTTCCGTCATTCTGTCCACCTCTTGTCCTTTAGCCCTCAGTATTCTAGATTTACCATTTCACACCCTCTTCAGAGCAGAAAAATCAGTAAAGTAGCTGGACCATGTCCTGGACTAGTCGTTAGCACAGCCAGTTGTCCAGGTCAGCAGACAAGGTCACTTCCAGTAAAGCTCCAAGTACTGAGTTGGTTTACATGATGTCATGAGGAATTCCATAAGGAAACATGAAATCTCAATTTTTGAGAATCATTCATTTTATGGCTGTGGCTGTGGCTGTGTGACTATTTGGAATGGCCAAAGGCAATCCCTTGAAGGTGAAAAGGATAATGTCCATGTTCCTCATCCAGAATATCAATCAAACAAACAAAATCACAACATTATTATTCTTTCTGAAAGAAAGTATATATTTTTTAAGTGCAATTTCACTCCGTCACAGGTAGTAAACCTGTGCTTAGAGCCCAGATGTCTAGTGAGACCATATCACTGTACACTCTGTAGCAACCCTTCCGGTCATGTGGAAAGTCTACGCTACGGTAAACATCCACCTGTGTGTGCAGACTGGGGTTAACGCCACTGACAGGCAAGTCACCATTGGTGGTAACTGTCTGCAATAAAGCCGATAGCTCCATTCCCATGCTAACGTTAGACTCTTACAGTTGAAGTCGGAAGTTTACATACACCTAAGCCAAATACATTTAAACTCAGTTTTTCACAATTCCCAACGTTTAATCCTAGTAAAAATTCCCTGTGTTAGGTCAGTTAGGATCACCACTTTATTTTAAGAATTTGAAATGTCAGAATAATAGTATTATTTCAGCTTTTATTTCTTTCATCACATTCCCAGTGGGTCAGAAGTTTACATACACTCAATTCATATTTGGTAGCATTGCCTTTAAATTGTTTAACTTGGGTCAAACGTTTCGGGTAGCCTTCCACAAGCGTCCCACAATAAGTTGGGTGAATTTTGGCCCATTCCTCCTGACAGAGCTGGTGTAACTGAGTCAGGTTTGTAGGCCTCCTTGCTCGCACACGCTTTTTCAGTTCTGCCCACAAATGTTCTGTAGGATTGAGGTCAGGGCTTTGTGATGGCCACTTCAATATCTTGACTGTTGTCCTTAAGCCATTTTGCCACAACTTTGGAAGTATACTTGGGGTCATTGTCCATTTGGAAGACCCATTTGCAACAAAGCTTTAACTTCCTGACTGATGTCTTGAGATGTTGCTTCAATATATCCACATAATTTTCCTGCCTCATGATGCCATCTATTTTGTGAAGTGCACCGGTCCCTCCCGTGCTTCACAGTTGGGATGGTGTTCTTCGGCTTGCAAGCCTCCCCCTTTTTCCTCCAAACATAACGATGGTCATTATGGCCAAACAGTTCTATTTTTGTTTCATCAGACCAGAGGACATTTCTCCAAAAAGTACAACCTTTGTCGCCATGTGCAGTTGCAAACCGTAGTCTGGCTTTTCTGGAGCAGTGGCTTCTTTTATTTTACCTTTATTTAACTAGGCAAGTCAGTTAAAAACAAATTCTTATTTTCAATGACAGCCTAGGAACAGTGGGTTAACTGCCTTGTTCAGGGGCAGAACGACAGATTTTTACCTTGTCAGCTCTGGGATTTTACTTTGCAACCTTCCGGTTACAAGTCCAACGCTCTAACCACTAGGCTACCTGCCGCCTTCTTCCTTGCTGAGCGGCCTTTCAGGTTATGTCGATATTGGACTTGTTTTACTGTGGCTATAGATACTTTTGTACCTGTTTATTCCAGCATCTTCACAAGGTCCTTTGCTGTTGTTCTGGGATTGATTTGCACTTTTTGCACCAAAGTACGTTCATCTCTAGGAGACAGAATGCGTCTCCTTCCTGAGCGGTATGACGGCTGCGTGGTCCCATGGTGTTTATACTTGCGTACTATTATTTGTACAGATGAACGTGGTACCTTCAGGCGTTTGGAAATTGCTCCCAAGGATGAACCAGACTTGTGGAGGTCTACAATTTTTTTTCTGTTTTCTGAGGTCTTGGCTGATTTCTTTTGATTTTCCCATTATGTCAAGCAAAGAGGCACTGAGTTTGAAGGTAGGCCTTGAAATACATTCTAAAGCCATGACATCATTTTCTGGAATTTTCCAAGTTGTTTAAAGGCACAGTCAACTTAGCGTATCTAAACTTCTGACCCACTGGAATTGTGATACAGTGAATTATAAGTGAAATAATCTGTCTGTAAACAATTCTTTGGAAAATGTACTTGTGTCATGCACAAAGTAGATGTCCTAACCGACTTGCCACAACTATAGTTTGTTAACAAGAAATGTGTGGAGTGGTTGCAAAACAAGTTTTAATGACTCCAACCTAAGTGTATGTAAACTTCCGACTTCAACTGTATCTGGGAATTCACACCAAATATTTTTACGAAATGTGGAGCATGGTCAAACATATGAGGGGAAAGTCCCTTCAAATTACAACCTAACTTCTCATGCATCTGTCAAACTATTGCATTAAGCAGGCATTGACGCAACCGTGGAAAATATGCTGGCCATTAGGGCTGTGGTCATTCCCTCTAAGGATATACTATACACGTTTTGGTATACGTTAAATTGGTGCCGTGACTAAGATCATACAGCTGATAATTATTAGCGAAGAGTAGGATGTCAAGGCGAGTTACGCAAATGATGGTGCCACGTTGGTATTTTACAGCTAACATAGCTAGTGGGAGCATTGTATTGAACACATACAAATGTAGACACATATGCATACGGTCACCAAGGTACAGTGCAATCAGTTAGGTGCAGTGTGTGCTAACAGCTTAGTGTTTACTCAGTGTGTGTATGGTCAAAAGGCTCAGTGTTCAAAGGTCCTTATTGCTAACTGGTACGAGGGGCCCAAGGAAGCCCATTCTGTCTGAAGTCCAATTTCAGTCAGTTTAAGAGGTCTGAATTAGGTATGTTACGGGAAGAGGGTAGTAAGCACAATATTTGACGTTGTGGAGAAAGATACAACTAGGTCTTACATTTTGAGCATCAATATTTCATCATTACCATCTTGCTATACATCTGGCAAGATGTTGTTAATTGTACATTGTCAAGGCACAGTTTAGGGTGTGTGTGTGTGTGTGTGTGTGTGTGTGTGTGTGTGTGTGTGTGTGTGTGTCCACAAGAATAGTAAACAAACAAAAATTTGACCAACTGGGGACATTTTGTTGGTCCCCACAAGCTTAAATGCTGGGTTAAAGTTAGAATTTGTGTTAGGGTTAGGTTTAGGGTTAGGAGCTAGGTTTAGTTTTAGGGTTAGGGTTAGGGTTAGGAGCTAGGGCTAGGTTTAGGGTTAGGGTTAGGGTTACGGTAAGGGTACGGTTAGGGTTAGGGAAAATAGGATTTTGAATGGGACGGAATTGTGTGTCCCCACAAGGTTAGTTATACAAGACTGTGTGTGTGTGTGTCTGTGCATGTCTGTGTTTGCTGTCTGCATGTGTGTGTGTGTGTGTGTGTGTGTGTGTGTGTGTGTGTGTTTGCGAGTGTGTGCATGTGCAATAACCTCACCTGTGTATATGTAGAGACCTGGAGACTACCTTCCTCCCAAAGCTTAATAGTTTATGGGACAAACCCTGCTAGGAAAGCCAAATTTATCGATTCAAATATCAGATCATTGCTACTCCAATATCCACTCCAGAATCCTCTCCACTCTTATCCTTTTACTGCTATCCTTCCCTTCGTCTTCTTCGTCCTCCCCTGTACAGTCTATTCTCTCTCTCTCTCTCTCTGATAGTCAGGTGTAGAGCTACAGGTGCAACCTTCGTCCCTCCTCCTCTCACACAGATACACACTCAGCTGAGTGGAACACTACAGACTCCGCCCACTGGGACTTGGGTAAACATAACCAGGGCGACAGTGAGATGAGGGAAGAGCGTAGCAAGACGCTCAATAGATCCGCTCGACTTATTACATGTTCTGCCAAATCACTCTGACAACACTTTCACTGTGTCTGCAATGCAAATGCGCTGTTGGTTCAGTCAGACAGGAGGCTTGTTAATACCAACTATGTAAAGCCTTGAGAGGTTAGAGAAGATGAACATGACTGATGGTTATAGATCTGTGCGCCATTAGATATCATGTTGTATTCATGTTGATTTTCATGCCGCCTGGCGTTGTAGTTTTAAATAGCTCCCTCAGAAGTAGGACGTTGGTTAGTATGTAACCAAACGGCTTAGCCCTGGGATGCATGAAGGAAGTCCATCTCCATGGGTTCGGTTTTTATTGACATCATTGTTGGGTGTGTGCTGTTTAGAAGCTCTTGGAATCATAAACCACGTGTACCAATATTACACTCCTGCATATACAACACACACATGCAGACACATACACACACAAACACCTACAATGACGGGGCAAAAAATATATTCCGTATTTTCATTCAAATGGGTAAGACAGCAGAAGTCTCGTACAACCCTCTTCAACCTACTGCCAATATCCAGGTTCAGGGAAAAGCGAAACCTACGCAGATACAAACGTCAACTACCCCATAAAACAATCTCCAAGACAGCTTGTGATAAGGCTTGAAACTGACCGATCACATGTGGCAGTTGAAAACATCCTCATGACCCAAAATGGCTGCCATAAAACCAAAGAGGCCTATATAACCCAGCTCATCTCTCCCTGTAGATTGGTCCTGTCCCCACAAGTCTAGATAGCGTGGTTCCTTGTGTCCAGCTCCAAGTAGTCAACCATCTGTTTGCTAAGGCCCATAAACCTATGATCATGTGATTAAGTGTCTCTAGAAGGGCGATATGGACAATCAACACAATCAAGGAGTGTCTTTTGGGTGGAAGTGTTTGTTGTTTCATATGCATGTTTTGCCAGTGACTTTCCCTGAAGCAACATGCGACAGTGGGCACGTACAGTTTTTCTGACTACCTACATTATGTAGGCTACAACTTTAACTAACACAGATATGAACCCATTGTCCCATATCATAATATCATGTTATGACTATGTTATGACTATCTGAAAAGAAAAAGTTTGCTTCTTCAGTGTCTTTAGATATTTTTGTCAGATGTTACTATGGAATACTGAAGTATAATTACAAGCATTTCATAAGTGTCAAAGGATTTTATTGACAATTACATGAAGTTGATGCAAAGAGTCAATATTTGCAGTGTTGACCCTTCTTTTTCAAGACCTCTGCAATGCGCCCTGGCATGCTGTCAATTAACTTCTGGGCCACATCCTGACTGATGGCAGCCCATTCTTGCATAATCAATGCTTGGAGTTTGTCAGAATTTGTGGGGTTTTGTTTGTCCACCCGCCTCTTGAGGATTGACCACAAGTTCTCAATGGGATTAAGGTCTGGGGAGTTTCCTGGCCATGGACCCAAAATATCAATGTTTTGTTCCCCGAGCCGCTTAGTTATCACTTTTGCCTTATGGCAAGGTGCGCCATCATTCTGGAAAAGGCATTGTTTGTCACCAAACTGTTCCTGGATGGTTGGGAGAAGTTGCTCTCGGAGGATGTGTTGGTACCATTCTTTATTCATGGCTGTGTTCTTAGGCAAAATTGTGAGTGAGCCCACTCCCTTGGCTGAGAAGCAACTCCACACATGAATGGTCTCAGGATGCTTTACTGTTGGCATGACACAAGACTGATGGTAGCGCTCACCTTGTCTTCTCCGGACAAGCTTTTTTTCCGGATGCCCCAAACAATCGGAAAGGGGATTCATCAGAGAAAATGACTTTACCCCAGTCCTCAGCAGTCCAATCCCTGTACCTTTTGCAGAATATCAGTCTGTCCCTGATGTTTTTCCTGGAGAGAAGTGGCTTCTTTGCTGCCCGTCTTGACACCAGGCCATCCTCCAAAAGTCTTCGCCTCACTGTGAGCAAGCTCTGTACTGGTGGTGCCCCGATGAATCAACTTTAGGAGATGGTCCTGAGACTTTCTTGGGCACCCTGAAGCCTTCTTCACAACAGAACCACTCTCCTTGAAGTTCTTGATGATCCGATAAATGGTTGATTTAGGTGCAGTCTTACTGGCAGCAATATCCTTGCTGTGAAGCCCTTTTTGTGCAAAGCAATGATGAGAGCACGTGTTTCCTTGCAGGTAACCATGGTTGACAGAGGAAGAACAATGATTCCAAGCACCACCCTCCTTTTGAAGCTTCCAGTCTGTTATACGAACTCAATCAGCATGACAGAGTGATCTCCAGCCTTGTCCTCGTCAACACTCACACCTGTGTTAACGAGAGAATCACTGACATGATGTCAGCTGGTCCTTTTGTGGCAGGGCTGAAATGCAGTGGAAATGTTTTTTGGGGATTCAGTTCATTTGCATGGCAAAGAGGGACTTTGCAATTAATTGCAGTTCATCTGATCACTCTTCATGACATTCTGGAGTATATGCAAATTGCCATCATACAAACTGAGGCAGCAGACTTTGTGAAAATTAATATTTGTGTCATTCTCAAAACTTTTGGCCACGACTGTACATGTATTTTATGTAGCGCTATGAGCATTATGAAAGATCAGATTGAAGAGGGAGGAAATTTCCTGAGCAGCGCCCCTGTCCTATCAATCTCTGCCACAGGCACATCATGCAAAACTTCCAACAATGCCATCCTTAGATCTCAAGCACAACTCAGCTTCATATCATGCATGTTCTGGGCAGAAGTGGGTCATGTGAGAATTGATTTGGTGATGAGCTCAGAGTTGGAAGAAGAGCCACTGCTTTATTGTGAGACCTATGGGCAAGCTTGACAGCACAGTACAGTTAAAAATCATTATAGTTCAGGACGGCTTATGAACCTTATTTAAAAGGCTAAGGCCATTTTTATCAGCACAGCACATGCACCCTCCCTCCCTTTGTCTGATCTGATCTCATCACTCTCTCTCTCTCTCTCTCTCTCTCTCTCTCTCTCTCTCTCTCCCTCCCCCCCTTTCTGGGAGAGGCTGGGCGTGTGTGTGTCTCAGCATGAGTGTTTTATTGGCAGATGCCTGGGCAACAAACACAATTGAAAGGGACACACCATCCAATACCCAACAGCGCTATCTTTTACCAGCACTGCACAAGAGTTCACATGGCTCTACACATACTGTTCCTTCTGACTTCTGACCCCAAATGAGTGGTACAGTACTTCAAACACATAGGTGTGGAGAAGGAGAAAGGGCCAAAGGGATCATGTGTGTGTTAGTATGTGATAGAGAGGGGCAGAGATGAGGAGAATGATTATCTATGCATAGTCACTTTCCCCTTACCTACGTGTACAAATTACCTCGACTAACCTGTACCCCTGTACATTGACTCGGTACCGGCACCCCCTGTATATAGCCACGCTATTGTTATTTTATTGTGTTACTTTTTATTTGATTTTTTAGTGGGGCTTGTTGTACCACGACGCCACTGAAATGACCGATGTCAGCAGAAGAGCCAGGTTGAATATTTTTCACTTTAGTTAATTTAGTAAATATTTTCTTAACTCTATTGAACTGCATTGTTGGTTAAGGGCTTGTCGGTAAGCATTTCACGGTAACTTGATTTGATTTGAACTTCAAGGTGACAGGGGCCTTAGACAGACAGCAGCACGTGGCCCTACAAATGGAGCCTTGTTTCTGACAGTTGATCACAGAAAGCACAGAACATTTCTTCTCTGGTCTGTACCTGGGTGGGGAAAACGGGAGTGAACTTAACCTCTTACGACTGGGTCCTGGTTAATTATGTTGGTTTGGTTTCCAAATTATTCATTTGAGAGAAGATCTGATTAAATATAATTTGTAATCAACAGTAATGTTACCTTACATCATGGCAATTTGACATGACTGTTTGCTGAGACTGGATTATCAACTCTATGTGAAAATATAGTAAAGTGCCCCACGCAATGAAACGCTCATTCAAAGCAGGCACCCCAAACAGAACTGTAGCGACGTAGATAAGCAAATACGTCCCGGCATCAATCACAACTGGCTTGCAGATAAAGGAAAGCCGAGCCATGAGCCAAATAGATTCTTTCCTGTCAAACTGATTCTATGTATAATCTACCAGCCAATCTACTAGAGAAACAGGCACTATCACATCGTACTTTAAAGGCATGTCAATACAAAATGCACTGTGTTTTACCCAGATGTTATTCTTGTCGTTTCGCGTGTGTGAGTGTCTGTAGTGTTTTGATTTTGATATGTTGTTGGTTATGGATGCATTGTGTTAGGTGTTGTCTGCCAATAATCAGCCAGTAGGTATTATTTGTTTATTGAGTTGTAGTTTTTGCAACAGCACCTCCTTGTGGACAGAGACTAGAAATGCACATACACCCAATGACAGAAGAGACAGACATGCAAAAACTCCATCATCTTGGCCATCCCCCCCAAAAAGCTAGGTGACCTCTCAAAAGAAAACTGTGATAGTCTCTCTTTATAATCTACTACTGATGCCAGACGAGGCATTTGGGTCAAATATTTCCTTAAAACAATAGAGACTATCAAACAGCATGTCACCTGATGTAGTACTCACATTACCCAGCAGAGGGCATCCGCCAGCGTTGTACATGACATCACTGGGCACTGCTGGGCTCTTTGCCATCAAACACAGGGCTGGCACTCTGCCATGGCAGTAACTTCACTCGTGCTGTCCTGCTGGTGGCAGACCTCTAAAGCGATTAGGCCGCCCTGCTCTCTGGCGCTAGGAAACCTCCAAGGCACCTCAGTGCTGCTCTCCCATGTGGCACGTTGGCTGTGGGTCCACTGGGTCAGTCTAGCACAGCTAGAAACTCTGGGTCCTGCTCCAAGTCCTGGGGAGCGCCCTACAGACTTACAGACTACAGTCCACTGGTTGCTAGTGGGGATTGTTGTACCACGACGCCACTGAAATAGCTGATGTCAGGAGAAAAGCCAGGTTGAATATGTTGGGTGTTTTTTGTCTTACCATTAGCTGTTGTCTACGCACATGAGATGGTTGAAGTTGTAAGGGAGTCTTAAGTAACACTGCCACCCGGGGGTCTCACCCTGTCGTTGCAGGGAAGATGATCAGATGGGTACAACGGTCTGAAAGGTTCTTTGTTTGCGGTAGTATGGTGATAGGACACCAGGTGGCAGTAGAGCATATTGACACTCATTATTTACACTCAAAACCTCATTTCATAACATTTCATAACAATTGAGAATGTTCTCTATATTTAGGATTCAGACACACAGTTTAGAAATACAGTATTCTACCCAATCAGAGGAAAGAGCAGTGAAGAACAATGGGTTGATCATTAGAATAATGAAGAGGGAGAGTGATGTTTATTTTTTATTTTTTTTGTACTTTAACTATTTGCACATAGTTGCAGCACTGTATATAGCCACAATATTACATTTGAAATGTCTCTATTCCTTTTGAACTTTTGTGAGTGTAATGTTTACTGTTAATTTTTTATTATTTATTTCAGTTTTGTTTATAATCTATTTCACTTGCTTTGGCAATGTAAACGTATGTTTCCCATTCCAATAAATCCCTTTGAATTGAGAGAGAGAGTGAGAGAGAGAGAGAGAGAGGTGCTCTGTAAATGTGATTCTAAAGGAGGGCTGTCCCCCTAAGCACAAGGTAGCCCCCCTTCACTCTCCTCTCTCGCTCTCCTTCCTCTCTCTCCTCTCTCGCTCTCTTCCCCTCTCTTCTCTCGCTCTCCTTCCCCTCTCTCCTCTCTCCTCTCTCGCTCTCCTTCCTCTCTCTCCTCTCTCGCTCTCCTTCCCCTCTCTCCTCTCTCACTCTCCTTCCCCTCTCTCCTCTCTCGCTCTCCTTCCCCTCTCTCCTCTCTCGCTCTCCTTCCCCTCTCTCCTCTCTCGCTCTCCTTCCCCTCTCTCCTCTCGTGTGCGACTCCATTTTAATTTCACAGCAGAGAGAGCTTAATTCATGGCAGTGGGGACCCCCGGCCACACCTCTCTCTCTCTCTCTCTCTCTCTCAAAGCACCGCTACATCCTCTTGCTTCCCTCCATCCCTCTATCCCTCCTTCTCTCTCTTCATGCCCACCCCATCACTCTAGCCGCTCGTTACCGAGGGCGGTGGAGGATGCATAGTGAGTGATGGGAGCCATCCATTAGAACCCCACCACCAGCCTTAGTCCTACACACACACGCATGCACACACACTTGACTCACAAATACACACCCACCCACCCCCAAACACACACACACGCATACACACACACCTGACCCACAAATACACACCCACCCCCAAACACACACGCATACACACACACCTGACTCACAAATACACCCCCACCCACCCCCAAACACACATGTATGTATGCACACACTCACAACAACCACCTCAAACACGCAAACACTCTCACCCTCTTCCCTCACCCCAGCCATGTCTCTTCAAAATGCATGGGTGTAACAGATAAGCTGTAACCCGGGCTTTAATGGCCACTTCCTCTCCAGTCATGTCCAATATGCACCACTGTTACCGGTTAAATGGGAGTGGGGGATAGAGCGTGCCAGGGTGGGGGTAAAGTATCGGACTACACCCCGGTTTCTATGCTCCTCTTGCACTGATTGTCATGTCTGTAACATGTTTGACACAACCAATTCATAGCATCCTTTATTGATTGGCAGTGGCATATTTTCTATTTCATCACTATTCTAGTTACCTTCAATACCTCCTGGCCCTGCCCAGCGGATCACCCATACAGTCATACTGTAGAGGGGTCCTTCTTTTCCGTTTAGCTAAATAGCCACTTCCTATTTCAAATTGTGGGTAATCGAGCTGTATCAATGCCGCAATAACTCATGATGATGATGATGATGATGTGCCTACAGTAATGTCGTTCATGGTCAAACTGTGATGATAGACACACGCTTCTAACACTGACGACGTTGTGAATGTCGGTAATGATCACAGTGGCGGTAATGTGATGACATTGGAATTGGCAAGATAGTGGATACCACTAGTTGAAAGCATAAAAGTACAAACCACATAGAGTCCCAGGAAGGTTTTTTCCCTTTCTACATCTAATAGGTGAGCTAACCGGCACTTCCTCTCCATTGATGGACAGATAGGCCAAACATTTGGTTTGAGAATCCAATCTGAGCCTGCTAGAGCTGCTGCTTAATATACAAAGCATTGTCACCCCTCTCAGCTAGTGTCAACATCCCATCACATCTTGACAACTGGGATTGTTTCCAAGATCAACTGACATGGAGTGGAAAAGTTCAATTCGGTTCAGCAAAATATGTTCAATTGATACAACAAGAGAGTGACACAGTAGCACTCACTCACACACACACACACACACATACTCACACACACACACTCACACACGCACACTCGCAGAAACACGCCTCTCAAAAGTCAAAACCCCTTCTTTTTAAATATAATTTCCTCACTCCAACCCTCCCCCCTCTACCTTCCCTCCTAAGCCTCCCTCCCATTCCCTCCCTCCCTCCCGCGGCTCCATATTTCTCCATTACTGCGATTTTTAAACACCTCTTGTACTCCTATTAAAAAAAAGTTCTGCACTATTTACCACGTCGGCTATCAATCACTGTCCACACCGCTACCCCTTCCCCGCCTCCACGTCCACTCCACCCCCCCGGTCCCTCCAGCCCAAAGACAAGCTCTGCTCGGATCCATTTGTCAAAGCGGCTCCGGGGGCTACGCTTGACTGTGTCCGAGGAGGACAACCTGTCTCCGCTGCTACCGGGATGAAGGAAGGCGGTATGCAAATCAGCGGCTAATCTACGGCGGAACACAAGCGCGGCCCGGAGCCCGAGTTCCATTACTCCTCTTTAGCCTCCTGATTATGATTAAACTGATGGCTGCCGATCGGCATTAACTCTCTACCATCCGCTTCGTAGTATGTTAGGAGAGTAACTAGACTAAGACTAAGACCCGGGTCTGTAGGTTTAGGGATAGATGATGGCGTCTTAGTTTAGGGAACAGCACCAAAGTTTTTGTAGCCCTACAGAGCGAATGATGATTGGGTTGATGACCATTTGAAAGGTAATTAGATGGTGCCTATCTTTCCCTTCATTCCCAATCCTGTAGATGTATGGTAATGCATACTGGGACCTAAAGAACAGATAGAGTGAGATATGGAGTCTTATGGTACATACCTAAACTACATTTGAGCTGTGGAAGCGTCTGAGAAATGTTTATTTTAGGGTGAACTGTCCCTTTAATTTGCTCTGGACTGGTACACAATGATTGGTACTTGTCCCAGTTTTGGACCACGCCACTCTAGTAGTCTCCTACACTTTAGTGATGCTAAGGACTAACCTTTTTCCAGCTCAGGTATATTAATGAATAAATGCACCGTTAACACACATCAATTTTATTCTGACGAGGCCCGGGCTGTCTCAAGAGCAGGGGACATGACGTATACTACACACACTCAGAATTAATGAAGGCGCTTTAATATGCTGCTACACTCGACTACATCAACTCTACTATGGGATCTGTGGATTGAAAGAGGCTTGACAAAATGGTTGCTTTTATGCATTTTGTATTGTCCGTATCAAATGCTATGGTAAGCGTGCAATCAGTTTCATGGCACTTTTATACACACACACACACACAGCGTCAGCATTTTCACACCCCTTCCTCTTGCAGAGCACAGATAAACGCTTACTCTCATCTGCAAAGAGAAATGCAATCGCCGAAACGACAGATTTACACACCTTCAAGACAAAGACAAACACACACACGCTAACACACACACGTACACACAAACACACACACACGTACACACACACATGTACACACAAACACACACAAGGCCCCATTACATGCATTTTCACTTCCCCATAAATGACAAGAAACACGATGCCGGTTTATGACATACTGTACATAAAAATATATACACACACACACACACACACACACACACACACACACACACACACACACACACACACACACACACACACACACACACACACACACACACACACACACACACAAACACACTGCATAAGAGGCACACACATGTAAATCATGTCTGGATCCTTTGCCAGCTTGTCTTTGTAGTTCTATGTAAATGAGATCTCAGTAAAGGCATGATAATGAATTCACTGCATGGTATCTGACACCATTTCCATAATAATACTCTGGACAGATCTGGACACATTTTGAGGGGCCTCAAAGCCCGCATTAACTGAGCTGTAGGCTTTCAGTGAGTCTGTAAAGCCTACATTTGTTGATTGAAAACAGTTATTTTACATATAATTTAATATATTAAAACTTGCCTTTTAATGTTTTATGGACATATAATGTGCTACATTACCTGGCCAAAAGTACAGTATATTGAAAATATTACTACGGTAGTATTATGCTTAGGTGTGTGTGTGTGTGTGTGTGTCTGAAAATGTACAATTATCCATGACCAGATGAATACACAGAGATAAATATGAAGCATTAGAGAGAGAAATGATCGCATCCATTTTTCCTCCACTTCATCTTTCAGCCAGGAACGTTTAATAATATGGTTGTCGAGTGGCAGGGTTAACGCACCACCTGAGTTATCAGTGGTAAGTGGCGAGGATCTTTCGGCGCTATGAAAACACGACATCCGTCATTTCTATTAAAACCCTGTGTCACAAGCTGTTAAAACAATAATATCATACCCCTTCCATAGTGAAGAGACAGACAGGGTCTGTCCCAGCAGATCAAATATGATGTAGATACCCAATCTGCTGACATTATTCAATGTATTACCATGCTTCCCTCTACAGAAGTATCAATTTGAGAGGCCTCTACAGTGCCTGCTTGCAATTGTTTTATTCGTCTCTAAGATGGGATGCCTCCCATCCATCTGTATGTAGGCTATCCTGACTACGGTGTTGATATTTTACATAAATTAAAACATAATTAGACGAAAGCTCCTCATAACAAATAATTGCATAAGCAATAGTTTCTAAATGAAACATTTCTGAATTCGATTTCAAACATATTTTTTTTATCTAAATGTATGAACTGGGCAATATTTGATTGACTTGATTACTTTTTCATTAACTAAAAATAACAAATGCTCAGCATTTGGTAGTACAGCAATATTGAAATGACTGTTCCCAAGTTCCTTTTATGATGAAAATACCCAGAAATACATTACATGCTATAATGAACAGATGTTCTAGCCTATGGAAGAGATCCTGGTAAAAAATCCTCTTCTAGACGGATCTAGTCTGGGAAGACAGGCTTCATGTTTCACTTGGATGGTTTTGGTTCTTACCAGTAGTTGTATTGGGTCAACTGTGACTTGGCCCGGGCTACAACAACTGTATTAATGAGTAGCTAATTATAAAACAACACCCCTGACAGTGGGCTTACAGGAGAGGCACTTCAATCTGACAACCATCAAGCTGTCGCTAAGTTAGTCTACATCTTTAACAGCATGAGAGAGAGAGATGGGGGAGAGAAAGAGAGAGAGAGAGATCAGCGTTTTTCAAGAGTACACACACACCAAAATATACACACATACCCACACACAGACACACAGACACACACTCTGTGTAATATCATAGCTTTGCCTCATTCATCCAAGTCTGCATACTCCTAGTTGTGTTGACATTAACCCCACTGGTAATACATGGGCTTGCCAGGTGGCTGGGCCGTATGTTTAACATCACACGGTGTGGCTGGACAAGACGTTATAGTGGGCCGACCCATGTACGTGTGTGTGTTTGTTTGTGAGTGTGCTTGTGTGTGAGTGGGTGTGTGAATGCATGAGGGTGTGCATTCGAGTGCGGGTTTGTGTGTGTGCATGCATGTGTCTGAGCAGCTGTCACATGGCATCCATTACACCTGGAACGTTGATTACAGACAGGAAGTTTCTGTGGCCCCTGACCCCTCCCCCACCTCCCTCATTGGTCCTAGTCCCCTGAGATCCCAACAGGCCTTGCTGCTCTATAAAGAGACTTGTAAAGGATAGGAGGCCTGAGAGCTTTGTGTGTGTGTGTGTGTGTGTGTGTGTGTGTGTGTGTGTGTGTGTGTGTGTGTGTTTCACACCCTGACACTGTACTACAGGGCCCAATGAAGATTTTGAGAAATACCAGAACCGTCAAACAGATACCTCTTATGTCGTGAGAAGACACTATAAATAGCCAAAGGTGAGGGATTGTATTCTGTATGAATGCAGGGATGTGTTACATACTGTAATTATACACAGCATATAGATGGATACTGTATGTACCGGTATATACCTATGTGCACATCACCCTTCACTCTCCCCATAAGGCCCTTTCATACATTTGGACTCACAAACCCATAAAGGTCTTGGAGCAGAGCCATTTGTGTGTTTGCCAAATGGCAACCTATTTCCTTTGTAGTGCAGGTGCTGGTCAAAAGTAGTGCGCTATTAAGTGGATAGGATGCCATTTGGGGCACCACCCCCGTGTAAACTGGGTGTCATATACTGGTCATGTATCTCTCTCTCTGCATATCTGTCTACTGTGCTCGGCAACAATGGATCATCACTCCCAGAAATCCTCCTTCATGTTCAGACGTTTATGACGGTGTCTGTATGTTCGGAGACCATGGATACGTCCCATATGACACCCTATTGCTTCACACTTCACTACATTTGAACAGGGCCCGTAGAGGTCTGGTCAAAAGTAGTGCACTATGTAGGGAATAGGATGCCATTTGGGACCCAGACATCAGAGAGAGATAGGCAAGCCATTAGTGTGGAGCTGCTCCTTATAACCTAAACCACTGGCGCAAAGAGTGGAGAGGGGTGGAGCCTAGGTATGAGGAGTTATAGAGAGAGAGAGAGAGAGAGAGAGAGAGAGAGAGAGAGAGAGAGAGTTGGCCAATCACATTCATTACACAAAGAGAGAGTTATCCAATCACATTAATGAGAGAGAGAGAGAGAGAGAGAGAGAGAGAGAGAGAGAGAGAGAGAGAGAGAGAGAGAGAGATGTTGTCCAATCAGGATTGAGAGTGTCAGTTTGATTGACAGGAACAACTTGTAATCAGTGTAGCTGAGGACGTGGGAAAAATACATTACTCAGTAAATGTCAGTAGTGGTTTTGGCGCCTGGCCTTGCTATGGGCACGGATACATATAGAACATGTCTGTGTGGAGTTAGTGTGATCATGAATGAAGGGAGTTGTCTAGCCTAATAAAAAACACCAACATTAAAAATAAAGTTAAATTAAGTTTCCTGTCAGGAGTAAAGTTGAGTAATGCAGCGCCAATGTGCTTCATGACACACTGACTACACAGTAACTAACTACACATGAGTACACTATAACAGATATCATTTAACATGTGCAAGCACGCACGCACACACACACACACACGCCAGCAGATGTCGCTCCCCACCCCCTGCCCCCCTTCTTCCTTCTTTCTCTCGTGGCCTCCGAGACTTTCTGTACAAACAGCAGGGGTCAAAGGTCAGGTTCCCAGCCTGCTGTTGCCAGGGCAACCGCATCTGGAGAAGGAGGTGGCAGCCCTTCGCTCCCCTCTCTTCCCCTCTCCTCTCCTCCTCTCTCTCTTCTGCCTTTCCTCCTTTACATTGCCATGGCAAACGTCCAGTTTCTTTGCATTGTCCCAAGGCCCATTTTAGAGGATCATCAGTTCTAACACAAGGGGAACTGTGTGTAACAGTAATGATTTGACAGTTATGGATCACATTTATATTGCCCCTTACAGCTGTGTGTCTCACAGCATGTTATATTACTGTTTGTAGAGGTAACTTGTAACTGGTATTTTTCAGATGGTATTTATTCACAGTCCTATTTCAGATGAGTTTATCTGGTATTCACAGAGACATTGTATGGAAAGATATGGAACTCTGTACTCATTGGAGACAATCTAAAACCATTGGTACCTAAACTAACACACGTCTTGCCATTGTGTTATTTACTGTAAATGGAAAAGTGACACCTAATTAACCGGCCCAGCTGATTAACGGTTCAACATAGAAACACATAAATGCCGTATATAAGATAGGAGAGGAATACATGAATAGAAATGATCCTCGTTAGTGGTAATGACGACCATAGCTCTGCCTGGATGGACACATCAGTGATTCGACTGCACAGAAGAGGATTTATATGAGGATTTATAGACGGCTGACGTACTCAGACTCAAGCCACTCATCTGACACGTCTTGGTTTCGTCCCAAATGGCACCCAATTCTCTTTATAGTGCACTACTTCTTGCACTGCTGGTCAAAAGTAGTGCACTATTTATGGATTAGGGTGCCATTTTGGACGTAACCCTCAAATCTGTGTTTGGGTAGTTTGTCAATGTGAATCTGAATGATATCTGTGAGCCTAACTCTGATCTCAGACCAGTTCATTAGCGTAGCATAGTGTCTTTGAAATAGAAGCTTCACCCACCCACCCACCCACACACACACACACACACACAGCCCTACCCAATGCCCGCGACCTTCAGGTAATACCCTACCCTGCTTCTGACAAATTTAAGATCCAGCCCTGCCCGAAACCCGAAATCAGAAATAAATTCCTCCCTTAGTAAATCCATTAGCTGCTCCTCTCTGTCTGTCACTCGCTCCCTGCACACAGCTCACTCTGCAGGCAATCTGCTCATGGCGGCTCTGGGTCTGTGAGTATCCATAGCAACGGCGTTGCTTGGGCTGCTCTGCTCAATGAAGAGACATGAGAGAGCAGTTAGCTGTTAGCTACTTTTCGTCACTCTAAACTCCGATAAAACTCAAGAAAATATTCTTTCCTGTTTTATATTTGACGAGGTTGAAGCATGTCTGACACCATGTTATGATCTTAGTCAGATATGACTGTACAATGCAGGAGAGCTCAGCTTCAAAATGTTAGTGATCAATTTAGTGATACCCGAGCCCTGCAACAGCACCAGGGACAGGACAGGACGGGACAGGAAGAGGACAAGAAAGGATAGAAGGATGGAATAGATGACACACCCCAGTGTCCCTCCCTATCCCCCCCTAGCCAAGGCTTCTGGACACCCCAGTGTCCCTCCCTGTCACCCCCTAGCCAAGGCGTCTGGACACCCCAGTGTCCCTCCCTGTCATCCCTTAGCCAAGGCGTCTGGACCCCTCGTCCACTCCCCCCCTCCTCCGACAACGCAAACAGAGGGTCCTTGTGCGTCCATCTCCGAGGGGGTCAATTTACCAGTGCCTTGGGGGTGACATTATGTTAGGGGTCAGAGGTCATGGGAGGGGGAGACAGTGAATCCACAGAGCAGTGAATGACTGGGTGGGCCTGTTTTTACCATATAAAGTCTGGCTTTTATCTATCATAGGCTAGAACAGAACACGGCTTTATCTCTAACATGATCCATAAAGGACAGTTCCCGAGTCACTCAGACCCAATAGTGCATAAGTAATAGGATTGCTGTGTGAGGTCCCCATTTAATCAAAACTGCTAGGCAACATGGTTTACAATGGTATAGGCCAGATTCAAAAAAAAAAAAAAAAACTAAATTTAGGCCCCAAAAACATAGATATAGGCCCAAAAACAAAGATGTAGGCCCCAAAAACATTCAGTATCATAGTCTCTCAAGCTGGTTCGTTGGATGGAAAATAAAGACAAACGAAACATGCTGCAACATTCAATTCACAGTCAAACTATAGGTGTAATAGTCCACATGGTTTTACAATTCAAAAGCCACTCGCACATCTGAGCTATCTGCACGGTAACAGTTGAATAACATTTTTGAATTTATTTGACCTTTATTTAACTAGGCAAGCCAGTTAAGAACAAATTCTTATTTTCAATGACGGCCTTTTCGTCACTCTAAACTCCGACAAAACTCAAGAAAATATTCTTTCCTGTTCTATATTTGACAAGGTTGAAGCATGTCTGACACCATGTTATGATCTTAGTCAGACATTTGGAAACCTCTATTTATTCAGATCATTGTAAAACCATGTGGACATGAGGGGGAAAAGAAGAAACCCGCGCTCTGCTGTTGCTAGTCCACATGGTTTTACAATGATCTGAATAAATAGAGGTTTCCAAATGTTATTCATTCATGTTATTAACAATTAGTTATTCATTAATTCAACACAAGTGATAACAATCGAGTGCTAAATGATATATTATGGTGCTACATTTAATTAATCCCAAAGAAACAAAATAGTAATTATTAAGTAATTACTATGTAATGACCATTTTACCATTTTCTCAATGTGGGTGAATTTGGTAGTAATTGGAGGACATCACTTAATAATTAATAAGATGCCATTTATAACAAATAACATCTTTAGCTGGATTCCAATATCAACAATATTTGGTAGTGTTTCTCTTCATGTAACATGAAGGCAGGTAGCCTAGTGGTTAGAGCATTGGGCCAGTAACCGAAAGGCTGCTAGATCGAATCCACGAGCTGACAAGGTAAAAATCTATTGTTCTGCCCCTGAACAAGACAGTTAACCCACTGTTCCTACGCTGTCATTGTAAATAAACTGACTTACCTAGTGAAATAATAAAAATAACATGATGTGTTTCATGTCTTGAACTTTTTTAATTCAAGGGACACAATTTAAATCAAGGGCAAAAATGTGTCATTAGGAACATTCTGGTATAGAATTTGCTCTTCAATAACAAATAAACATGTCAACCATGCGCACACACAAGCACACACACACACACACTAACCCCACTTGTTCTGGATCAAGGGTAACCTCTACTGATTTGCTCCCACATATGGTTTAGAACCCAGATACCCACCTCATTCTCTCTGAGCTGAGTACTATATGAACCAATACTGTATGAACCAGTACTATATGAACCAGTACTGTGTGAACCAATACTGTATGAACCAGTACTATATGAACCAGTACTATGTGAACCAGTACTGTATGAACCAGTACTATGTGAACCAGTACTGTATGAACCAATACTGTGTGAACCAATACTGCATGAACCAGTACTACATGAACCAGTACTGCGTGAACCAATACTGTATGAACCAGTACTATGTGAACCAATACTGTGTGAACCAATACTGTATGAACCAGTACTATATGAACCAATACTGTATGAACCAGTACTATATGAACCAGTACTGTGTGAACCAATACTGTATGAACCAGTACTGTGTGAACCAATACTGTATGAACCAGTACTATATGAACCAATACTGTATGAACCAGTACTATATGAACCAGTACTATATGAACCAGTACTATATGAACCAGTACTGTGTGAACCAATACTGTATGAACCAGTACTATGTGAACCAATACTGTGTGAACCAGTACTGTGTGAACCAGTACTGTATGAACCAGTACTATATGAACCAATACTGCATGAACCAGTACTATGTGAACCAGTACTGTATGAACCAGTACTATGTGAACCAGTACTGTGTGAACCAGTACTATATGAACCAATACTGTATGAACCAGTACTATATGAACCAGTACTGTGTGAACCAATACTGTATGAACCAGTACTGTGTGAACCAATACTGTATGAACCAGTACTATATGAACCAATACTGTATGAACCAGTACTATATGAACCAATACTGTATGAACCAGTACTATATGAACCAGTACTGTGTGAACCAATAATGTATGAACCAGTACTATGTGAACCAATAATGTATGAACCAGTACTATGTGAACCAATACTATGTGAACCAGTACTGTGTGAACCAGTACTGTGTGAACCAGTACGGTATGAACCAGTACTATATGAACCAATACTGCGTGAACCAGTACTATGTGAACCAGTACTGTATGAACCAGTACTATGTGAACCAGTACTGTGTGAACCAGTACTATATGAACCAATACTGTATGAACCAGTACTATATGAACCAATACTGTATGAACCAGTACTGTATGAACCAGTACTGTGTGATCCACCATGTGCATAATGCAATGAGGTTGTTGGCGGTAGGCCAGTGTTTCACAGAGCAGCATCTGGTTTCATAAACAGGTAAGCAGCCATGAGGAGGGGGGAAGAGGGGGACGTTAAGGGGTGAGGAGGGCTTTGGCTGTAAAAGCATTGTCATGGATGAGGTGACAGGTAGGAAAGGGGTTAGTGAAGGTGGAGGGGGGACGGGGG
>QNTS01000298.1:597605-815329 GCA_003317085.1 Hucho hucho
AGAAGCATTTCAAGGTCCTGGAGTGGCCTAGCCAGTCTCCAGATCTCAACCCCATAGAAAATCTTTAGAGGGAGTTGAAAGTCCGTGTTGCCCAGCGACAGCCCCAAAACATCACTGCTCTAGAGGAGATCTGCATGGAGGAATGGGCCAAAATACCAGCAACAGTGTGTGAAAACCTTGTGAAGATTTACAGAAAACGTTTGACCTCTGTCATTGCCAACAAAGGGTATATAACAAAGTATTGAGATAAACTTTTGTTATTGACCAAATACTTATTTTCCACCATAATTTGCAAATAAATTCATTAAAAATCCTACAATGTGATTTTCTGGATTTTTTTTCCTCATTTTGTCTGTCATAGTTGAAGTGTACCTATGATGAAAATTACAGGCCTCTCTCATCTTTTTAAGTGAGAGAACTTGCACAATTGGTGGCTGACTAAATATTTTTTTCCCCACTGTATATGGTTCTAACATGCGTCCTTTTTTTCCTGATTTTTTCCTGTGCGTTTATACTTAGAAGATCTGGTCACAATCAGTTAAAGATCTGATCACAATCAGTTCACAATGCCTCTTTTAATCTGCTACACCTGTCTGAAAATATTGGCACAATCTGAATGTGGACATGATCCGTACACAGAGCTTCTGTGTTGCCGTAGGCCTCGGATGACGGGATTCCCGTGTCAGCAGGGCAGAGAAATATCAGTTTTTTTAATGTCTCTCTCTTTCTCTGCTCAGGCCTCTGAGGTCAGGCCCTGTGGTCATAAAGCACGGTGCTCTCTCATAGAAAGGCCCCTCTTACAGAGATGTGCAGTATCAGGTAGCGTCCTTTTCTCTCGCTGTTCTCCAGGCCCTTTGTCACATCACAGATCTATGGCATTCCAAATCTGACATTTGGATTAGTCAGAGGTTCCAATGGACGCATGTTCCCAAAAAATGTCAAATGTTTTGGAAGTTTGCGTGGTTAGACTGTTGACCCTGTATGTGTGACAGTTAGATGTTGAAGGCCTACTTCAAGATAATGACAGCCGTGTTACATAAGCTACAATGCTTCCCTGTTTTTGCTCTGGGGGAGATATGTAGCTACTTGGGCAAAGAGTGAGAGTGCTGAATGATGTGGTAGCAGGCTCTCTATTGTCCTTTTGTGAAGTTACAATCAAGTACTTGGGTGGCCTATTCAATCAAAACCTGAGACAGGGAGTTTGTAGGGCAGGACAAGTCAACGCCTCGGCACGTCGAGTTGAGTGGCCAGCGAGTGTTCTCCTGCAGCACACGCAGCCCATTAGACTCATACAGTACAATCAAACCACAAGTCCCACTGCAGTAACTGAAGAGCACAGCATGGCATGGAGATTCCTTGGTCATAAAAGTAGGAGCTTGGGGCCAATCCATTTCTGAAGAAATTCTTGGGTTAGAAGAGAGGCTATTTTTACAAGAGGGAAAACACATTGGTGATCCCACCTGTCAAGGATACTGGCTAAAGACATAGACATCATCATGTAACTTTTTGATATGCAGAGTGATTCACAGCAGCCCTCCAGCCTGGCACACACACACTGTACACACACACACACTGTACACACACACACACACACACACAGAGATATTTGCCAACACACACTCTGCACAGTGCACACACAGAGATATTTGCCAGCAGCACCTGACACTCGATCATGGTGTTGTCTCCATGCTTCCCCCTGGGGCGGGCGGCACAATCCCACGTCAGAAACACATTACACTCCCAAGATTGAGGAGCCGGCGGCCATTATCTCTCTGCTACAGCGCCGCTCCTGCAGAGAGGAGGAGGTAGGGAGGGAGAGAGAGAGAAGGATGGAGGGAGGGGGTAAAACATTGAGAAGGAGGGGTGAGGGAGAGAGAGGGGGAATAGAGAGATAGGAAGATGATCTTTGAGGATAAACAGTGGTCTGGAATATGAGAGACAGGGAGATAGATATAGAGAGTATTAGAGGGAGCAACAATAAAGGAGGTGTCACGATCTTCGATAGGGACGGACCAAGGCGCAGCGAGGTATCCAGTATACATACTTTATTTACACACGTAACTGGGGGGGTAACGAACAATCGAGCATAACAATGACTAAACACTTAAGCTATGAACCTAACAATAACCCACAAAACCCTAGTGAAAACCACAAACATATATATGGTTCCCAATTAGAGGTAACGACACTCAGCTGCCTCTAATTGGGAACCATTAACCCAACATAGAAAATCACACCTAGAACCAAAAACCCTACACCAAAAACTAAACTAAACACGCCAGCCTGTAAAACTCAGGCCTGGACGTGACAGGAGGAAAGTAAGAAACCATTGAAAGGCAGGTGAGAGACAATGAGGAAATTGAGAGAGGAGAAAGTAAGTGCCATTAAAAACACAATTTTGGCTCTATGGTAATGTCAGGCAGAGGCTTCAACTGTTGTTGATGTTGTGTGTCTTTGTGTTGGGCTTTTCATTCAAACCAAATCATTGGGCATGGTGTTCTCATCCTCTGGTGTAAAATACCTTCAATTATCAAATGTTGATTCAGATTTGAGCTATTGATTTTTAATGGCCCTTTATTGACACATTTTAGAATGCATTGATGTGCTTGTCATTGCATGTCATTTTAATCACATACATGTTTTAAAGATATTGACAACACAATAGCATTGCCTTTAGGGCTTTGATAACCACATGATAAATGCATTCACTCACATGATGCACTTAAGAATGTCTTACGGGCGATATCAGTAAGAAGGGCACCTCTTAATGTAGGAGACTCACACAGAGAACCTGAATAATGTTTGTCATTTACTACATGTCCCATGAGGCTATGCAACAAGGCATCATATTAGAATGGCTGGCAGGCTGAGAGAACTTTCAGGAGGACAAAAGTTGGGCTTTTCCTTAGACCAGCATGCTCTATAACTATGGTCCTGAAGGAGCCCTGTCCAAGATGGACACAGAAAAACTTGTTTACTGTGGTATCCTCTGCTGGATAGGGTGTGTGGATGGGGTGGGTAGGGGATGCAGAGGGGAGGATGGGGGGAGGGAGGGGAGGAATTATGGGACATAGGGGAGGCGGGGGGGCAGAGGGAAAGATGGGAATTCTCCATGGCTGGTCACTGGAGATGACCAAAGGAGGGGTCAGGGGAGCAGGGCTGCCAGGCAAGACAAATGTCCTCCTGCGCTGAGAGGAATGGACCGATGGTTTCATCTCAGCTGAAGATAAACAACAACCACTGGGCCGAGAGAGAAAGGGGGCTTCTGTGTGTGTGTGGATGTATGTGTGAGAGGAAGGAGAGATAGATCGGTATAGAGAAAGAAAGAGAGAGGTGGGTGTATTGGGAATCCCATGTGTACTCCATCAACAACACAGTGGCTCATATTCAAAATAGACAAATTCACAGATTTTTTGGGATGAGTATGTTTTTGGGTTCAAAACCTTATTTCCTCAACAAACACCCCTTTCATTTGATAATTAGTTCAGCTCAACAAAGACGGCTCAAGAGGAGGAAATGTGTTACACATTTTCATTGACTTTATTAATTCCGTCTATTTTCTCTTTTCTCTCCCTGTCCCTCACCCTTCCAGCCCCAGTATCTGTAGAAAGAGGGGGAAAACCGAGAGAAAAGGAGGATGCCGGAGGACCCCATTTCCTCCCACCGGTGTAATTTACGGTCTTCCAGCAAAGAGGCAGTTAACACAAACCCAATCAGAGAGAATCCAGAGACAGAGAACAGAGTGGGAAAAGAAAAGGAGGGAAGGGTCACAAAAGAGAGGGAAAAGGGGAGAGTAGGCTACAGTGAGAGGAACGAGAGCAGCTGGACTGGCCCAAGCGTGTTTTAGAAGGGGTGGAAAAGGAGGGGATGAGGGCTGGGCACTGCCTCGGGGTATAGGGGAGGGGGGGGGTCTTGACCCCCATCAATCTCACTCAGGGCTCACTTAACGACACCAGAGGGGCCCTGGCCCAGGGGTGAGGGAAGGGGCCCCTTGACACCGAGAGGCGCGGATGAAACCCCCCTATTGTGCATGCCCCTGGGGAGGGATGGGACCCCCTCAAACACCCTCCACTCCCCCGTAGTCCTGCCACACTGACCCTCTCTAGCCTCCAGCTGACTACAAGATTCTGTCAGTGTGTGTGTATCGTTCTGTAAATCACTCTCAATCCTGATTGGACAACATCTCTCTATCTCTCTCTCTCTCTTTCTCTCTCTGGTCTCCTCCTGTGCTTGGCTGATGTTAGTATCCCTGCTGGCTTCCTGCTCGTCTTCCACGACAATCCCCTCTGGGCCTGTAGCGATTCTACTCTCCACACGCACACACGCACACACACAACAGGGGAGGAGACCAATCAGACAGAGAGAGGTGGAGTGATGCACAGAACGAAAGAGGGAGAGGGTGGAGAAAAAGAGGAGGGAAGACAGAAAGAGGATGGAGTGAGAGGAGGAGAGGTAGAAGGAGATAAAGACGCAGAGGGAACGAGAGAGAAAATGACAAAAACAGAGTGAGTGAGAGGAGAAACGTACATGGGATGGATAAGGAGGAAATGAGATGGGACCAGGGCGATGGAGGAACAGAGGTTATAGATCGAAGGAAAGAACTGAGAAAAGCGCCACTCGTAGAAAAGAGGGGAAGGAAAGAGAGAGGGGCATTTTAAGACAGAAAGAGAGGCAGATGAATAGAGAAAAGGAGGGTGAACAGAGCAGCAAAGTCACTTCAGACATTAGGAAACGCTTCCCACAAACCCTTATGCTTCCCCAATATCATCACATAACAGGTCATGAGTAGTCCTGTGTGGCTTAGTTGGTAGAACATGGCGCTTGTAATGCCGAGGGTCGTGGGTTTGATTCCTGCTAGGGCCACTCATACGTATGACTAAGTTCCTTTGGATAAAAGATAACCCTTTTTTTCTAAGAGTGCATGTAACAGTATGGTTAGCTTTCATATCATAGCATAGCATGCAAAGCAATTGGATAATTTCACCTTTACCAGGCCACAACTCAACATTGGCTCTAGAACCGCTGATTTCTGTAGTCTGTCACTGGATGTGTGTGACCAACTCCCAGGGAGGGAGAAGAAGTGTGTGTGACTGTGTGTGTGGGTGGGTGGATGGATGGTTGGGAGTGTTGTAATGAGACAGGGGTGTTAATTAATTTGGGGTAATTGATTATTACCATGTAGCTATTAAAACTGTGCCGGCGGTGTGTGAGTCACTTGAACAACAACAGTATTGCACTTCTAGCCGCTAGTATAGCAGTGGTTCCCAAACTGAGGGTTCGGCGGGCGGGGGGGAACCCTCAGTCTGGCTTTCAACTTACTCTTGAAAGTTGTAATAGTAGAATGCACAAAGCGCAGTTTCAAAATTGGGTAGTGCATCATCAGTTCCTCTTGTCATGTCAGTCATTGCAGACCTTCGAGAGCTATTTATAACTTGTTGGAAATGTCCAGATCAACTAGCCCATGTCTGCTAACATTTCTTTGCTACGTTTTTTTAGACTATAGATTGTGTTGTAATGTTTGAGTCACTCATATATCACGTGAATACACATTAGAAAAGAGCTTTAAAACTATAGCATTTTCTCTGGAGCCCATCACAAAGTGTGTAGAATTGCAGGAAATGAGCTATAAACCTGCAAAACGGAACCCCTGATGAAGAGCATCTTTCATTAGGATCTTGATAGAAGTCGAGAGCTGTGGTTGAGAGCTTAGATGTTGTAGCTCTCGGAAGGTGGTTCGAACGGGTGGTATTGTTTTGAAGTGTCTGTCTTTCATCCTCAAGCAGCATAGGAAAATAATATATATATATATATATCTATATACATATATATAGGAAAATAAAAGAACACATTAGAACGGTGTATTTTTTTGTAGTAGGTTTTCTGAGGAATTGTGCTTAGTGTAGCCTAACTGCGAGCAAAGATGTTTTTTCTTCCACTAACATATTATCAGCAACATAAACTCAGCAAAAAATGAAACGTCCCTTTTTCAGGACCCTGTCTTTCAAAGATTATTAGTAAATCCAAATAACTTCACAGATCTTCATTGTAACTGGTTTAAACACTGTTTCCCACGCTTGTTCAATGAACCATAAACAATTAATGAACATGCACCTGTGGAACGGTCGTTAAGACACTAACAGCCTGCAGACGGTAGCCAATTAAGGTCACAATTATGAAAACTTAGGACACTAAAGTGGCCTTTCTACTGACTCTGAAAAACATCAAAAGAAAGATGCCCGGGATCCCTGCTCATCTGCGTGAACATGCCTTGGGCATGCTGCAAGGAGGCATGAGGACCGCAGATGTGGCCAGGGCAATAAATTGCAATGTCCGTTCTGTGAGACCTCTAAGACAGCACTACAGGGAGACAGGACGGACAGCGGATCGTCCTCGCAGTGTCAGACCACGTGTAACAACACCTGCACAGGATCGGTACATCCGAACATCACACCTGCGGGACAGGTACCGGATGGCAACAACAACTGCCCAAGTTACACCAGGAATGCACAATCCCTCCATCAGTGCTCAGACTGTCCGCAATAGGCTGAGAGAGGCTGGACTGAGGGCTTGTAGGTCTGTTGTAAGGCAGGTCCTCACCAGACATCACCGGCAACACCGTCGCCTATGGGCACTAACCCACCGTCGCTGGACCAGACAGGACTGTGAAAAAGTGCTCTTCACTGACGAGTCGCGGTTTTGTCTCACCAGGGGTGATGGTCGGATTCGCGTTTATCGTTGAAGGAATGAGCGTTACACCGAGGCCTGTATTCTGGAGCGGGATCGATTTGGAGGTGGAGAGTCCGTCATGGTCTGGGGCGGTGTGTCACAACATCATCGAACTGAACTTGTTGTCATTGCAGGCAATCTCAACGCTGTGCGCTACAGGGAAGACATCCTCCTCCCTCATGCGGTATCCCTCCTGCAGGCTCATCCTGACATGACCCTCCAGCATGACAATGCCACCAGCCATACTGCTTGTTCTGTACGTGATTTCCTGCAAGACAGGAATGCCAGTGTTCTGCCATGGCCAGCGAAGAGCCCGGATCTCAATCTCATTGAGCACGTCTGGGACCTGTTGGATCGGAGGGTGAGGACTAGGGCCATTCCCCCCAGAAATGTCTGGGAACTTGCAGGTGCCTTGGTGGAAGAGTGGGGTAACATCTCACAGCAAGAACTGGTAAATCTGGTGCAGTCCATGAGGAGGAGATGCACTGCAGTACTTAATGCAGCTGGTGGCCACACCAGATACTGACTGTTACTTTTGATTTTGACCCCCCCCCCCCCCCCTTTGTTCAGGGACACAATATTCCATTTCTGTTAGTCACATGTCTGTGGAACTTGTTCAGTTCATGTCTCAGTTGTTGAATCTTGTTATGTTCATACAAATATTTACACATGTTAAGTTTGCTGAAAATAAACGCAGTTGACAGTGAGAGGACGTTCCTTTTTTTGCTGAGTTTATCTCTAGATTAAAAAACATGAAGCATTTTAAACATGACTGGTCATGTCCAATTTAGTTGCGAAATCATGGAAAGTTGTTCATATATTTCCTGATACACTTCACTTTTTGGTTAGCTCAAACACCTCTACTACACTTACAGCTTCCAATGTGCTCAGGCTATGAGTTTCTGGTTCACTCAACTGAGGTATCAAATTATACCAGTTCTGAGACCCCACACTCACTTAAAGAGAAATAGAGACAGACATGGGGAAAGAAAGGGTCAAAAAGACGGGAGAAATGGGTGCATGGGTGGCAGGGAAACAGGAGGAGGACTAGGGGGCTAAAACACAAAAATCAATTTCCCCAACTAAACCAGATGACCCGAAACACTCTACAGCACAGTAATGGCAGGGCCCTCCCATGCTAAATCTGATTTGCTAAGCAGAACCAACTCAATTTGTGGATCCATTTGGCCCACTGGGCGGGGGGTGGGAGGAGGGTGGAGAGGAAACCGGGCGGTGCCGCGGGATCAGGACTCCCCCAAGCCACCGAGGCTCCTTTTGCATATGTTCCAGTTCCCAAACCTAATCACAGTGACTCAGAGGGCCCTGGAGACCCCCTCTCCTCATCTCTCCCCTTTGACAGCTTTGATCAGGAAGGGGGGGTCCAATTTAAGAAACGCTAACGGACTAGACAGGACTCTGATCACTCGGGGTTATGGAATCCTTCACATGCTGAAAGGTGTTGGTTTTCAAGATAGATAGCTGAGGAAAGCACTGATAGGTGGAAGAACTTGTGGAAAATATGAGAATCAAGGAGAAAAGGGTTATCTCCCAGTCTCCTTTGTATTGAGTGTTATCCGGAGGGATTCACCTAGCCTTGAAGTCTGTCTTTCACTTTCGTACTTTGTGAGAGTAGGGTTCACCAGGCAGTCCTGCCCCGTAATACCATGGTGACAGGGACACTATGCAAACAGTACAACCTCCTGAGACATTTCCGCAGAAATCTATTGTCATAACTAAGGTTCTGGGTATTTCCTGATCATGTGACATGACCAGAAGCATAAAGTCACAGATGTTTTCCTTGTCTGGCCTGGTCATGTGGTCAGGAGAAACTCCTGCCCCTTAGTCATAACATATCCCTACATGACACTGTGCTGACATAAATATTGTCACAAGTTGACATTCACTGAGTGTACAAAACATTACGAGCAAGAATCGGCGCGGCGAGGGGCTGATCAAGAGACAAAGCGTGGAACGTTCTCTAAACATTAGCCTTCAACATGTCCATCAATGGTAGGCCTGTGGACTGTGCACAGCAGGTAGTCACAGACTCACTCATGCTACACTCAGAGAAGCACAGGCAGCCAGGCACACACATAGATATAAACTCCTATCACAGCACAATGAAACAAGTAGACGCACGTTCCATTGATTCACAATCACACACTAGACAGAAATACAGAAAGAGAGTAACAAATTATTAGATACATCTATGTTGGATTGTGTTATGTCAATAAAATTGACTTCTTTCATTCATGTGCAATGTATGTGTTCTTGTGTGTGTGCGTGTGTGTGTATTTCTATTTGTGTGTGTCATGTGTGACTGTCTAAGCCTCAGCAGTGGTCACTGATCCCATGTGAATGTGTGTGTATATATACTGAGTGTACAAAACATTAAGAACACTTGTTCTTTCCATGCCATACACTGACCAGGTGAATCCTGGTGAAAGTTATGATCCCTTATTGATGTCACTTGTTAAACCCACTTCAATCAGTGTAGATGAAGGGGAGGAGACAGGTTAAATAAGGATTTTTGAGACAATTGAGACATGGATTGTGTGTGTGCCATTCCGATGGTGAATGGGCAAGACAAAAGATTTAAGTGCCTTTGAAGGGGTAAGTTAGTAGGTGCCAGGTGCAGCGGTTTGTGTCAAGAACTGCAACGCTGCTGGGGTTTTCACGCTCAACAGTTTCCTGTGTGTATCAAGAATAGTACACCACCCAAAGGACATCCAGCAAACTGGAAACATTGGAGTCAACATGGGCCAGCATCCCTGTGGAACGCTTTCAACACCTTGTAGAGTCCATGCCCCGACGAATTGAGGCTGTTCTGAGGGCAGAAAGGGGTGGGTGGGGTGTAAATCTAAATAAAGAAGGTGTTCCTAATGTTTTGTATACTCAGTGCAAACCTGGCCATGACACATCAGGGCAGATTATGACAGCTGGCGTTACTTTTAAGAAAATGATACATATTGAATATTTGAAGCTTGTTGTGTTACGGTGTTCTGTATGTAATTATAAATATGAGAAATGACTTATACTTTATTTTACAGTCCTCTAATTGCCTGGTATTTATTTAGAATTGACCTGGTAAAATACCTAAGTAATTGTAATGATATTTATTTATTATAAGCACATATACCATCTAGTTTCCAGGGTCGTATTCATTTTGCATTCATAAATTTTTGCTCTACAGCATAACTCAGTTTCAGTGATCCAGTGTACTCTGTATAACCCAATGAGGTTGACAGAGGTAAGGGGTTTGAAACAGCAGGAATGGAAGCAGGTTGGTAAACTTAGCAATATTGGCGATGACAGATGAATACACTAACACCAAATGTGTCAGTGCCCACTGTGCCAAGACAAAGATTTGGACACACAAGTCACGTTTTCTGAATGTTGTATCCAAATATGTAATCTAGAGTAATTGGACAGGCTCAATACAAACCTCTCACAATCCCTCCCTCATCTTTCTCTTTCTCTTTCTCTCACTCTCTCTTCTTTCTTTCTCTCTCCCAGCAATGCAATAGGACAACCAAATCCCTCTCTCTCCTTTCTCTCTCGCTCGATCTGCTTCTCCCTTGCTATTGGTGAGTTGTACCTTTTTCTCTTACACCATTGGACGAGTCAAAATCTCCTTCTCTCTCTCTCTCTCTCTCTCTCTCTCTCTCTCTCTCTCTCTCTGTCACGATGCTGCCCATGATAAGCACTGAGCCGGGGGTCTGTCCAATCATTGTCGGAGCCATCAATCAGGGCTGACAGGCCCAGACGACATGAAAAGGAGCGGCAGCGGCAGCCATTAACCGCCGCCCCACACCCCCCCTGCATCCCCCTTGCCCCCTGCGCTTTGTTTTCCTTTCAGCGGACAAAAACAGACTGACAAGATGGAGGGCTGGACATTAATCAAACCACCCTGTGGAACAACCTCTTCCAAGCAGATAAAAAATAAATTCCACTCCTCTCATTGGACAGCTGCTCTCATTTGGGCCCTAACCCTGCCTAGTTGCCTGCCTACGTACCCAGCCAACCTCCGTTTTTCCCTTTGCCTTCTCTCTCTCTCTCTTCCCTCACTACATTTTAAGGGTCCTCATCTGCTCTCTGCCACAATTCCCCACAGATCGTGAGTGGGCAGGTGTTAGTGCTCTGTGAGGCAGACCAGGGCCGGGGCTGAGTCGAGCCCTGTCCCCTGGTTCAGAGTCAGACATCCCCCTCCTCTCCCCTCACACACACATACACACACATCTACGATCGGACATCTCGAGGGGCTGGGGTTGCCTTGGCAACCGGCCATGCTGTGGTGATCGGTGCGTTGTGTGTTCGGCTGCTGGGGCGATGGTAACCTCTTTTACCGCCTGGGCTTCAGACAGACAGACCAATGGACAGACAGACAGACAGACAGACACTGAGTCGTCCCCAAGAGGAGAGGCTAACATCAGAAAGAGCACTGCCACTGCTCCTTGCGCCACAACAAAGAGATTACACTCACATGGACCTGTGTGCATGCTTGAATACAGACACAGTCTCCAAATACTTATGGATCACAACGGTTTTGTATGTAAAGACAAAATGTGCATCCAGTTTACACACACACATATAGACACAAACGCCAATTCCTTTACTCTACCCTCTTGTAACATAGCGTTTATGAGTGTCCTAACCCTTTTCTTTGTTTCTCAGAGAGAGAGCGAGACTATTAAATAGAGCAGAGGAGCGGATCACTATTCAATCATGCAGACCAGACCCTTGTCCTAGGAGCCTTATCCTGTTCTGTTCCGACCACTAGCCTATATCCTCATTGGAACTTGAGGAAAATTACCCCATTTCAACATGTTCTTGCATGATGACTGTATGGGCCCCATGGTTGTTGTGACATCACAGGACTCTTGTTTGTCTGCTGAGTGTCATGTGAAATGAATAAGATAGTAGTGCTAGCATTGATGAGTGGACAGCTACTGTATTAACCACTCTTATCAGTGTTATTAGATTACATACTGTCCTATTTCTGAGTACTGTAATATCTGTAAGCCTCCATATGCTCGGTCTATGGGACACATCAGACTTGAGGACATTGGGAAAGCATGTGTTCCCTAAACAGCCTTGCCAACTGACTGGCCACATATATTCACTGGAATAAAGCTGATTTGAAGAAATACTGCTCATAGCTTACAGCATTCTTGAGAAGAGAACAACTTAAAATCCTAACTGTAACAGTTATACATTAATATTACAGAAACAAATTAATTTCCAGAGCTACAAATCTAAAATACTTGGTTGGAAGAAATGTATTATTGCCAAACTACTCACAACAAAGACAAATCATTATTCTGTCAATTAGACAGTCTATTGTCCCCCAGAATAATTTTTCTGCGGTTTGACAGAGATGGAAGATGAATATAAAGTAAACACGGCGCGTGGGGTGTGCGAGTGTGGCACTGTGGGTACCATGGCGCCCTGTGTTCCAAGTCATTGTGGGATATGTTTGCTTGCCACCAGAAACGTGGTGTAAATGATATATTAAAAATCACAGCAGGGGAAAGACACTCAATTCACTTTTAATACACGTCTAATCTGTGTTTCCTTCCCTGCTGTTTCTGACCCAGTTCAGGGAGAGAGCCATGGTGAGGTTATACATCTATCTATGGCCCCCACGGTTTAGAGAAGAGGGGCCTGAAGGGGCCACAGTTATCTAGGCCCAGTCGTTACCACCACACCTTAGGAGAAACCTCTGCTTCCTTTAATTGAGAGGTGACTATCTTGATGTTAGATGGTCTCAAAGATCTACTGAAAGAGAAGATCTCTGTATCACAAATGAATATGTATAGTGTCACAGAGCAATGCATTGGGTAGCATAATATATATTTTCAAGATATAAAGCAACATCTTTGATGAGTTGCTGAGAAAATGACAGGAACACATTTCAGTAATGAATATTGCAGGACAGAGATACAGTGGTAAAACAAGGCAGATGCTCATAACAAAGGAATTCAAACCACAGAGAGGGGTTCCATTTTAGGAAACTGGATTGATTATTGCACTGGCTCTATGCACACCCACTGGACTTTACCCACACACACACACACACACGTTCATGCTCATCACATACGCTGCTGCTACTCTGTTTATCTATCCTGATTGCCTAGTCACTTTTACCCCTACCTACATGTAAATATTACCTCAATTACCTCAACTACCTCCTACCCCCTGCACATTGACTCGATACCATGCTCCTTGTATACAGCCCAGGTATTGTTATTTTATTGTATTACCCCCGAAAAAATGTTTACTCTGCATTGTTGGGAAAGGGCTCCTAAGTAAGCATTTCCCTGTAAAAATACCTGTTGTATTCGGTGCATGTGACAAATATAATTTGATTTGATGGCTGATAACTGATTGTCCAAAAAGAGACACTCCCTTGTCCCACCCAGGTCTAAATCAACCCTGGTCCTTCACAAACCATTGTCACACACTTATCTGTGGTGTTATTGACACCTAAATGGATTAGCTTCATGCAGCACAGATAATGATGAAGCAAATTTGTGGCGTACATACGTCTGTCTGAGTGTGTGTGGGTGTGGGATAAGAGAGATAGCATAGGGGTGTATTGATTATGGAGCATATGTGGTTCCCACGCCATCCTTTGTTCCTGGTGGGAGCCTCTCTGTTGTGGGTCTTTTGTGAGGAGCACAGCTGGTGAGTGAGGACGAAGCTCGGTTCCTCTGAGGACCCGGGGAAAACTCCTGTTCATCCTGGGGCTTCAGGAAGAACACAGGTCCTTTTGAAAGACAGCTGAATCTTGTGGCCAATATCTGGTAAAGTTATTGGTCTCCAGTTGCATTGGCATAATTGTTAGGTAATAATTCGGGGTTAATTTTGATGCAGCATACAACGTAAAGAGTAATCATTAGAAAAGGGTGGGTTGGATCTCTTAATATTTAAATAATGTCAATGTTATGTTTTACAAGATACCATTTCTAAAATGTCTCGAGGGTATTGCTGCTATGATAAAATTACGCGTAAGTATCAGTTCTAGTTGTGTCTGACAGAATAATGTTTAAAAAAAAAAAAAAAAACAGCACAATGATGCTTTTGGGAAAAAAACTGTAATTTTTTATTCAGCAACATTGTAATTAATCCAATACTAAGGCTAGGTTCATTTCACGAGGTCAATGACAATACTGTAAATCAAACTGAAGTGACACAGAGTGCAGCGCAGCTTCGCTGACGGCTATGTTGTTCAGGGCTTCTGTTACGACTTCTCTACAGAGCACCGACTGACCGCTACCTCTTTCACAGAAACAAGAGTACTAAACTTGGTAACAAATCACTTGCCATCTACTAGGCCTACTACTGCTGGCTGGCTAGCTGGCTGAGGCTTGAGAACGATGCCAGAGGGCAGAGGAAGAATAAGCTACAGTAGCATCTAACATCACCTGAGCAGTAACTAGTCTCGATCAGACTGGAGTCAATAACACTTCCCCTGGAATGATCACGTTGTCAGACAAATAGACTCCTCCCTCACTAGCCTATTTCTCTCCCAGCCCAGAGACATGGCTGGGAATGGACAGACAAACAGATAGACTAGACTGGTGTTGATAAGGCTGCTCCATTTTGGTTCCCTCTCACAGCAGTTTTTACATGAGTCTCCCTCCCATAATTGCACTTTAACCTGGACAGAGGCAGGGCACTTCACTCCCTGGGTGGAAAAGGGGGTGGGATTCGGTGGGGCCACACCGCTTAGGTGTAGAAAGTAGTCTCCGCCCCCTCAGCCACGGCCTCTGGCTCCAACTTCACAGCCAGATGAGGCTTCTTGCGGAGCCGCTTGGCTTCATTCTGCAGCTTCTGGCGGATGTAGCCCTTGATCTCCGAGTCCGTCTTTCCTGGGAAGTAGTGCTGCACCGCCCCTGTGGGTGAGAGGTCAAAGATCAGAAACCTATAGAGATGTAAAGTTATCATTAATTGGAAATAACCGTTTTTGCATGGACATTGCCTCTGAGGGGTTCCACCATTTCAAAGGAGTCAACTGGGTGGGGATTCCTATGAGTTGGGAGCGATCAGCCAATAATCAGAGCATTGTCAAATCAAATCGCATTTGTCACATGTGCCGAATACAACAATGAAGAGGCGACTCCGGGATGCTGACCTTCTAGGCAGAGTTGCAAAGAAAAAGCAATATCTCAGACTGGCCAATAAAAAGAAAAGATTAAGATGGGCAAAAGAACACAGACACTGGACAGAGAAACTCTGCCTAGAAGGCCAGCATCCTAGAGTTGCCTCTTCACTGTTGAAGTTGAGACTGGTGTTTTTAATGAATTTAACTATTTAATGAAGCTGCCAGTTGAGGATTTGTGAGGCATCTGTTTCTCAAACTAGACACTCTAATGTACTTGTCCTCTTGCTCAGTTGTGCACCGGGGCCTCCCACTCCTCTTTCTATTCTGGTTAGAGCCAGTTTGCGCTGTTCTGTGAAGGGAGTAGTACACAGCATTGTATGAGATCTTCAGTTTCCTGGCAATTTCTCGCATGGAATAGCCTTCATTTCTCAGAACAAGAAGGCTGACGAGTTTCAGAAGAAAGGTCTTTGTTTCTGGCCATTTTGAGCCTGTAATCGAAGCCACAACTGCTGATGCTCCAGATACTCAACTAGTCTAAAGAAGGCCAGTTTTACTGCTTCTTTAATCAGGACTACTGTTGTCAGCTGTGCTAACATAATTGCAAAAGTGTTTTCTAATGACCAATTAGCCTTTTAAAATGATCGACTTGGATTAGCTAACACAAAGTGCCATTGGAACAGTGATGGTTGCTGATAATGGGCCTCTGTACGCCTATGTAGATATTCAATTAAAAATCTGCGGTTTCCAGCTAAAATAGTCATTTACAACATTAACAATGTCTACACTGTATTTCTGATCAATTTGATGTTATTTTAATGGATAATACTTTTCTTTCAAAAACAAGGACATTTCTAAGTGACCCCAAACTTTTGAACGGTAGTGTACATACAGGGGGTACCGGTACCGAGTCAATGTGCGGGGATACAGGTTAGTCGAGGTAATTTGTAAAGTGACTATGCATAGATAATAAACAGCGAGTAGCAGCAGTGTAAAAACAGAGGGGGGGTCAATGTAATAGTCCGGGTGGCCATTTGATTAATTGTTCAGCAGTCTTAAGGCTTGGGGGTAAAAGCTGTTAAGGACTTGGCGCTCCGGTACCGCTTTCCATGCGGTAGCAGAGAGAACAGTCTATGACTTGGGTGACTGGAGTCTTTGACAATTCTTTGGGCTTTCCTCTGACACCGCCTAGTATAGAGGTCCTGGATGTCAGGAAGCTTGGCCCCAGTGATGTACTGGGCTGTACGCACTACCCTCTGTAGCGCCTTGCGGTCAGATGCCGAGCAGTTGCCATATCAGGCGGTGATGCAACCGGTCAGGATACTCTTGATGGTGCAGCTGTAGAACTTTTTGAGGATCTGGGGACCAATGCCAAATCTTTTCATTCTCCTGAGGGGGAAAAGGTGTTGCGTGCCCTCTTCACAACTGTCTTGGTGTGTTTGGACCATGATAGTTTGTTGGTGATGTGGACAACAAGGAACTTGAAACTCTCAACCCGCTCCACTACAACTCCGTCAATGTTAATGGGGGACTGTTCGGCCCTCCTTTTCCTGTAGTCCACGATCAGCTCCTTTGTCTTGCTCACATTGAGGGAGAGGTTGCTGCCCTGGCACCACACTGCCAGGTCTCTGACCTCCTCCCTATAGGCTGTCTCATTGTTGTCGGTGATCAGGCCTACCACTGTTGTGTCGTCAGCAAACCTAATGATGGTGTTGGAGTCCTGCTTGGCCACGCAGTCGTGGGTGAACAGGGAGTACAGGAGGGGACTAAGCATGCACCTCTGAGGGGCCAAGTGTTGAGGATCAGCGTGGCAAATGTGTTGTTGCCTGCTCTTACCACCTGGGGGCAGCCCGTCTCGAAGTCCTGGATCCAGTTGCAGAGGGAGGTGTTTAGTCCCAGGGTCCTTAGCTTAGTGATAAGCTTTGTGGACACGATGGTGTCTTCTTCAGCAAATTGTTTTGTAAATGGCTCTAAGCTATATCACCGCCATCTATCTAGTGGGCACAATAAATGAATGACAAGATTTGGTTTAAGACTCCAGCACTGCAGGTGGCGGTAAATCACCAATATTAGCTTTACACTTTTTTTCAAACAACAAACTCGTTAAAATCTGTAAAATGGAGAGAGCCTCAGTGGCGCTGTCCATGTTGTCAGATGCCATAATGGCACAGATACAAAGTTGACATCTCTATACATCTCTATGCCTGTACATAGATTACCATGGTCTATAAACGACAGTTCGGGTCCCAGGCAATGGCAGAAGTCAAACGGAAATAACAACACTGTTACAGTAGTCATTTAGCAGACACTCTTATCCAGATCGACTTACAGTCACTGCGTTCACCTAACTTTAATAGGAAAGTATGATGTTGATGTGAAAAGTATTTACATTGTAGCATGAGGTTAGGGCGGGAAGTGTAACATGTTCAACTGCGGTATGGGGGTGTGCCTAGCTGTTATGAGGGGGTGTGTCTAGCTGTTATGAGGGGGGGTGTCTAGCTGTCTCAGGGTGCAGTACAGATGAGACCTTACTCAGTATTGCCTGGATCTCGTCCGCAGGCAGGGCAGGCTTGGGTTGGCCCCTCTTGTTGTTGACGATGCCGGAGATGGAGTGAGAGGCCAGGCAGTCCCTCTCATAGAGGCCCCGGAGCAGGTCATTGGTCAGCTTCTGGGCAGTGGTCCCCGTGTTACAGCGGTCAAGGAGCTCCGCAGTGATGAACTGGAGGGTATAAGACATTAGGTTGCATCTTTAAAATTGTAGTGGCCCATCCCATTTTAAAGATTCAGTGGGGTCTGTAATTATTGCACCCTTGATAAAGATGAGCAAAAAAGACTGTATAAATAATACAAATCCTGAGCTATATTGTACGCAAAAGAAATAGGAAATTATATTATTTTATACTAATACAATTGCTCAGAGAAAGAGATAGGGGTCAAAATGATTTTGCTTCCACTGTTCCTGGGGCCCGTGCTATGGTCAACGGCATCATGAACTTTACCCAGTACCAGGACATTTTAGCCAAAAACCTGGTTGCCTCTTCATGGAGGCTGACACTTGGCCTAAAGTGAATCTTCCAGAAAGACAATAACCCCAAGCACTAATCAAAATCCACAAATAAATGGTTAATTGACCACAAAATCAACATTTTGCAATGGCCATCTCAGTCTCCGGACTTGAACCTCATTGAAAACATGTGGTTTGAAGGATATTAAGGATCTGGAAAGATTCTGTATGGAGGAATGGTCTAAGATCCCTCCCAACGTGTTCTCCAATCTCATAACACATTTTAGAAAAAGGCTCAGTGTCGTTATCCTCACAAGGGGAGAGTGCTAGAGTATTGAAAACAGGGGTGCCAATAATTTTGACACCTATATTTTATTTTATTACTTGTTAAACAAAATCTCTTTCTCTGAGTAATTGTATTAGTATACAAATATATATTTTTTTGCATACAATATAGCTCAGTTTTTGTATAATTTATTTTATACAGTCTTTTTCGCTCATCTTTATCAAGGGTGCCAATCATTATGGACCCCACTGTATATTGACATTCTGCTATAAGACCAAGACCAAAGGCCAATTCAGTCAACTTCAAAGAAACATCATCTTGCATATTGCATGACATCAAAAGTGACTTCTAGTACAGTTTTTAACCTCTCCCAAAAACGTTTGCTATATATTTTTGATGTCTAAGACACTTAAAGTGGTTCATCACCTCCTGATAGAGAGGTGGTCCGTTGATCTGGGAACCCCCCTCATGAGACCCCTGAGGGTGTCCATTCTGGTGGGGGTGGAGGGGCTCTAGTTTGGCCGCCCAGCACCCGTTCAGCACCGCTGGAGAGGCCAGCAGGGCCGACGTTGTCATGGCACCACTCCTCACCAGGATCTCAGGCATGCTGGGAGATGTAGTTCTCCGGTCCGTGCTGCTCGACCACACCTCCGTCCTCTCGATCAGGGCCTCCAGGTTACGTGCCAACTTTCCACACGCTAGCATACGATAGTATGGCAGTCAATAGCATGAATCCCACAAAAAGTCAAGAGATTAAAGCATCCTGGGTTGCTCTTAGGCACAGATCTAGGAACAACATACCCTCCATGACTCCTGAGCTTAATCATTAGCAGGGGAAATAAAAAACTGAACTTAGATCAGTGTCTAGGGGCAACTTCCTCCTACTTCTCCTGCCTGGCCCTCACCTGTGAGGCATCTGATTTGCTCCCTCAGGTTGTCCATCTCTCTCTGCATGCTCAGCACCATGGCAACCAGGTCAGCCTTTGAACGTGACTGTAGGCCTCCAAGACCCTTTAGAGACATTAAGAAGTCAAAAAGTCCTACATAGAAAGTCTAAAACCACATGCACTCACGCACTCACACACACACACACGCACTCACACACACTGCCATCAGCCAGTGTACCTCTGCCATGAAGTCACCCTCCTCGGTGCGTTCTACACTGGGGTTGTCTGACACTAGTACCTGTTTGGAGATAAGAAATCAGTCATATAAGTTGTCTCACTTGTATGTAATTGTCACAGTTTTTGTTATTTTATTTATTATTTTATGTATAGTCAGCTATGGTCTGCTATGGTCAAAATCATAGCCAGGTTGAAACATCAGAAAATCCCTGTGATGATGATAAAATATTCTTTTTAATAAATTATTTTGTCTTGACAAAAAAATAAATAAAGTTTCATTGTCAAGCTATGATTCAGCATCCTTCCTTTATTTAGGAGTAGCAACAACATGTTACTTGTTGCTTGTCTTGTTGTTCTTTTCACCACCTCCCCTTGCCAAAGGTTTGTGCTCTCCTCTCCTCCTCTCTCTCCGTCATTGAGATCAATGGCTGCCCCCACCATGCCCCTCTCTCACATGAGCGCCATTATGACAAAACACAGCTGAGAGGTGAATGCTCTCTGTGTCACTACTACTACAGCCTTGTGCTTCCAAGTTGTAACCCCTTAGGTGAGGAGGTGGGGTGCTATATTACTAAGTACAAATAGGATTTATGTCGGTCGGTCAACATGCGCATATGATGCCACCACAATGAGCAGACGCGTGCCAACCCCGACAGATAATAGAGAAAACTTTGTCGCAAAAAACATGATATGATAATAGTCGACCCAAACCCTCGTTTTCAACTTCTGGAGAGCGATGTTGCATTGAGGATTCTCTTCTACGTTCTCATTCACCGTGTGTGTGTGCTTTCTTCTCTTCTGCAGTCTGTGCTGTAATAGACAGTCCGGGTAGGGTAATTAGCGACATAAATCGTGAGCGACAAATACTCGCCCCTCACGGAATGGGCAGCTAACGTTACTGTATGAAGACCAGACTACAAATAACCGTTAAACGTTTACGTACACATAGAGGCTGGCTGTGCGATGTCGTGTTGCCAAAGTCTTCATATTTAGGGTCTTCCTCCTCCTCCTCTTCATATTCGAGGTCGAAAATGCGCTTTGCTATTGTTTTCCTTCTCATCTTTCTCCCATTATCCTTTTCCCCCGCTGAAACACTGGCTGCTTCTTGAACATGCTGGTCAATACACTGTGCTCGTCTCCCCGACTTTCGCGTCAATGCTGGGTAGGCACCCGCATCAACCGTGGTGCGGGGAACAATATTTGTTACGGTTGTCCTACTTAGTGTACTTATTGCATCTCAGTTAGTAGAACTGTGTTCAACACACTTGATTTAAGCTGTTTTTCGGTGAAATGTACCGTGACATGACATGGCAAGATTGGACAAAGCCTGCTCAAGATGAAAGCAGCAGTTATAGCTTTGGGCATGATCATGACTTTCAAGTACATTTATTGTTTAATTATTTTACAATTATTTGAATGGGAGGGTTTATTTGAAGGGATAAAGTACACTATGTGAATTTCAATTGCATTTCTAGGATATAGGGTACTGGGGGTAACTAGCCCTTAGGGGCTTTTCTAAAAAAAAAAAGTTACCCCAGTAGAAGATTATGGTATAGGGTTTTAAAATCAGTTTTATTAAGAAATTATTTAGTAAGTAATAGTTAAAAGCTAAGTCTAGTTGTCTTATTTTAATTATTTAAATAAATATGGGGGGAAATGTTGTTGCACATGTCACAATTAATATACGCAGATTTGATGTGAAGTCCCTCTTTTTAACTCACCTGCACATTAATTTCCTTTGTTCTTTCTTTGTTGTTCCTTTTCCATACAATCCATTATGTACAATTGCACAAAATATTATTTAAATATTGCAATATATTTTATCCCAGCTGTCTTTAAAATGACATTCAGGTGCAAAAGGTTTTCAATAAAAAAAAATATGAATTGGAATATTGGAATGGAATATAACTAATAACATTAAATAACATTGGAATATAACCATTAATAAGAATAACTCATAACTTAACTTATTAATTCAGTCTAACATTGATGTCAAAATCTAATCAAATTTTATAGCGAAATGCTTGTGCTTCTAGTTCCGACCATGCAGTAGTATCTAACAAGTAATCTAACAATTTCCCAACAACTACCTTATATGGCAACTCTCTTATGCTCTGCTATTGCTCAATTCTAATTTGTACATAGGTCACAAATAAAGCTATCCCCAGTAAAATTGGAGCACAACTCATGAGCCCACATCCTGCACTGCTCACACCTAATTCAGTCCCCACCTGTGACTGAAAACAGGGGGTGAGATGCCAACTGAAAGCTCTCTCTTAGTAGAACTGCACAATACACTCATCCAACATATTACTTAGACTGGTGGAAATCTGTCCTTTGAGATTTTTGGTTCCAACCGTGGTGTCTTTGTGAAATGCAGAGTAGGTGAACGGATGATCTCTGCATGTGTGGTTCGCACCATGAAGCATGGAGGAGGAGGTGTGATGGTGCTTTGCTGATGACACTGTCAGTGATTTATTTAGAATTCAAGGCACACTTAACCAGCATGGCTACCACAGCATTCTGCAGTGATATGCCATCCCATTTGGTTTGCGCTTAGTGGACAATGGACAACAGGACAATGACCCAAAACACACCTCCAGGCTGTGTAAGGGCTATTTGACCAAGAAGGAGAGTGATGGAGTGCTGCCTCAGATGACCTGGCCTCCACAATCACCCGAACTCAACCCAATTGAGATGGTTTGGGATGAGTTGGACCACAGAGTGAAGGAAAAGCAGCCAACAAATGCTCAGCATATGTGGGAACTTCTTCAAGACTGTTGGAAAAGCATTCCTCATGAAGCTGGTTGAGAGAATGCCAAGAGTGTGCAAAGCTGTCATCAAGGCAAAGGATGGCTTCTTTGAAGAATCTAAAATATAAACAATATTTAGATTTGTTTAACACTTTTTTGGTTACTACATGATTCCATGTGTTATTTCATAGTTTTGATGTCTTCTCTATTATTCTACAATGTAGAAAATAGTAAAAATAAAGTAAAACCCTTGAATGAGTAGGTGTGTCCAACTTTTGACTGGTACTGTATATAGATCTAACTTCATTGGAATATATCTACAATTTCTTCTAATTTTCAAGAAATTAGATCTACTTACCACAAACCGTTTTGTTTAAATATTTCCAAAAGTTGTGATGGCACAGATGAAATGTTTTGTTGAGCAAGAGCAGTAGCAGCCAGGGCATGTTGGAAAAATAATTTGGTGTTGTTAATGTGAATTACGGGGGGGGGCAGTTACCCCAGGGGGCTAGTTACCCCCTAGTACCCTACAGTTTAGGCTATGCTACTGTGGATGCAAAATGCCAACATGTGACACTACATGTGACAACATTTGAACATTTTTCACGTGAAACTGCAAATTCCACATGTGCGAGTTAGGTTTTCACATGTAAAATGGCAAACTTCATATGTGGATCTGCAATTCACGTGACGTGAAAACATGTTATCCTCCTCACATCTGAAAAGTTGGTGTTAACATGTGAACTTTATATTAAACACGTGAACATATGGTTTCACATGTGAACAACTGACCTCTTTTGTTTTCACATGAACATTTCCGCTCAGTATGTGAAAACATTTATTTCACATGTTAAACTGAAAATGTAACGTTGTTTTTTGTAAGGGAAGTAATTCAATGATATGGGGATTTTAAGTTCAGTGGTACGCTGTTCAGCTAAAATGTGTAAAAAAATAAACATCTGTAATCAATGACAATATGAATTTGACATGATCACTTAGTACTGACTTTTCAATATAACCCCTCCTAGGATTTAATCACATAACCTTTGGATTTGGGTTACGCTGATCTTTCTGCTGCTCTACAAAGTCTATAGCATTTTCAGAAGTCCCCTACACATTAATGACCTATAATACATCTTCACACTTGGCAAAAGGGCCATCTGCACTGCTGTTTTAGTTATCAGTTATTCTGGCTATTCTCTATTCATTGATTTCATTGACTTATCTCAGCAATTTGAGGGTTTTCTGTATCGTTGTCTAATGTTGGTGGGGCATATTATTCTGTTTTAATGATACTCCTGAATCACTATAATAAATATAATAACTTTTTTGAGTGTATTATACAAAGCTGAGATTTACTTTGATGTCCAAAGTGATGGAATATAGGTGAAATCAGTCATTGACACAGCCATGACGACATAGCAGGAAGACTGGAATGCTGTGAACCAAGAGTTTGTGAGTTAAAATCCCAGGTGGAGGACATGTTGAATAATATTGTCTTTATAAATAAACATACACAATGTATGTCAAAGTGTGTCTAGTCAGTGGGAAAACACTGGGCTATTTTGTCATGTTCCGGGGACATCCTAACGACTAGTATTTGTTTGCAGGGCATCATGTGAAGATTTTAATCCACTTGTGAAATATCATCACATGTAAAGTGTTCCAAAATGACATGGTTCACATATTTTTCTCCTCTAATATTGGAGTTATAAAGGCCTAGTTCACTCATTTAGTTGTATTTGTTTTTCATAGCTATTTATTTATTTATCAGTGGGTGCTGTAGCACCCACAGCACTCCTACTTCTCGTGGCTATGTCCACCTGTCTTGTAATTGTGTATTGTATTTTACAGTATTGTATTGTACATATGTATTGCAGGGGTCCTGTACATGACTCAGTTCATAAGAGCATGGCACTAGCAACACCAGAGTTGTGGGTTCGATCCCCACTGGGGTCACATACCAAGATGTGTGGACTGTTATCATTTTGTATAAAAAGTGTCTGCTATGTCATCGGCAGTTCTTACAGTACTGTGTTGGCCTATGCAATTTTAGTAAAGCTACTTCATTTTGGATACATGACTACTGTATAGGGGACGCTAGTCTTTCTTATTTTGGACTTTCTGGATCATTAGTATGGCTTGCGAAGGCAGCCACACTTTAATTTGCGTATTGGTATTGTATTGTGTTGATATAGAAACATTAGCATTTCGCTGTAGCTGCTGTAACATCTGCTAATCTATGTGTGCGACCAATAAACTTTGATTTGTTACATACAATACATCTCTGGTCTTGTCAATATGTGTTATTTTTTTACTTACTGTGGAGTAAAATCATGATCGTCATCATCATCATAGTAGTACATCTGAGTATATATCATACTTTTTAGGTTTCTACTTTACAGAAATAGGTTTTCATTATGCAGTTCTCAAAATCTATAGTAGACATACAATCTATAGGTTTATCAAACGATTAAGTGATCAATTTAAGAGCTGTCGGATTAAGTAATAGTAAAATGTATTTTAACAAAAGAGAAGATAATCATATCAAAAGTAATGTGAGCATCGCATTATGAAAGGCAATTACTTTATATGAACATGTATTGCAATGTGAGACATGGATTTCGAGATGACACTGATTCCGTTTGGTGAAAAAGTGACTGTATGATTTTATGTGTTGTTGAAAATGTGCTTAGAGTTTTGTAACAACTGCCTTTTTGATGATCTGTTTTGAGTTTTTTACTAAGACTTATGAAAATGTACCACATACTTGTGAAAATTGCACCGAAGCGATACAAAAAAAAAAAAAAAGTAATCCACAAGCACATGAGCTTTCAAAAGAGGAACAGATTCAGGGATCAGAGGAGAGAGATTGTGAGTGTGTGTGTGTGTGTGTGTTTGGCACCATAATATTGGTTCTCATATGAACTCTGTCCAGTCCTGCTCTCATGGTTGCTATAAAAAGAGACACTGTCTGGGATCAATTTGTTGAATTGGAAACAGATCACTACCAGTGGTTCCTCTCCTTAAAGAACAAAACACAATGGCACCACAATACTCTGCATCAGAGTTCCCTAATTGGTGATGTGTAGCCAATTCCTGGGTTGTAACTTGCGACCAGATGCATATTGTGTGTTTTATCAAGATCTTATCATGGTGCCAATGTATTCTTGGTGTTTTCTAGACACTGGGCAAAAACTGGTTGAATCAACATCAAATCAAAATCAAATCAAATCAAATTTTATTTGTCACATACACATGGTTAGCAGATGTTAATGCGAGTGTAGCGAAATGCTTGTGCTTCTAGTTCCGACCATGCAGTAGTATCTAACGAGTAATCTAACAATTTCACAACAACTACCTTATACACACAGTGTAAAGGAATGAATATGAGTATGTACATATAAATATATGGATGAGCGATGGCTGACCGGCATAGGCAAGATGCAGTAGATGGTATATAGTACAGTATATACATGTGAGATGAGTAGTGTAGGATATGTAAACGTTATATAAATGGCATCATTTAAAGTGGCTAGTGATACATTTATTACATCCACTTTTTAATTATTAAAGTGGCTAGAGATTTGAGTTGATGGCCGAACGGCATAGGCAAGATTCAGTAGATGGTATACAGTACAGTGTATACATTTGATATGAGTAATGTCGGATATGTAAACATTATATACAAAATTGTTTAAAGTGGCTAGTGATACATTTGTTACATCCAATTTTCTATTATTTAAAGTGGCTAGAGATTTGAGTCAGTATGTTGGCAGCAGCCACTCAATGTTAGCGGTGGCTGTTGAACAGTCTGATGGCCTTGAGTTAAAAGCTGTTTTTCAGTCTCTCGGTCCCAGCTTTAATGCACCTGTACTGACCTCGCCTTCTGGATGATAGCGGGGTGAACAGGCAGTGGCTCGGGTGGTTGTTGTCCTCGATTATCTTTTTGGCCTTCCTGTGACATCGGGTGGTGTAGGTGTCCTGGAGGGCAGGTAGTTTACCCCCGGTGATGCGTTGTGCAGTCCTCACTACCCTCTGGAGAGCAGTTGCCGTACCAGGCGGTGATACAGCCCGACAGGATGCTCTCGATTGTGCATCTGTAGAAGTTTGTGAGTGTTTTTGGTGACAAGCCGAATTTCTTCAGCCTCCTGGGGTTGAAGAGGCGCGGTTGCGCCTTCTTCACCACGCTGTCTGTGTGGGTGGACCATTTCAGTTTGTCCGTGATGTGTACGCCGAGGAACTTAAAACTTTCCACCTTCTCCACTACTGTAACGTCGATGTGGATAGGGGGGTGCTCCCTCTGCTGCTTCCTGAAGTCCACGATCATCTCCTTAGTTTTGTTGACGTTGAGTGAGAGTTTATTTTCCTGACACCACACTCCGAGGGCCCTCACCTCCTCCCTGTAGGCCGTCTCGTCGGTGTTGGTAATCAAGCCTACCACTGTAGTGTCGTCAGCAAACTTGATGATTGAGTTGGAGGCGTGCTTGGCCACACAGTCATGGGTGAACAGGGAGTACAGGAGAGGGCTGAGAACACACCCTTGCGGGGCCCCAGTGTTGATGATCAGCGGGGTGGAGGTGTTGTTTCCTACCCTCACCACCTGGGGCCGTCCTGTCAGGAAGTCCAGGACCCAGTTGCACAGGGCTGGGTCGAGACCTAGGGTCTCGAGCTTAATGATGAGTTTGGAGGGTACTATGGTGTTAAATGCTGAGCTGTAGTCGATGAGTAGCATTCTTACATAGGTATTCCTCTTGTCCAGATGGGTTAGGGCAGTGTGCAGTGTGATTGCGATTGCGTCGTCTGTGGACCTCTTGGGACGGTAAGCAAATTGGAGTGGGTCTAGGGTGTCAGGTAGGATGGAGGTGATATGATCCTTGACTAGTCTCTCAAAGCACTTCATGATGACGGAAGTGAGTGCTACTGGGCGATAGTCATTTAACTCAGTTACCTTAGCTTTCTTGGGAACAGGAACAATGGTGGCCCTCTTGAAGCATATGGGAACAGCAGACTGGGATAAGGTTTGATTAAATATGTCCGTAAACACACCAGCTGGTATGCGCATGCTCTGAGGACACGGCCAGGGATGCCATCTGGGCCGGCAGCCTTGCGAGGGTTAACACGCTTAAATGTTTTACTCACGTTGGCTGCGGTGTTTCCAAGTAATTTCAACAAAGAAATTTAATGTGATGATGTTGAATCAATGTGGAAAACTGATTGGATTTGCAAAAAGTAATCAATGTAAGAATTGTCTTTTTTTCACCCAACTTTTAACCTAAATCCAATGACATGGTGACAATTTTTGTTGATTTCACATTGAATTCATGTTAGTTGACAAGTCAACCAAATGTAAATCCAGCCTAGACATTGAAATGATGTTTGTGCCCAGTGTGTAGTGACTCACAATAACCACTGAAGTAAACAAATTGACCCACAACTTGTCTCCTGATGTGCAATATGAATCAATAGCCTTTTCATTAATGTCCAGTTCATTCCTGATATCCTGATAGTTCCCTTTGTGTCCTTCTAATAAAATGCTTGTAGAACTTTATCTCATTGTGACCTAAAATGCCAGAATTTATATAAAGTGTGGCACTGAACTATGACATGAATATTGAATAAGTATATCCAAGAAGTGGATATTTTGACTCTAGGAAGACATAAAGGAGTTACATAAATGTAACAGTCCCTTTCCCTTGTAGCGATTGTGTCTCGCATAGCACAGAGCGGCTCCCCCTGGGAATAACCTATTGATTCATCCACTGCATATTTTTCACACTTAAGTGGGTCTGACACAGAAAAAGCAGGAATATTGATAACGCATCGACATCTATTGTTCTCTCTGAGGAAGATTCGTCTGCAGAGCACCAGCAAACCATCGAATCTATACTCGGCCTCCTGTCTTTGATGGAGAGAGAGAGAGAGAGAGAGAGAGAGAGAGAGAGAGAGAGAGAGAGAGAGAGAGAGAGAACACAAAACACACAAACCCAACCACAGTTATCGCTTGTTTGCGTCACCTCCCTCCTTCCCATGCAATCACACTTATTTTTAGAAGCCTATCTCCACCAAGCCAGGTGACTGGCCCATGCTCAAGGCCCTGACTGCCCCACTCAGGGGTGTCCCTATTGACAGCTGAAGAGCCAAACACAGATTACAGCGATATTAGAGGGGCCAAAGTGGGGGTTCAAAGGAAAAAGTCATGTTTATCAGGCGGTGATAAGGTTACACATAGAACCTCTCCTCCGGAGTGAAATTGAAACTGTGGCCCCATGCCCCTGGAGATAATTGAAAAACGAAGGCTCCATCCAACAGAAGCAGGACATTTTCCCTCCCTCCCTCCCCGACCTGGCCCCCATTACAGATTGATAGAATGAATGGGGCCATAAAGAGAGAGGCTGGACTTTGGCATTGAGTGGGTTTTGATTGACCAGACGGGGGCGTCAGGATTGAACTTTGACCCCTTCCCCCAGCAGCCCTGGAGGGCTGTAAATGCTTTTTGTGCTGATGAACAGAGCCGGTGGTGGCCGAGGTAGACAGGCACAAGCACGTTTATACAAACACACATTCACATGGGATCAGTGACCACTGCTGAGGCCTAGACACTCACACACACACACACACACACACACACACACACATACAAGAACACATACAAGAACACATACAGTGCATTCGGAAAGTATTCAGACCCATTGACTTTTTCCACATTTTGTTACGTTACAGCCTTATTCTAAAATGTATGCTATTGTTTTTTTCCCTCATCAATCTACACACAATACCCCATAATGACAAAGCAAAAATTGGCTTTAAATTATATTTGCAAATGTATCAAAAATAAAAAACATAAAAATGACATTTACATAAGTATTCACTCCATTTACTCAGTCCATTGATGAAGCACCTTTGGCAGCCATTACAGCCTCGAGTCCTCTTATGTATGGCGCTACAAGCTTGGCACACCTGTATTTGGGGAGTTTCTCCCTTTCTTCTCTGCAGATCCTCTCAAGCTCTGTCAGGTTGGATGGGGAGCGTCGCTGCACAGCTATTTTCAGGTCTCTCCAGAGATGCTCGATCGGGTTGAAGACCGGGCTCTGGTTGGGCCACTCAAGGAGATTCAGAGACTTGTCCCGAAGCCACTCCTGCGTTGTCTTTGCTGTGTGCTTAGGGTCATTGTCCTGTTGGAAGGTGAACCTTCGCCCCAGTCGGAGGTCCTGGACGCTCTGGAGCAGGTTTTCATCAAGGATCTCGCCGTACTTTGTTCCGTTCATCTTTCCCTCAATCCTGACTAGTCTCCCAGTCCCTGCCGCTGAAAGACATTCCCACAGCATGATTCTGCCACCACCATGCTTCACCGTAGAGATGGTGACAGGTTTCCTCCAGACTTGACACTTCGCATTAAGGCCAAATAGTTCAATATTGGTTTCATCAGACTAGAGAATCTTGGTTATCATGGTCTGAGAGTCCTTTAGGTGGCTTTGGGCAAATTCCAAGCAGGCTGTTATGTGCCTTCCGTCTGGCCACTTTACCATAAAGGCCTGATTGGTAGAGGGCTGCAGAGATGGTAGTCCTTCTGGAAGGTTCTCCCATCTCCACAGAGGAACTCTGGAGCTCTGTCAGAGTGACCATTTGGTTCTTGGTCACCTCCCTGACCAAGGCCCTTCTCCCCCGATTGCTCAGTTTGGTCGGGCGGCCAGCTCTAGGAAGAGTCTTGGTTGGTCCAAACTTCTTCCATTTAAGAATGATAGAGGCCACTGTGTTCTTGAGGACCTTCAATGCTGCAGACATTTGTCAGTATCTTTCCCCAGATCTGTACCTCGACGTAATCCTGTCTCAGAGCTCTACGGACAATTCCTTCAACCTCATAACTTGGTTTTTGCTCTGACATGCACTGTCAACTGTGGGACCTTATATAGACAGGTGTTTGCCTTTACAAATCACGTCCAATCAATTGAGTTTACCACAGGTGGACTCCAATCAAGTTGTAGAAACATCTCAAGGACGATTAAGGGAAACAGGATTCACCTGAGCTCAATTTCGAGTCTCATAGCAAATATTTATGTAAATAAGGTATTACTGTTATTTATTTTTAATACATTTGCTAAAATTTCTAAAAACCTGTTATCGCTTTGTCATTATGGTGTATTGTGTGTAGATTGATGAGGACATGTTTTCATTTAATCCATGTTAGAATAAGGCTGTAACGTAACAAAATGTGGGAAAAGTGAAGGGCTCAGAATACTTTCCGAATGCACTGTACTTTACACATGAATACAAGAATTGATGCTTATAGACATAACACAATCCAACATAGATGTATCTAATCATTTGCTACTCTCTTTCTTTCATTTCTATCTAGTGTGTGATTGTGAATCAAAGAAATGTGAGTCTATTTGTTTCATGGGCATATGTGTCTGTGATCGTAGTTTATATCTATGTGTGTGCCTGGCTGCCTGTGCTACTCTGAGTGTAGCATGAGTGAGTCTGTGGCTACCTGCTGTGCTTCAAGTCCACAGGCCTACCGTTGATGGACAGGTTGAAAGCTAATGTTTAGAGAACGTTCCATGCTCTGTCTCTCAGATCAGACCCCCACCGTGCCGATTCTTCCTCTCCGCTGACACCATTTTGTTCGACCCTCATGAATATGCAGCGGCTGATTTGAGGGGATAATAATGTTTTCTGGGAGAAGCATGCTCTGGCCATAACTAAGACTGACACAGGCATGGCCAGGCTGTGAACAGTGAATGTCTCTTCCTGGGATACAAGCAGAGGGAAAGGCCTCAGACATGAGGAACCATGTGGAGAGCAGAAGCTCCAGCTGCTCAGCAACCCTTATAAAGATAGTGTTTTCTATTTCTCCAATGGGACTAATGCTGTTTTGAAAATATATGGAAGTATTTTGGTTGAAAACATATGGAGGTGGTTTGGTTGAAAATGTAGGGAGGTAGATTGGTTGAAAATGTATGGAGTTTGTTTGTTTGTAAATGTATGGAGGTAGTTTGGTTGAAAGTATATGGATGTGGATTGGTTGGCCAAGGCGCACTATTGTGATAGTTGTGAGCACAGTCATCTAAAAATACTATATGGCAATGTATGGCCTTGGTATAAATCTGAAGACACTTTTAATTAATCTGCTGAATTGATTGATACTGAGACTGGATTGACCCCAAACCTCCCAGATACAGTACATGACTACAAATGTCTTAGAGAAGTTAGCCATTTTGTCTTCAGGTGTCTGACTAGTAGTATAGTTTGGGGGGCTTTAGTTGTCCAGATGCCATTCACCCCGCCAAAACCCTGTCAGCCAGCCTGTCATGTTTTATGTCAGCCATCTTAGCCTGTGTGTCAGCCATCTTAGCCTCTGTGTAAGCATCTTAGCAGAGTCCTTTTTTCCTCACCCCTCAGTGATGTCACCAATGGGAGTTTCACCCCTGTCATATCATCTGGCGCAGGTCACTGCAGAGTCCGGACAGCGGGCTTTTTGCATGTGCTATAATTCACAGTGTGACTTTGATGATAATAGCACTAATAGTGGTGTGACAGTGACGGATGGGGCAGAGCGGCTTTAGAGGCCTACAGACTGACCCCTGGTCCAATCAGAGCACTTCCAGGTTAAAAGGCTTCTACTGCCCACCAAAGGCCTTCCTCACTGTGAATGAATGAAAGAGAGAGAGAGAGGGGGGGGTGCTGGGAGGTTCAATCAAGATCCCTTAGTCAGGACTATAGACAATAGACACACACACACCAATTCCTTCAAACACCATCCATCCAAACATAAATTATTTTCCTATTCATCGGAATCCAACCCACCACCATAGCTAACGAAAACGCAAAGGCAAAAAACGTTCCCTAGGCCTGAAACCAAACCACATGTCAAAAATCTTGTTATGTTTACCGCTTTTGGTTGGTTCCTCTCTTGATCAGAGAGGGCGCCTCTTCTGGAGCTCTGGTGGGAAAGTTGCGCCGGCCGACCAGGGCCATGTGTTTGACATTAAGCCCAATCAGGCTGGGTCTCGTTTCTGGTGAGTGCCGAGAGATTGAGAGGCAGGCAGATCCAGCGGGTGATAGATGGCTAGGCCTACTTTCCAATGGGCGGATGGAAATCAAACATCACGACAGAACCATGGGGGCTGTTTGCTTTATTTGCAAGGCCCGTCAAGAGCCAGAGATTTATTGTAAGCGCACGCGGGGTCCTGATTAGCAGAAACATGGCTCTGCGTCGAGAGAGAAGAAATACCCACAGTGGGATGTGTGATCTGTGTCAGTCGTAGACGTGTATTTTTATTCCTGTATGACATAAACAAGCATTCCAACCAATGGAGGTTGGATCCTTTACGGCGCGTAATGGTTTCATAAGTGGAGAGTTGACGTGGGGGTAAGAGAAGAGTAGAGACAGCTCCAAGTCTAGCCTCACAATGCTGGGTGCAATTTGCATCATTTCGATCATAAATCTCTCTCAGCCCTCCGCCAGTATGGCCTCGGACACTGATACTAATGCCTGCTTGTACTTAGACTTAGGCACACACTCGCGGAGGTCCATTGACTTGAGATGTGCCAGCAAGTCAAGCTTTCAATCAAATCTTCTACTGACATCAGCATAGGCTACATATTATGCATCGATGCCAATAGATTCACTTGACATTCTGGGCTACTCCGTGACAATCACGTCAGTCGCTTCATGACGTGCATTTACTATTATGAGCACGTCTGACATGTCAGGATTTTGCTCTTCCTTCAGGCGGGAATATGTCCTTGACTCTCACTCAGCCTCGCACACTCCTTCATGTAACTGCCTGCCTGTGCTTTCCTCCATGGCTCTCCTCAGAGGTCTCAGTGTGTCGACCTGCACTCCAGGGCCTCCTGTCCCATCCCGTCCTGCTCATTGATCCTCATCCCTCTACCCCGAAGCTTCTTGCACATTAAATCCATTCTAATATCATAACAGGAGCCTGCTCTGCAATTAGTTCAATTAGAAGCCTCCGCCCCCTCCTCCCCCAACGCCCATTAAACACTGGACCGTCCTCTGCTCCTCTGCCACTCCAACACTCTTCCATTGATCCCCGTCCATCCTTCGGTCAGCCTTAATCACCGACCACGGTCCCCGCGACCATAAACAACCGCGCTAGACCGTGCCTTGTCAAAACCCTACGGGGTGGCGGAATTTATCGGATCCTTAAAGGTAGGAGTTTGCACAGGGGAAGGAGAAGAGGCCGGTGGAGTCTGTAAAATGGCGGACACCCGTGTGAGCTGCCTAGCGTGTCATAATACAGCACCAGAGGCCCCGGGATGAAGCGTGGTTGGCGGATTGATTTAGTGTCACGGCAGGTCTCGCCCCCCTTCATGTGCCTTATTAAGTGATCCGCTGAACGTGACAGGTTGACGTTATTGAGGAGCACCCACTCCCTCGCCCGTCTTTTTTTATCCACCAGTGTATTGGCATTACCTTTCTTCTACCTTCAGTCACATCTCAGGACATCCTCTTTCTTTTCAGGGAGAAACATAGTCGTTGTTCCATTTCGTGACGGCCATTTTGGTCTCCAGCTCTCCAGTGTTGGCATGGCCTCAAGGGTACTTGGGAGGCAGGCTGTGTTCGATCACATCACACCTGGAGGGGTTATTTTGCTGAGCTTGTACCTCTATACGTAACACAAAACAAAAGGGTCTTTATCCACCATTCGTGCAGCATATGAGCCAATTTAAATATTTTGTATTTCATTCTATCTGTTGTCCTTCCAAGTGATTTTCAAATCCTCATGCTACCATATCAAACTCTATTTTTGTATATTTGTTTTACATTTAAGTGAACAGTTTAGTTAATTAGAAGAAAAGGGACACAAAGAAATAAAAAAGATGAACTCGTCAAAGTCTCAGAGCGGGGAGACCTTTACTGTCTGTGGTGGCTGATTCCTGGTACACGCTAGCCACTCGTGGCATCTGATTTCCTAGAATAATAGAGCAGTTCCACCCAGAGTGAGTCAGCTGATTCACCAGTTAGCAGAAATAGACAAAGCACACATAGTTGAAAGTGTGTCATCCATTTTTTACATTGAGCGTTACCGTACCCCCCGTGCAAAGCCGAGGTAGCTTACGTGCTTGAGCAAAACATGTTCTTTGATATGAACTATATCTGGTACTGTTGTCCACAGAATGCGTAGAAATATATCTTACTCTGCCTTTACACAAGAAGAGGCTACATGTCAAGCACAGTACATAAGAATGAACATCATTGGGGCTGCTTTGTGTATGTCCAACTTTCTAAGGATCTCTGCGTGTCTGAATGTAGTGTCATGTCCTGCAATTTCCACAGCATCTGCTGTGAACTCTTCTCAAACACTTACAGAGAGACCATTGTCTTTACAATTTGCAGGACTAATAAAGCATTTGATAACAGTGTCATGCTGAATGTTTATGCTTCTCAAGACCAGTGGTTAATAATCTTACTCCAAGTTCACTATACTCCCAGGGGTGCCTCATGGGCCTCTATGTGGCCTTGCAACAATCTCCAAAGTCATGTAACAGCTTGGACTACTGTAACCTCTGAATTGGGACTTCATTCAGCAGGTGTGTTTTAAATGTTTTATTTAACCAGGCAAGTCAGTTAAGAACAAATTCTTATTTTCAATGACGGCCTAGGAACAGTGGGTTGACTGCCTTGTTCAGGGGCAGAACGACAGATTCTTACCTTGTCAGCTCGGGGGATTCAATCTTGCAACCTTTCGGTTACTAGTCCAACGCTCTAACCACTAGGCCAACGCTCTAACCACTAGGCTACCTGCCGCCCCGGTGTAACCTGGTCGCTGTGTAAAACCTCTCTCTCACTTTTGCTTTCCCTCTCAAACCTTTTCCTCTGTCGCTAACATTCCTCTCTCCCCTCTCTCTCTTTCTCTTGCCAAGGCCTGCCACCAATTACGTGTCTGATAGTCACACCCATCGTCTGACATCACAACACTCAGAGAGCCCTCCACTAATTTCTCTGCCCTATTTCCTAAGGAGAGACAGAGACAAAGACAGAAAAATGTGTTTGTTTGTGCTTGTGTGAGCATTCTGACAAGCCTTTGTTGACTCTGTCGGCCTTTGTAAATCTGACCAGTGACGGGGTACTGAGGCGACATCAGTCTCCCACACAACCGCCCTAACTGCCATGCTTTGTCAATCATTGCCAGCCACAGCCAAGCGAGAAGCCTTCACTTCTCAGTCACCACCACTATTTGGTCCAGCTAAATAACTGCAGTTGAAGGCATGTGATGGCCATTGAAAGCATTTGACAGCGGCAGCGTTTGAAAGAATGAATTAGCTTTGGTCCCCATCTGACCCGATCAGACCAGACCCATGGGTGTCAAACCCCAAAGTAACGTCATGGCAACGTTTTAAGAACGCTGCATTCCACGTATGCCTTCCTATTGAGTTTATCATGGAGTATAGGATGGGGGTTGGTGAGAGAGTGCTAAAACTCTGGCAATTGATATGCATTGTAAACCAATGGTATGTAATCGTACTGGAAAGAACAAATAAATACACTTTAGCTCTGTAAACCTCTACCATGTATGTTGACTTTGTATGTTTACCTTGTGTTTCCCACACTGTGTAGCTGTTTATGTTTTAATCCTCCTCCTTCGTCTTCAAACTGTCTCATGTTTGAAGTAAATGTCTTTGTTTTGGGAAGATTCTTCTGGAATGACAGTGACCACATTTGCTATTGAATACAGGTTTGTTATGTCTGTGTTCATACTTTGGACTGAACGTAAGCCAATGAATGTAAGAAAGAAGCTCTGAAGATGCATTCTCAGTCAAGGTGGATACCGTCATTATATCTCATGATAAAGATATGAGGCCACGTTGGTTCCTCTTAGTGTCGTTTTTATGTAACACACATCACCAGTTTTATTTTATGTTCAGATTGAGTGAGAGATGTGCCGACCAGAGACTGTAAAGTCCATGGAGAATAAGAGCACCTCCTCCCAGCTGCCCACTGCACTGAGGGTAGGAAACATTGTTACCACCGATAAAACTACGATAATCAATAATTTCAATAAGCATTTTTCTACGGCTGGCCATGCTTTCCACCTGGCTACCACCACCCCGGCCAACATCCCAGCACCCCCTGCAGCAACTTGCCCAAGCCCCCCTCCCCCCCCGCTTCTCCTTCAACCAAATCCAGACAGCTGATGTTCTGAAAGAACTGCAAAATCTGGATCCCTACAAATCAGCTGGGCTAGACAATCTGGACCCTCTCTTTCTAAAATTATCCGCTGCAACCCCTATTACTAGCCTATTCAACCTCTCTTTCGTATCGTCTGAGATCCCCAAAGATTGGAAAGCTGTCATCTCCCTCTTCAAAGGGGGAGACACTCTAGACCCAAACTGTTATAGACCAATATCCATCCTGCCCTGCCACACCCTTCTAAAATCTTCAAAAGGCAAGTTAACAAACAGATCACCAACCATTTCGAATCCCTTCTCCACTATACAATCTGGCTTCCGAGCTGGTCATGGGTGCATCTCAGCCACGCTCAAGGTCCTAAACGATATCATAACCACCATCGATATAAGACTGTGCAGCCATCTTCATCGACCTGGCCAAGGCTTTCGACTCTGTCAATCACCGCATACTTATCGGCAGACTCAATAGCCTTGGCTTCTCAAATGACTGCCTCGCCTGGTTCACCAACTACTTCTCAGATAGAGTTCAGTCTGTCAAATCGGAGGGCCTGTTGTCCGGACCTCTGGCAGTCTCTATGGGGGTGCCACAGGGTTCAATTCTCGGGCCGACTCTTTTCTCCGTATATCTCAATGATGTCACTCTTTCTGCTGGTGATTCTCTGATCCACCTCTACACAGACGACACCATTTTGTATACATCTGACCCTTCTTTGGACACTGTGCTAACAAACCTCCAAACAAGCTTCGATGCCATACTACACTCCTCCCGAGGCCTCCAACTGCTTTTAAATGCTAGTAAAACTAAGGGCATGCTCTTCAACCGATTGCTGCCCGTACCCTCCCGCCCGACTAGCATCACTACTCTGGATGTCTGGTTAGACTGTAAACTCTCCTTCCAGACTCACATTAAGCATCTCCAATTCAAAATTAAATCTAGAATTGGCTTCCTATTTCGCAACAAAGCCTCCTTCACTCATGCTGCCAAACATACCCTCGTAAAACGGACTATCCTACCAATCCTTGACTTTGGCAATGTCATTAACAAAATAGCCTCCAACACTCTACTCAGCAAATTGGATGTAGTCTATCACAGTGCCATCCATTTTGTCACCAAAGCCCCATATACTACCCACCACTGCGACCTGTATGCTCTCGTTGGCTGGCCCTCGCTTCATATTCGTCGCCAAACCCACTAGCTCCAGGTCATCTATAAGTCTATGCTAGGTAAAGCCCCGCCTTATCTCAGCTCACTGGTCACCATAGCAACACCCACCCGTAGCACGCACTCCAGCAGGTATATTTCACTGTTACCCCCAAAGCCAACACTTCCTTTGGCCGCCTTTCCTTCCAGTTCTCTGCTGCCAATGACTGGAACGAATTGCAAAAATCTCTGAAGGTGGAGTATTATCTCCCTCTCTAAATTTAAGCATCAGCTGTCAGAGCAGCTTACCGATCACTGTACCTGTACACAGCCAATCTGTAAATAGCACACCCAACTACCTCATCCCAATATTGTTCCTTATCCTCTTTCTCTTTTGCACCCCAGTATCTCTATTCTCTACTTGCACATCATCATCTGCACATCTGTCATTCCAGTGTTAATGCTAAATTGTAATTATTTCGCCTCCATGGCCTATTTATTGCCTTACCTCCCTACTCTTCTACATTTGCACACACTGTACATAGACTTTTCTATTGCGTTATTGACTGTACGTTTGTTTATGTGTTGTTGTTTTGTCGCAGTGTTTTGCTTTATCTTGGCCAGGTCGCAGTTGTAAATGAGAACTTGTTCTCAACTGCCCTACCTGGTTAAATAAAGGTGAAATACATATATATATATATTTTTTTAAGACAGTGATTTTAGTGTGCTTGGCTTTTCGAAAGACCACTGTACTCTTCTGCCATCTACTGGCCAAAAGGAAGTACCACTTGCATGCCCATCATGTTTACATAGCCTTACTTTACACTGAGTATGCAAATATTAGAAACATCTTAATATTGAGTGGCCTGTCGAGGAAAGAGCAGGTGTTCTTAATGTTTGGTATACTCAGTGTATAGGGAAAACAGCTCTTGTTTTCTATGAGATACTACAAATTATTTATTGTTCCCCAAAATCGAATAATTATGAATAAACCTTTAAATATGTAAGTGTAATACATTATACTAATTGATTAGGGGTTACTTAGTTATAAACAAACAAATCATAGCGTACCAAACACTTATTTCATCGTTGTCAATCATGTGCGTTAGAGTGTATGCATTGAAGGAATATAAACTCCATAATTGGCCCTCAATATTTTGCATGAAATGGACCTTGATGTGAACTATTATAAACATAATCAGTTGGTAGGCAAAACAATTGCAATGTCCAGACGTGGGGAAATATAGGCCTTTTTTAATTTCAATAGATTATGAAAAGTAACTGATGCCTACATGTTTCTTTTTCAAATAGCTTACCATATACATTACATCATTTGAATTAATTTGAAACGGAACGGAATTTTATGTGTTTATGTGTAAGGAAGGTATAGCCCTAAAGCAGGGCTATAGGCTATGTTTTATGATTTATTTAAATATATATATATATATATAATGAAGCACATCAAATGATGGTGACATAGCCTAAATATGGTCTATTGGACGCTCTGGGCCTTTTAGTGACAGCATGTGGCGTTTTGGAGACCGAGTGGCCAGGTCCAATATTGGAGAAATAGCCTACAAACTTCGGCCTTATATGGCATTGAGAATCCCATTTTTAAAACAAGGTAGTCCAGGTTAGCCTACTTTAGCCTTTATTTTCCAACATAAGGCTCGAATTTACTTTCGCTTGATTGACTTCCTGTTAATTATATTTTTGGTGAAACCTCAGCCCGGCCTGTCACCTAATATTTTCAGAAACCTGTCGCTTGTTTACCTTTCAAGACGATAAATCGTTTTATTTTTTCTAATTTGGCTCCATTTTACGAAGACTGTGCGTCCGCGGTCTGAGATTGTGTGCGAGTTTATTTGTTTAAGAATGGGCCATCATTTATATCCCTCGCGCTCTGTTTTGGCAGATGGCAGGCTTGGGTGCGCCAAACAGGGCTACGTGTTTATTTGAAATGGAGCATGTGGCACGCTAGGGTACAAAACGGCCCCAAGGAGCATGTGGTCCTCCGTCGCTGATTGAGAGACGAGAGTTTGGCAGCCTGGCTCGGCTTTTGACAAGATGCAGGAGACAGGACTGGTGTTCTGTTGAAACAGACCCGACTGTTTCCACGGGGCCGGGCGCCGGGCACAGAGACTGACTGGCCTCGAGTGCGGTCTGTTGGCTGTCCGTATTCTTTATGGCGTCGTTCGCAACCCCGTGTGGATGTGATAATTAATTGAATATGTCCAGCTGGAACTTCATATAAATATAATTACATTTCAAGATTACATTAAATATGACATTTCACAGGCTAAAGCATTTGACAATGGAAAAGTATTGGAGAGTAAATAATGTGCTAATTGTAGGACATCTTGTGCTTCCATGGTGCAGGTGAAAATATGAAATTAAACTTTCGTGTTGAACGAATTCAATCTTTGCAAGATAATTAGATTGGGACGGGGTTATTGATTGTTCAATAAAAACAAATGGACTCCTTAAAACATAATAGATATAGGGCCTACTATCCAGTCAAATTATAGTTGCAAAAATGATTATGGTCTATATTCCACAGACCGTCAACAATATACCTACAGGGTAGAAGGACTCACATTAAAGTTTACAGCAATAAGGCAGAGGCATTTGACAGTTATAGCCTAGAAAATACAATGTAGTTCATGAAAATGTTAGAATCTTATATAAATTGTAATTCCATAAGAGGCTTTAGTTCTCATATGCTAGTTAATCAGTAAAGCACTTTCCATTTGTATACTTTACACTGTTATAGACAACACATAACAATATGTTAGACTGCAGAAAATTATACAACCTATATGTAATCCCACAGTCTTATTTAAAGAAAAACAAAAAATAGCATGTCTTCCTTTGATCACAGTTGATGATTGACAGTGTACCCCCTATTTCACCCCACCCTTCCCTGTCTCCATCCAGCTCAGCCCACTTTTACATCATCACTGGAATATCCAATCAGCTGGAGACCAATTTGTCAATGTCAGGTCACACACCAATCAGCAAAATATATGGTAATACATTCCAGCCAATAAGAGTCAACCTTTGTGCTTCATGGCTATATATATATTGGACCTGGGCTGCATCTGTCACATAGACAGTTGGGAGCCAGCTGGATCATGTATGGAACTAAATGAAACTGAGCAGAACAAACCTTGAGGCTGATGTTATAGGCGTATTGTAGGAGACCAGGCATGGAGTTGATCTAGCTAGATTACTTTTGTATTGGGATGTAGGCCTATCTTAGGGGAACAGAAAGGCAGAAAGAAAGGATATACACACCTATTTATGTGGGTGTCCTTTCTGAATTACATTTTGTCAATACCAACTACTTAAGTATCCTACATTAAGAACATAACACATTAGTAACATTACACAACAACCTTGAATGGCAGGATTTACGGAATGACATACCTACATTCTATGTCTGTCTGTAACATTGTCCAGTGTTGTCTTAGCTAAGTGCACCCTAGATAATCCTATGACCCAGCTTTTGGAGAATCTGACCCAACGGCCTGACTGCAGTCCATGTATCTTAGGAATCTCAGCCCCAAATCCCCATTCTACTCCTGGACACCCCTCCTGAACCCCTCCCATTTCCCAGAGCACCATGGCCCCATCATGGCCATGCACTGCCTCTGCCTGGCTTGTACAAATCACCCCCTGTCACTCTGTCAGAGTTGTGTAACATAATTCACCCTGTTTGACTTGGCTCTCTCACAAAGGGGGCTGAATGTGTGTAAGTGTGCACTTCCCACTTGTGCTCGAACCTCTGCGTCACACCTGCTTTGATGGAGGCCAGACCATGGGGCTGCAGAGCCAGTGTGTGTGTGCGCGTGTGTGTGCTTGTCTATTGTTCATAGTCCCTCTCTCTCTCCCATCACTGCTTTCCTCCCTCACTCCGTATCTATTTCCCTCCCTGTCTATTTTCTCTCTCATTCCATTTCTCTCTATTTTCCTTTCTCACTCACTCTCTCATATTGTAGCCTATTCCTGTGTGAAACCCCCTTGTCAAACTCCCACTCTCACTTAGGCTTTTTCAGTGGGCGTCACAGGCACTTATGTATAGGGAGGTTGTTGCCAGAGAGCCCTCCTCATTCATCCTCTCACCAGTCACTGGCAGCTTTTTGAGGGCACATTTTGACTGATGATACCGCCACTTCCCTGAACTCAAGCTGCTTAAAGATCATACAACCTAAATAAGATGTTATTTTATTCTTCATCTCCTCGGGAATTCGAACTATGGCTGACCTTTCAGCATTCTCTTCTGCCTCGGTCTGATATGAGATGATGGAACCACGTGTTTGTGTGTGTTTTATTGCCCATACAGTTCAGACAGTGGCGGGACGTGAACGCATTTGTGAAAATGTCTGGAAAACAGATGTTAGTAGGCTAAACAAAATCCTCATAAAAGGCCAGCTGGGTTGCTTTTGAGTTTGCTGTGACAGATGGAGATGTATCTGATATCTATTAGCACTCACGCCTGGCTTCTAAAAGGCCATAATGGATGTTGCGAGTTTCCTGAGGATGTGGCACACGTGCGTCGCGTGCTCACACTCAACCGGTGCGTTGACGACGATATTGTGATTGACCCTTTCGCTCAGGAAATGTATCATCCCACGGAATTAACCGATTAATGCCATATAATGCCACAGACAGGAATATATTCTGGGATTCTTCTGATAACATTGAGGAGTTTACCCCATCAGTCACCGGCTCCATTAATAAGTGCATCTACATCGTCATCCCCACAGTGACCTTACGAAAATACCCCAACCAGAAGCTATGGATTACAGGCAACATCCACACTGAGCTAAAGGATAGAGCTGCCGCTTTCAATGAGCAGGACACTATTCCAGACGCTTGTAAGAAATCCAGCTATGACCTCCTGACGAGCCATCAAACAGGCAAAGTGTCAATACAGGACTAAGATCGAATCCTACTCTGACGCTCAACGAATGTGGTAGGGCTTGCAAACTATCACGGATTACAAAGGGAAACCCAGCCGCAAGCTCCCCAGCAAGGCCACGGGGCTAGACAGAATACCAGGACGCGTACTCAGAGCATGCGCTGACCAGCTGGCAAGTGTCTTCATTGACATTTTCAGTCTGTCCCTGACCTGGTATGTAATACCAACTTGTTTCAAGCAGATCACCCTAGTCCCCATGCCCAAGAATGCCAAGCTAACCTGCCTAAATGACTACCGCCCAGTAGCACTCACATCTATAGCCATGAAATGCTTTGAAGGCTTGTCACGGCTCACATCACCCTGGACCCACTCCAATTCACATACCACCCGAACAGATCCACAGGTGACCAGCCTTTCAAAGCATTTCATGGCTATAGATGTGAGTACTACGGGTCGATAATCATTTAGGCAGGTTAGTTCCCTCCAAGCACATCACCAAGCTCAGGACTCTGGGACTGAACATCTCCTGCTGCAACAGGATCGTTAACTTCCTGACGGGCTGCCCCAGGCGGTGAGGGTAGGCAACAACACATCCGCCACGCTGACCATCAACATGGGGCCCCTCAGGGGTGTGCACTTAGTCCCCTCCTGTAATACCTGTTCAGCCATGACTCCATGGCCGCGCACAACTCCAACACCATCATCAAGTTTGCTGACGACCAAAAGGTGGTAGGACTGATCCCCAACGACGATGAGGCAGAGCTTCAAGTTCCTCGGTGTCCACATCACTAAGGAATTAACATGGTCCACACACACCCACACAGTCATGAAGAGGGCACGACAGCGCCTCTCCCTTCTCTGAAAAGATTTAGCATGGGGCCTCAGATCCTCAAAACGTTCTACAGCTGCACCATTGAGAGAGTCTTGACTGGCTGCATCACCGCTTTTGTACGGCAACTGCAAAGCACCCGACCGCAAGGCGCTACAAAGGATGGTGAGTACGGCTCCCTGCCATCCAGGACCACTATACTAGGCGGTCAACGACTCCAGCCATCCAAGCCATAGACTGTTCTCTCTGCAACCGCACAGCAAGCGATACCAGTGCACCAAGTCTGGAACCAACAGGACCCTGAACAGCTTCTACCCCCAAGCCATAAGAGTACTAAACAAAATGCTAAATAGCTAACGAAATTGCTACCCGGACTACCTGCATTGACCTTTTTTGCACTAACTCTATGCACACACACGGGACTCTACCCACACACTCACACATACTTAAACTGACACCACAACACACACATAACATGCGCACACATGCATACTGACGACACACACACGCTGCTGCTACTGTCTATCATCTATCCTGTTGCCTAGTCACTTTACTCCTACCTATATGTACATAGCTACCTCAATTACCTCATACCCCTGCACATGGGCTCGGTACTGGTACTCCCTGTATATAGCCATGTGATTTTGACTCTTTCAAATGATTTGTTATTCACTGTATATTTATTCCCTGTGTCACTATTTGTACTTTATTTTGTATTTTTTTTTTATCTTTATCTTAAATTGTTTTGAAAAAGGACCTGTAGGTAAGCATTTCACTGTTAGTCTACACGTGTTGTTTACGAAGCAGGTGACAAATAACATTTGATTTGATTAGAAATAAAAGCGTTGGCTACGGTACAGAGGAAATGTGAACAATGTTATAAAAATGATGTTTTCAATCTTTGTAGATATATACAGATCACAATAAGCCTATTATTGGATTATAAAAGGTTCTGAAATAACCTAGGCCTATATGGTTTTTCAATTATTAGTAGCCTATGTTCATGGAAATTGTAATAAGCCTAATGGTAATGAAACAAAACATGACAGGCTATAAGTATAGGCCTACCTTACTACAAGGCGATCCATGATGAGATGGAGATGTTCTGGTAATATTCCAAACTATTTGATTGGGCTTGGTTATGAGATTGAATGTCATGGTAGTTTGTCAATTCCAATATTATGTGAATGATATCCCTATCAGTGACTTTTCTGTGGGGAGAGGGGGAATTACGCCACTAGATGGCAGCAATGCCAAGATTGGGAAACTAATCCTTGGTGGGCAGTGTATGCAGACAGGTCTTATCATCAGGCCGATTAGAATTATGAGCAGGCAATTTCATGCGTTCAATAAAGATTAATTCGTTTTTGTTGTCGTTAAAACCACTGTAGCCTAACTCAATTTATAGCTTACAGACCATGTGTAGTGAACATGTTGCCTTTGTCTTCCCTATTACATATTTATATTAATATAGGTACATTTTAAAACGCCAGATTGACACGCGTTTTGAAGCGTGTGTAGCCTATAATGTAGCCTATAATAAAACATTAGTTATAATGCAATTGTGCATATTATTTTCAAACGAAAATAGGCTAAACACGAATGGCAGTAAAACTGCACATAACATCGTAAACTAAAGATTTAGAGATTTAATTCGATTTTTGGATGTGTAGGCTAAATAAAGATAATGTAATCTGTTTCCTTTTCTTCCATCCCTATACGAAAGTAGCAGGTACTCCTTGTACATTTGGACCAAGTGTTCATTTTAAGAGACCTACATGACCTCTTGCCATCAAATTCGTTAAACATTATCATTTCAAAATCGAAATAATTCTTAAACCTATAATAATAATAATGTTTTCCAATTATATAATAGCGTACCGGTTCTACAAATTCTTAAATTTAAAGCATCGCAATGTAATCTAAAATAGGCCTATAAGCAGCTTTGTATGCTATTCGATTTCTTTACATATACTATAACATTCACCACAGATACATCTTCATTGTCTATGCTTAATTTCCCTAATTATGGCCTATATTGAACAATTAAAACGATATTTAGCACAGAGTGATATGGAATACAGAAAGCTCCATCCTGCACCAGACACATCCAATCATATTGCGATTTAACATCTGAAACGCTTCATTGGCTCTTGATATGAAGGCGGGGATGTTGACGTAAGACTCTGACGTCCAATCAAAACAGACACCACACCCCATGTCTCATGAATATTAACAACTTAGATTACCATTCAAAATATTCATTTCAAAAGACACTGGGTTACAGCCTTCACTGCTCACAGGAACCCTTTTCGAGAAAACAAGAAAAAACATATTGTGTCAAATTAGATATGATAAATATGGAACAAGAGCCATTTTGACAACACAAAATACAAAAAATATAGTTTAATTACCTTGACAACAGGCAGACTCAAATTAGAAAAAAAGCTGGCAATAGAAATCAACAAAACGAACAATTATTAGCCTATCTTCCAATTTGGCGTTAAAATTAGGAACTATACAAATAGTTTATTTGTCCATCATAGGCTAGTAACAAAATATATTTTATTCTTATGGTCCTAATGCTGTTCTCAGTACTTTAGAAAAAACATACGCCTACCTACCTACCTACGCAAACTTTGTTTTATTATGAACACACAATCATTCTAAAATTAACATGGGGTAACCTGACTTTCAACTAGAAACAGGACTACTATAACAATACACAGGCTATTGCCTTTTTCTGTTGCATTTACAAAGCTTTAAAAAAGTAGTATAATAAAACGTCATATTTAATGTTCACTGTAACATAACTTCATAATTATTGAAGCCTAAGCAACAGTTTCCCTAGTTGTGTAGGCCTGCACACATTAAAATAAAATTCAGTTATCTTGGTTGGTTAAAACATTTATTTACAGAGTATTTTTGGTGGGTTAAGGGAAATTAACAAAATCATATGCTATAATCTAGCATAATTCTTCAGATTTTTATTGCAAAACAAATAAATTAAAGATTATTTCCAATATAATAAATAAAATGTCAGCTTGCCGTCATAGGAAAAGTGCTGCCACTAATTACTATAAATATAGCCTATTTAAGCATAAAACACTAAATACACCCCTTAATATTTACACATACATGTATTTTGTCCATTACTGTAAGACATTTGACCTTTGGACAGGAAGTGTGGATCATTTGAGTATTGACCACTTTATTTGTTCTTTGGCAGACTGCATTATCTGGAAAAAAACAGAAAGAACACCTTTTCAGATTGAGGGTGGAGAAACAACATTATCACAGATCAATAATAGTAGCCTACTATAGTATACTGTAGTAGTGTGCTATATTTATTGTTAATTGTGACACAAGTCAACCAGTAGATGTCACTATTGTACTCATGTGATTTTGAATGGAACTCCTCGCATCATATTATGCATGAAATATGAGCTCCTTAAACTTTGTAAGTGTAACATCAAACTTTGTAAGTGTATTTAGTGTAGTAGACACAAAAAAAGAGAGTCAGTGTCTCTGAGCAGACTTAAATGCATTTTCATCTTGCTTAGAAACACAATTAAATTCTACTCAACATCAGTAACGACCTGATGCAAGTGTGCCTCAGTGATTTATAAATGTCACTCTTCCTGCTAAAATGAAATTCCACAAGAAAAACAACTGCATTTTTTGGGCTGTTGAAACAGAGATGCATAGCATAAAACTATGCACCAGGGGGCGCAAGGAACCCACGTAAAATGATGAACTTGTGTCTAGTGTTTAGTGTCTACATCTAGTAGTTTACTGTTAAGTTTAGTGTTTTAGGTTTATTGTCTAGGCCTAGTGTTTTCATATAGGCACCATGACAAGTCCATGTCTATTAGAGGATCGAAAGGTATTGTCATTTAACGTTTGGTTCCAACTTGGGAGAGAAACTGCCACAAGGCAAATAGTTCATTAATAGCTTTGGATATGAACCTTTCCTTGCAAGCAGGGTCTGACTCAGGAGTACAGGGCAGTCTGAAAGTCACACATAGAGATGACCAGTATAGAACAGTCATGATGTGTCCATTCTATATACTTCATATCTATCTATCTATCTATCTATCTATCTATCTATCTATCTATCTATCTATCTATCTATCTATCTATCTATCTATCTATCTATCTATCTATCTATCTATCTATCTATCTATCTATCTATGAGGGGCGGCAAGTAGCCTAGTGGTTAGAGCGTTGGGCCAGTAACTGAAAGGTTGCTAGATCGAATCCCCGAGCTGACAAGGTAAAAATCTGATATTGAAAGCATTCTGTATGAATGCAGTGTGTTTGGCACTCATAAAGCATACATGATTCAAATGGATGAATCTATGTCTGAACACAGTGACTTTAGTGAAATGGAAATCCTATTGTAGTATTGATGGCATTTCATATAACTGGACCCTATCATTTAAATCAACCTTCAAACAATCAGGTATTATGAGTAGTAATATTTAATCATTTTAAAATTGAACAACACTGGGAGACAATTATCCATATATTGTTTACTGTGGCTTTTTTCTACAGAGCATTTAGTATAGAAATTATAAAAATGGGTAACTGGAAAGATAAGAATCAGGGTTGGGGTCAATTCCATTTAAATTCCAGTCAATTCAGAAAGTAAACCAAATTCCATTTCAAAGCATTGAAGACAATTGGAATTAGAATTTGTGTACTTCCTGAATTGACTAGAATTCAAATGGAACTGACCCCAACCCTGATAAGAATCATGATGTAGTTTATATGCAATTCATGCGCTGTATATGACAGTAGAACAGAAGGTTGTCATCAGGTGTGAGCTGAAATGAATGGCTAAAGTTCTATCAGTAGAAAAGATAATCATACTATACATGCAGGGTGACACTGCTTTGCGTGTGCGTACGTGCGTGTGTATGACCTCACCTGAGCCACGCTCTGCTCTGACAGTGGGTTCTCATCCGCCTGGAATAGATACAGTAAAAGAAAGAGGGGACATGACGTCAATTAATCAAGCACACACACCATTAGGGGCTATATGTGTGTAAAGAGTCAAACACATAAAGCAAGCAACAACTGTGTAAGATAACATAATGCCCTTAAAACAGTCACTTGATGCCTGGCATTGCTAATGTAAATTCACTCTGACACTGGTAAATATGTCAGTGACCACCACAATCCAATCAAAATGGCTGCCTCACACAAGGCATGCATTGTCCAAGGGAGTACTACAAAGGGCCCTGCTGCTCTTAAAGTGTACCAACACCAATGGCATTTCCTGGAACCCCATATGGACTCCTTGAAACACTCTGGGCAACCTCCGGCTAACCACTGACAAACCACAGCAAGACACAGACTTAGTGGACGGTTGTTCCAACGTTGTGAGGTGGTTATCTGGAGGTTATCAGAACCTAAAGTGACATGCTCTCTCACCATGCAGTTACCTGCACTGGATCTCCCTCACCCTCTATCCTTCACCCTCTATCCTTCACCCTCTATCCCTCACCCTCTATCCCTCACCCTCTATCCCTCACCCTCTATCCCTCACCCGTCATCTCTGGTTGTAGGGGCAGTCTGTTGCTATGCACACTGGCGTCTGTCCGTCTGTCCATCAATGTTACCAATGATGTAATCAAAGAGGTCGAAGCCGTAGGCTTGCTCTGAACCATCCAGCTGACAGTGTGGGGGTGGGGGGAGAGAGGACACATGAAAGAGGAAGATGGACTTGGGTGTTGAGGGGATGGTGGGGGGGGGGGGGCTGAAGACTGGCATTTGGTGTTGTGACAACAAATAAGTTAATTAATTTTCCTCAAACAGACAGGTTATCAGATTCCACAACAATCCACTAAACACAATCCCTACATCTGTCGATCTGAAAAAAAAAAATCACAATTTCCTATAGTCATCTGTGTCTTCAAGTATTGCCCCCATATCAGAATCCATGTATTAATCCATACAGTAGACACAGTCAGTGACTGTAGCTGTCTTACCCTGTAATTGACCTTCTGGATGACCTGTTGGGGGTCGCTTTCCAAGATCACCCTGGTAACACAATGGTAGGGTCAGTCATTAAGAGAACACAAGATATTGTACCAGTAACTCCCAACTCCATCCCTTGAATAATACCTCAAATCAAAGTGTATTGGTCGTATACACAGTTTAGCAGATGTTATAGCGGGTGCAGTGTTACTAGCTCCTAACAATGCAGTAAAATGCCAAACAAGGACACAAATAATCAGATTTTTTTCAAAACAAGAAATCAAGAAATGTCGAATCCAATTATCAACCCAAATAGCAATGTAACAGTAATCCAAATGCAATCTATACGTTACCCCCCGTCAATAATTTCATCCACTACTAAGAAGACTCCATCAATGTTGTCCAGTAGACACCTTCTCTCCACATCTTTCCTGTAAGTAAGAACATTTCATTGACTGACTTGAATTGTAGTTAGTATGTGGAGCCAATAGGGATGAAACCTGTGATTGGGTCTCATATTATTGCCTTGTGACCAGAAATGTAGGGTGCACTACTGCCCATATCACCTTAGGCTATTCTGTACATTTCAAACACTGACTTAAATTAACTTGCTGTAGCACCAGTTGTCAAGGTTTGAAATGATACCGAACAGTTGGCATTAAAAAAAATAGGAGAAAACTGCATGAAAGGAGTGGAGAGGAAGCAAATAGATTCATTCACTCTCTCTCCCTCCCTGCATTGCTACTGCATTGGTTTCTATGGTAACGGCACCAGCCCCTGTCAAGCTGTTCCACTTCACTGAGAGGCCAAGGGTGTGTCACTGTCATCCCATCATATATATAACCCAAAATAAACGATCACTAACTTAGTGCGGCCTTCAACTGATACGGTTCCCCATATTTTGAACGCATGAAGGAAACAATTACACCAGAGCTACTAAAATCAGAAATGAACTTCTTTCTAATTCTGTTGACCTGTCCCCGTATTTGGGGCGGCAGGTAGCCTAGTGGTTAGAGCAGTAACCGAAAGGTTGCTAGATCGAATCCCCGAGCTGACAAGGTAAGAATCTGTCGTTCTGCCTCTGAACAAGGCAGTTAACCCACTGTTCCTAGGCCGTCATTGTAAATAAGAATTTGTTCTTAACTGACTTGCCCAGTTAAATAAAAAAATATTTACATGAGTGATGTTCTCTAATAATTAACAACAAAAAATTTAATAATTGTTTCTTGCATTGTTGTTGACTTTGTTACATTTTTCTCCTCAATGTTTCTACAATCGTTAGCCCCTAAAGGTTGACCGACCTCCTCACATTTTAAAAAGGGAGGCTACTTCAACATAGACAACACTTGTACACTTACCTTAGGATTTGACTGAGGGACTCAAATAAACAGTTCAGTACAGCCATGAGCATGAGCTATAGGAAGAGAGAGCAGGGCAGTGGATGAGGGGAGGATGAAAGGAAAACAAGAGAATTGAGAAGTATAGAGAAAGGTTGTGGGAAAAGGACAGAGAGAGGGAGAGAGAGAGAGAGCAAAAAGTCAGGTGTGGTTGAATCACCACTGCTTGTAGAATATAAATGCCAATTTGCCATAAAGGGACTGGTCTTTCGCTAGCAACGTACATAGCAACAAGAAGTGCTGAAGAAAATCAAATTATCAGTCATTTACTCTCATGGGCATTGGCAATATATAGGGTCTCCAATGATGACGTCATGCCGACAAATGACCAGTGACATGTATTCATGGATGCCAAGGGAAGCGAGGCTTCCCCCCCAAAACAAATACATATATATATTTTTTTACATATAAATTATTGTATCTTTCATCTCTCTGTGTTTCATAATTTTCCTTAAATTTGCAAAAGAGGCTGAATGTATCTCACAGGAGAAATCATCCGAGCGAGCAAAACAGCGCCCCTCTGTTTCTCTACCTGTAGGCCATCTATCTGATACTGTCTGGTCCAAACGAGTATGACATTGTTGCTGCCCGTAGCATTGAACGCAAGGGAAGCCAGCGAGCATTTGGCCTCCCTCAATTAAAAAAGTATACAAAATTTGCCAATCAGCGTCGAGCTCTACTGTGAATGATCCTGGCACACCAACATCAAAAAAGTGTCAAGGGAAGCCAGTTTGGATTTTGGTATCACTCCTATCAAATCGCATTGAGAGCATACATCATTGACAGAAACATCTCATTGTATTGTTATCCTCCAGTGGTTAGCTCGCTAGCTCAAATTGGCACTTTCCTAAATTAGCCATGGATGGAAATAGAGATTCGGACTTGTGGTTGTAATTAATTCTCTGTACTAGCCATGGCGATTCTGATCCAACCATTAATGAATATATTGTTGTGCCCTTGGCCTGAGAGGATGGAAGTTCAATATACAGCACCAGTCAAAAGTTTTAGAATACCTACTCATTCAAGGGTTTATCTTTATTTTTACTATTTTCTACATTGTAGAAAAATAGTGAAGACATCACAACTATGAAATAACACATATGGAATCATGTAGTAACCAAAAAAAGTGTTCAACAAATCAACATTTTATATTTGAGATTCTTAAAATAGCCCCCGTTTGCCTTGATGACAGCTTTGCACTCTTGGCATTCTCTCAACCAGCTTCATGAGGTAGTCACCTGGAATGCATTTCAATTAACAGGTGTGCCTTCTTAAAACTTAATTTGTGGAATTTATTTCCTTCTTAATGCTTTTGAGCCAATCAGTTGTGTTGTGACAAGGTAGGGGGGTATACAGAATATAGTCCTATTTCGTAAAAGACCAAGTCCATATTATGGCAAGAACAGCTAAAATAAGGAAAGAGAAACAACAGTCCATAATTACTTTAAAACATGAAGGTCAGTCAATAAGGAACATTTCAATAACTTTGAAAGATTCTTCAAGTGCAGTCGCAAAAACCATCAAGTGCTATGATGAAACTGGCTCTCATGAGGACCGCCACAGGAATGGAAGACCCTGAGTTACCTAGGATAAGTTCATTATTGGACCAGGTCTCTCTTGGAAAAGAGATGTTCTCTCAATGAGAAAAACCTGTATAAATAAAGGTAAAATTAAAAAATTAAAAAAATTATAGCTACCAGCCTCAGAATTTGCAGCCCAAATAAATGCTTCACAGAGTTCAAGTAACAGACACGTCTCAACATCAACTGTTCAGAGGAGACTGTGTGAATCAAGCCTTCATGGTCAAAGTACTGCAAAGAAACCACTACTAAAGGACACCAATAAGAAGAAGAGACTTGCTTGGGCCAAGAAACATGAGCAATTAGAATGGTGGAAATTTGTCCTTTGGTCTGGAGTACAGATTGGAGATTTTTGGTTCCAACCGCCGTGTCTTTGTGAGACGCGGTGTGGCTGAACAGATGATCTCAGCATGTGTATTTCCCACCGTAAAGCATGGAGGAGGAGGTGTGATGGTGTGGGGGTGCTTTGCTGGTGACAATGTCTGTGATTTATTTAGAATTCAAGCCACTCTTAACCAGAATGACTAACACAGCATTTTGCAGTGATACGCCATCCCATCTGGTTTGGGCTCAGTAGAACTATAATTTGTTTTTCAACAGGACAATGACCCAACACACCTCCAGGCTGTGTAAGGGCTATTTGACCAATAAGGAGAATGATGGAGTCCAGCATTAGATGACCTGACCTCCACAATCACCCGACCTCAAACCAATTGAAATGGTTTGGGATGAGTCAGACCGCAGAGTGAAAGAAATGCAGCCAACAACTGCTTAGCATATGTGGGAACTCCTTCAAGACTGTCGGAAAAGCATTCCAGGTGAAGCTGGTTGAGAGAATGGCAAGAGTGTGCAAAGCTGTCATCAAGGCAAAGGGTGGCTATTTGAAGAATATCAAATATATTTTGATTAGTTTAACACTTTTTTGGTTGCTACATGAGTCCATATGTGTTATTTCATAGTTTTGATGTCTTCACTATTAAATAGTAAAAATAAAGAAAAACCCTTGAATGAGTAGGTGTTCTAAGAACTTTTGACCGGTAGTGTATAGCTAGATGTAGAAAGCTAATGTTAACTTGCTAATGTTGCCCATGAAAGGAAGTTAGGCTAGCTAGCAATCATTTTCGCCAGGTAGCCTAGGACAACAAATAATAAAAGCGTGTACTGTATGACAGAGTGATAGATCATTTCATCAACATGAAAGAGAGGAGGATGGTATTGGCGTTTCTCTACAAGTAGGGTGAGTCAACATGTTTTCCTACTTGCACGAATGCACACACGCACACACACACAGAAATCAGAATCATGGACAGGCACATCATATTTAGCTTACAGTGATGGATTAAATTGTTTTTGGTATCTTTTAGTTGTCACTGTATTAGACAAATCAGAGGAGATTTGATGAAGTTGAAATTTTGAAGTTGAAATGGTGCTGGAATAGTGGAGGCAGCACTTTGTGGACTTCACCGGACAGAGGTTGCTCTCCGGTTGTGTGATAAAACAAAAGGTGTGGTTAAATTTATTCTGCCACTGTGTCTGTCTTTTTATTGTCTCGGCATTCAGGGCTATATATCATGGTCGCAAGGCATATTAATTAACAGGTTAAAGATGAAACAACGCAATTTTCACAACACATACAACACATAGGTTGTAATGGGGGGGGGGGGGGGGGGGGGGCTTGGCTCCCCCAATGATTTTACCCATGCACCGCAACTACAAATTACATGTTGCTTTCTGAGATCCGAATTCTAAATTGATATGTGAGAGCTTAACTCAGACTGTGTGAATTATGTATTGATGTCAATGGAAGATTTGTGCAAAAAGGATCCGGGCCATAATGTATAGTTATTGAAGCACCAGTCTAGCCTTGTACTCCCTCTGCATCACATTACCTACCTCATTCTCCTGTGCACTGCCCACCACGTAGAAGAATAAGTCGATGCTGCACTTATACACGATCGTCATCCCCTCCACAAAGGCTATCTCATCTGCTTGGGGAGGGGGAGAGAGAGTTCAAGCCACCACATATACGGATATACCCAAGTGAGAGGTCTTATGGTTGTCTTCCAATTTAAATGTGAGTGTTGTCATATAAAATGCTGAACTCCTATGTGTGTGGGGAAGAAGGGATGGAGAGGAATATAGAGGGATATATGGAGGGATATAGAGATAGAGAGTGGGCATCCTCCTTAGGGGCAGGTGGACCCAGGGTGTCAGATGACTGCTGTGAATTTCATTGGAACAAAAGAGTGCGAGGGCTGTCTGTCGCTTAACTGGTTCCCTCCCGTTTTGTTCGCAGTAACGTGAGCTTGGCAGGACTGAAGAACCCAGAGGAACCAATACAGTTTCTCATGTTTAGACAAACTAACCAATGATGGTTGAGCCGCAGGCTAATGCTATACAGCTAACACTGTCTCTTGTTTTTCTATGGTGGAGCACACAAAAGGTGTTATGAACAATGCGTCCTGACTAAATCATTATTTACACAGTTTTCTATTTTCTATTAACGTGAAGCCAAAGAAGACTGGTGCACATATGCATTGATTTACATTATGATACTGTTGATACTGATTTCACTGACGGTGCACATCTTCTCAACTCTCTCACCACATTGTCAGAAGCTTTTTTTTTTTTTTTTCTTAGTGGTTCATTAAAACTATAATATGGAATAGAATATCAGGCCTCAAGCTCAACAATCTACTCCAATAGTCTCCTGGGCCATTTTTATGGGACAAAACTTACTGTCAGCTTTGTGTGTCTTGTTGAAAACGTTCTTTTCAAAGTTCTTCTGCTCCTTCATGGAGGGGTAGAGCTCTGTGTCGTAGTACTAAAACACATCAAAGACCGACATTAGATGCATTGGTTATGATAAATACACCATCTACAACAGTGCTCATTTGGGGCAGTTATTTGGGGAAGTTCTCACAAGGTCTTGACTCCACAACAATAACCAATGTGGGTAGCTATTGGACAACTGTTATTAGCATACCTTTGATAGAAGTCTATTGCCATCGTTATCCAAAATGAAGACAGCTTTCACTGTGTACAGCGACGGTTCCTGAAAAGACAGTATGACCACATGTTGACTAGAATAAAGGACAATTTGCATTTCCATAGGACCTAGGCATACTGAACACATTCCTAACAGTTATTAATAGAGTATTGATGATGAAGATGATATTGGTGATGATAATCAAATCTAGTCAAGTCCTTCAAAAACACGAGGAATATGACAATATCAGAAAGAGATGTGAGTGTAGATGTCGATGGTCCCAGATCCTTCAGTTCTTTCCATCCCACGGTGGCTTGGTTGAACCAGGCCAAAGTTCTGTTATGCACTGACTACCACAGACTCAGAGCCTAAGTGTATCACAGAACTTGGGCCAGGAACATCACATTCAGGACTTTAGACCTTGAATTGATATGAACTGGAGGAAAGTCCAAACCAGTCATCCAGATGTCTGTGCCAATTAGAAACAGTCCATAGTGGAACTAATTCCTTGAAAAGTTCAATGAGGTGCAGGTGTCAGGTAACCAGTCCTATGGTCCTTTGTGCAACATTGTTTTATGCATTAAGTACAGTGAATATCAATATCAAGAGTGCATAACTTATGAAGTCCACATCCAGACACTGTACTGTGCAGCCATAATGACTGCCTACTAACAGAAAACACTGCCAATTTACATTGAGCAATACATTAGTTAAAATGATATCAGTAAAAAAATGTGTGTGTGTATATATATATATATATATATGAGAGAGAGAGAGAGAGATTTTGAGGCGGAGGGTCAAGTACAGCAGGTTGGTTAATCAACGAAAAGTAATTGCGGCCTTGTCCAGCGTTGCTTGTTTTATTCTAAATTTAAATTACAGTAAAAAAACGAACACAAAAACAAATTATCTTAGTGCAATGATCATCTGTCTAGAGTTTAGTTTAAAAGTGTAAAATTATTCTATGCATATTTAGTTGAAAAACCCACCTGTGGAATCAAGTTTTTTGGTAAGCGTAAAATGCTGCGAAACGCAGCTCCTCCGGTTGAAACCAAATATCGTAGACGTGGCACACAATATATTCAGTGTTCACCCTTCAATGCTTGGGCAGGCTGATGTCATAGTTATAAGTCATAGCTTTAATAAAAGTATAACGGATGGCCGACAACTCATGCCATTCATTTAAGTGTAAATCATAACAAATTAGGTTATAATCTCAGATATGAGACATGGGGTATCTTTTCAGACAGTATGCCCCTCTCTGGGATAATTTGGCAACTGTTCGAGTTTGTACAACAGCAATTGCCCATTGACGAGAAAAAAAGTGCAACACATGTTGCTGCTGGTTGTGGAATTTCAGTACACTACACTCAAATAGCGCATAGACTACGTTCAGATTACAACGATAGTCGTGCAGAATACAATACCTCCTAATGTCTGCTATCGTACCTGAAAATATTAGATCCAGCCAGTCAGAGACCTCCAAAAAAAATCACTTCTTAGGCTGGGCATGATGCAAAAATACTGAATACAACATTTTACGCAGCAAAGGGCTATAATGAATGCTATTCAAACAATGGCCAACAAGGCCTAATCATGCATTTGCAAGGTAATACTCGTTTAGAAATATGTATATAGCTCCATATCCCTACCGATTGCTTACCAGAGACGCGATCTCCATAGTGGTTCTCTGGTGTTGACGTGGACAGGTTTGAGCTGTCATTCTAGTAGACCTCGCAAAATCCTCTGACTCATGGGTGGGCGGATCCTCTGCTGGCCTAGAGGAGGCTCCGCGAAACCAAGCCCCTCATTCGGCCATGTTGGCTCCCTCAAATTCCTGAATTATGTTAGGTCCTTGTTCTCTAGGAACCACAATGGTGTCAGTTTCTTATAGTGGTGTTTTTACGCGTTACTCCAAAATGAACACCAACTTCTACCTACTACTTGTGGCCAAGTAGTGAATTATGAACATTATACATATAAATCCTATCAGTAGATCAGTAGTATCTTTAATCTGATGTGTATAGTATATGTCATAAATGAACTACTCTTGTTATAAGTGATAGCCTGCTTTATTCAAATAATGTGATTCAATTAGATGTTGCGAGGCTCGTCTAGATTAGCCAGCGCGGATGTCTTTCTGTTCTAGTTCATTCTAGCACGGCAGATGGCAGCAATGCACATAGGGATGAATTGACAGACAGCATAGACAGTAAGATATTCTACTTTGGAGCCTGCGTACCGTGTGGCTGTGTGTGTGTGTGTGTTTAGTTGATATAGATGGGCGGTATAGCCTATAGGGGGGTATGGTTTTTGATGCCGCAGAGTTATAGAAAGAAATAACAGTGACATGGTAGGCTTTACGTCATGTAGGGAGGAGACAGCGAACTGCTCGGTGAACTGAGCAGGGTTTAAAATTCTTCACTCTCTGATTTAGAGTCAGAATACAAAATCTTCCAAAAGGATTGGGCTTGCTGCTTTTCCACTGATGTGTCAATTTTTGAAAACTTCTGTCTCCATAGTCCGGTAAGAGTCAAAACAGGAAACTAACATTACCTACACTTGTTTGTGTTATTTGGCAGTTATGTAGGCCTAATATGGGTGTTATTAAAGTAAGTAAATATGTAAACAGGCTATACACATTGTAGACCTTAAATTGAGATGAAGTGGAGTTTATGGTACAGTTAATAACAGTTTTACATGAGATATTCAGTTGCTCGATCCATTTCTATTTGCCAATAATAGTGGAACATTTCTGAAGGATCGGGGTGAACAATTACTGTCAACGGTTTTTAGATCCTTGACGTTCATACATAATTCCAGATATTTTCAAATTAACTTCTAATGATTTCGCGGGGTCGTTCAGTGGCCTTTGATGAAGTAGCCTACCTGTTAAATTCTCAACGCTCTTCCTGTCAGACAGGTTCAAGTTCAGTAATTTAAACCATCTTTGGTTGAACTGATGGCAGTAAGATGTTTCATGCTGGAACAACTGCAATAGACATCTAGCAGAATACCATTGGTCACCAGTTTATTTACATGGCGTAATACATTACAAACAGTAGCCTACAGTTACCGAAGTAATGCTTTGTCGTTATTCATTGACCCATTGATTGGCAGAATGTGCTTGTTATTTCCCAGGTAACAGTGTGATTACATAATGTGGTGTAACCTTCACCACTGTCTGTCTAGTACCTGCCCTGGCGCTAACTACTGTACCAAACAACTTCTAGAACGAATAGAAGGAAGTAGGTCGAAGTGAAGTCACTGGTATCTGTTGATAACAAGAACACTCCCCTGTTTGTTATCTTTTTTTAAGAGTATGACCCAAAGCGAATTTGAAGTATACAGTAATCGTATATAGGGCACACTTAAGCCTTTTGGGGCCCCGAAGCAAGATTTGGTTGGGTGGCCCCCCACCTCACTCAAAACATTTTAGTGGCCCCCCTCTTGATGGTGGAGAGACATTTGTTAGTTTTAAAGTTAATTTCCTGCAACATTTTGCCAAGGGGCAGAGAAATTTCTGCAGTTTTAAAGCACATTCTTGCAATTCTACACATTTTGTAACGACTTAGGCATATTATTATAATATCTGAGTGAGAATGACTAACAAAATCATTGGAGGCCCCATGGAGGTCAGGGCCCACGTGCCCAGTCAGTATTCGGCCATGATTACTACAAGTTTAGATCGCTTGTATTATCTAACTTGATTCTTTCATGTTGTGTTTGTCTGTATAGGATTTAACGATATTTGGAAGAGTGAAGAGGAGAGGATACAGAACTTTTTTATTTCACCATAGTGTCTATTTTGGTGTATCCAAAATAGCTTTATTTTGCCTCTTTATTACATTGACTTGAAGCTATAGATAACCCATCAACAGACAATAAGTCTTCGGAGGCTTACACTTGGCATTTTGCCACCCACCAAGTCTCCATTCCCCTTCCCCTCATTTCTTGCACTCACCCTGTAAACTCTGAGACAAGACATGGTGTGTCTGAAGAAATATTTCACAGAGGGCTTGATCCAAGTAGCCATCCTGCACAGCCTGGTTGGCGTCAGAGTAGATGTGGGCCCTTACTTGCCCCCCTCGCACGAGATGATCCTGGGCCCCACCTCGGCCCTCACCCAGACCCAGTTCCACAACCAGCTGGACGGCCAGGACCTCCACCCCAAGAGTGTAGACCTGGACGGCTTCTTCACAGCCCGGAGGCTCCTGGGCTGGGTCCGCTCCCTGGACCGCCTCCGGGTGCCCAGCTCGGAGCTAGAAACCTGGCTGGTGCAGCGCGAGCCTGATGCCCTGGTGATGGGGGCTCCTGGTCAGCTAGTCCCCCCGGAGGGAGGTGCAGGTGGGTTGGAGGTTCTTGCGGGTGACCAGGTGGGGTCGGTCATGAGGTCAAGCGTGGTGGCGGGGTCGCTGGAGTTGGGTTACAGGCCAATCAGAGAGGACAGTCTGGACACCGTGGCGCCCCTTCTAAGAAGAAGCCATGAGGAGGAGGATAAGGATGAGGATCTCTATGAAGAGGTATACTATGGGGAACTCTTCTACACTCTATGTCAGTAAGACCAGTGGCAGCATAGAGTGGTGTTCAAGAGAATTGGCTGTGTCAGAGCTTATTCAATGTTTAAATACAATGCCGTGCCTTAAACAAATGAATACACAATAGTGAACTACATTACTGCAAATCAGTCCAAGACTCTACCACTGGAGAAGTGGGTTCATTTAGGCAACTATCAAACTGTTGATTTACAGTAGGCAAGTGATTCACCGGTCATATATCATTAGGGATCAAGGGCAGGATTTCCCGGAGGCTGAGATCACTATAAAAGTAGGCTTAACTGGGAGAGAAGAACACCCTTGTATGAAAACAGCCTTTCAGTAAACACAGTGGGGATTCCCACCCTCCTCGGATTCAAGCAAGCGAAAGCTTCCTGGTTGTATTTGCTGTATCATGTTGTTAATTTCAAACCTGCATAACTAAGAGATTGCGATGCACACAAGGCAAGATATTTACTATTTATAACTCCCTTCATTTACAGTATTAGGGATGAAGTGTAGGCTACTTTTCAGAATAAGTGACTGATAACTAATCCTAAAGGCCTGCACAGACTGTTCGATTTTAGCTGTCTTATGCCACAATTTTGCCGTCGCAGACAAAATGTCCACGTCGTGCGCAAATTCTTATGTCGTAAACAATTGTCAGACGTCTTGGCTTATTCAGTGTGACTAACATAACTTAGCAGGCGTAAAATACGTGCCTGAAATTAGATCCTCTACATACTGGTCTTGACGAGAAGGAAAATAGAATGTTGGGGGAGATTCCCTTCTGCACTGATCTAGTAAATGTGGAGGAGGAGTTAAGATGGAGTGTAGCCCTGATAACGTCCAAAAGAGGAAGTCGTGTCACAGGCTCTTTCCATTTCCCCTGAAAACCGGAACATCCGGTTGTTGTGCGACAGGGTCTAGGTCTGCCGATGAAGTACCACTATGTGCGGTCGTAGGCTCTGACAAAGTGTTGAGCCTTTATCGTGTAGTGTGGCTGGTGTTACGAGCCAATCCCAGTGACTGACCAATAGGAACACAGCCGGCACTGAGTATGCACACAATAATATGATTGAAGTGTCAGATTAATATAATAGTTTGATTTAAACGTTTCCATGCTTTGCAAGAAGAACGATTTCTCTAATAATCTTTAAATGACATAAGAAATCGGGCTACCTAACAGGATTTTGATAAATGCACAAAAAAATCGCAACTCAAAATAAACGTTTTACCACAGTGACCATGTTATTTTTGGGAAGCATATTTGATTTTAAAATATAAAGTTTGTATGTAAAAACAATTAGTAGACACATACTTTCACTTCACTCGTGCATAAATGTAGAAAGAGGCTTGCACTGCTGGTGCTGGCACATGCGCTGATCAAATACACCGCTGCAGTTGGCCTAGCCTACGTTGGCTGACGTAACCTCTCAAGCCAATCGCAGAATGTGACGACAAAACTGAAGCAAATCATACAATCTGATTTGGTAACATCTCAGTGTGACATGTAATAATCGTAAAAGACTGAATCCGAAGTACAGGGTAGGAAGGCCTTAAAGTGAAACATTGTATATTTGGCATGGTGTTTGGTGGGCTGACCTCTTCAGATTTCAATAGCAGAAGTATAATGTCCAATATGACGAGGAAAATCATTTAGGTCATTAGTAGTCAATATTTACTCTCAGAGGACTTGCTGAACTTGAAAACACGACATAAATCACTTTAAAGACAGGAAAAATATCAGTCTTGTTTTATCCAGTCTATTTTTTGATAAGTGTGGATTTCCAACTGTATTCCAACAGTTAGATTTGAGTTATGGTAAGAAATTTCAATTAACCCAAGTCACAACCGCATCATTATGTTTTAGCATGTGCTCACTTTTGTTCGAGCCTGTGTTTTGGCACCAAAACACTCATTGAGCAACAGTGTTGAGCATTGAATGACAGAATCACGGGGAGTTAAAGCAGCAGCATGCCAAAAGCTTGGCTGGACCTCCCCTTGTTTTTCCAACAGCTGAGGGAGAGCTGCTTGTTGATATGTTCCCCTAACAGTGAGGGGCGCGCTGTCCAGGCCCAGGCTGCTCTGTGTCAGGGGAAAGTAGGCCAGAGAGGGGTGTGTGACTGGAAATGCGTCCCACTTTAGCCACTGGCTGTTCAGTCTTGCCCCATACATACAGCTTTCCACACCCATCGCAGCCCAGCAGATTTGGTGTAGGAATAAGCTGGCTGGCATAGTCATTAGTACACACATTCCGTGAAGGCTAATTGTATTTGTACACCAATCATATTTAGAAGTGCAATCACAATAATACTTGATTTTACTATGGAAATAAATGTATCTGAAGATACCTAAAATATTACAGTTAAAACATGTATTTATTTATTTATTTACTCTCCATTCATTGAATATTGAAAACACAGGGGACAGCTTTTTCTGCTCCAACCTAGACTTTGAAGGGGAATTCCCAAATCACTTTCATTTAGCACCGAGGTATAATATTAGTCACTTTGGGAGTGTAGGGAGTTTTCAGTCACTGTAGGGTCTAAATATATATCTGCTGGGCAACATGCCTGAGAATGCACCCTACACTGGACTCATCAACACTCCATAATGAGCTTGTTTTGGATTGGGAAAAGTATGGGGGTTGTTTTGATTTAGTCCTCTGCGTGTCATTGCCGTCTCCTGGCTTCTGGTCTTTTGGGTCATTTGACTGCGTACCCAGTCTCAACCACGATGACTGCAGACATCCACAGACACCGGAGGCTTTAGTTTTAGCCTCCCAAATCAGCTGCCACTCTCAGGGCAGAGAAAGTGGTGTCATTTGGCCTGTCCACTGTCACAGTGGACCAAGTATGCAGTTCAGACTGGACGTGTAGCCCTGTTGGCTATTTCTGGACAGGAGGGCATGTTTTTTGGCATTGCTAACTGGTACTCAGTTTAAAATGTAAATGCCTCATGTTTTCCCACCAACCCCCCATGGATGCAGTCCTGTTGACAAACATTTTGTTTTGGAACATAGTTAAAAATATATATTCTTGAGGCTCTTCCTACCATAGATGGTTATGCTTTCTGGGTCAACCAAGATTCCAATAAGTGATATTGAACTGAGCATCTGAGACCAAGTTAGGTGCTGCAATCGTGATGTAACGATTCAGGCATACTGATACTCCTTCCAAGGAACTAAGCGTCCCTGATAACAATCTTTACCCAGACTAACTCATCAGTGAAGCAGCAACCGCACAGAGACAGCTGGGCTGTATTTTTTAACTCCAGCTGCATCATATTATGGCAGCAATGTGTGGTACTGTCTGGGTCTGGGGCATGCCACCACATCTCCCCCTCTTATAGGTGTTGCTATTGTTACAGGGCTAGGCTGGACATGTCTAACGTGCCAGAGGTCACCAGTCCTACAGTATTATGTTTGAGGAGAAAAGTCAACAAGGCTTCCTCTGGGAGAAGTGCTCTGTGAACCCTTTGCCCTCCCCTCACTCTGTGCATTTGTACAGAGAGGGGTCAAGGACCTCTCCTAAGGCCATTTGCTATAATTAGTCTTAACTTCCCAGACTTGTTATTCAGTTCTATTACAACTAATCTCTGCTCTATTACCTTGACTTGCTCAATAAAACACAAATGCTGCCAAGTTCATTTGTCTAAGCATCTCAGGGCAGTAATATTGTGACATGTCAATATTGTGGAAGGTGGCAAACTGACAACATCAGTATTGACTCGCCAGCGCTGCTGTAACCACAGATGTTTGTCTTGGAAACTTGAACTCAGAGCTCAAATAGCACTCAGAGAGCTTTGTAGTTATGTTACAATCAGAACATTGCCCCTGTAACCACAGCTTGTTTGTTTTGTAACACGAGGTGGCATCATTCTAGCACACATTTATACTTTTGATTTCGCAACGCTTGTTTACTAACTTAGGCTAGTAGTATATCACCTCTTCAGACAGGTGCATGTATATGTATATGTATAGCCCTATACCCAGAGCCCTCTACACATAGCCCCATGGACCCCATCCACTGCCCAAAATCTGTCCAGAGCTGCTGCCTTTGGCCTCACACCCCCCTTACCTAACACTTCTCATGTTGTGCTTATGCTTGAGGAAAACATGCTGTGCAATCCCTTCCAGTCACATTCAGGTACACATTTACCCAAACCCATAAGAGTGATGCCAGAGTAGCAGGACCACAGGCCTCAGGGAATGGTCAAAGGCAGGGATTGGAACCGATTCAGGGAACAGAACAGAAAACCAGAGAAAAAAAATGGAGGAAGGGAAACAGAACCAGGAACAAAAGTGATCTCTATTCTTCCAGAACATAACTGTTATTTTCTAACCTTGAGAACCGGTTAAATGTTATTTTCTGTTACCAAAAATATTCCTAATGTGTAGTATATCATTTCGTTTCCAACCCCATGTCAGACGTCAAACATGTTGTCAAATAATGTTCAATGGGTCCCAAGATCAGAATGTTCCAAACAGTCAAAGTGTAAACAGCCAAGGAGAGGCCAAAAACGGTTAGTTAGTCAGTTTCACTCAGGTCGCTGTACTGTAAGGTAGAATCGGGGAATCACAAAGGGCAACATCCCGAACTCCAGTAGACCCTTTCAGTGGAGGGCGAGAGGATCAGCTGCCAATTTAGAACTGGAGCAGTTGGTATCACTAAGCTCCAACTTAAGGAAAAGGTTAAGTCTATTCATAGCCATCTCACTGTTTGTATGCAATGTCTACTAATGTATGGGCCTGTATGGAAAAAATTAACAATAGTAGATCAAACGTAAGATGGCTGCAATCCCCTCTTTTTGTCTCTGGCATGTGTCCTATCTAAAAATAGGACAGCGATAACTTAAATCAAAAACACAAGGATACATAGGGCATTGTATGGATGATTGAAATTCATAGTTATTATGTTTAATAAGGAGGTGTAGATAACATTGCTACACCTAACATTTCCATTATTATTGTGTGTTCACAGGATACGGATACGCTTTGGCAGGATCACTCTGATCATGGACGCTATCAGAGGCCTGAGGAGGGAGAGGAGGAGGAGCTGGTGGGGGATACCTGGAGAGAAATCTGGAGGGATGGTGGATGCTCTTACGACCGTGCGAATAGAGAACTTGCACAGGATTTATCTGATCAGGTGGGACTCAGTCCTGAGGCTTACAATGGCAAGAAAAAGTATGTGAACCCTTTCGAATTACCTGGATTTCTGCATAAATTGGTCATCAAATTTGATCTGATCTTCATCTAAGTCACAACAATAGACAAACAGTATGCTTAAACGAATAACACAAATTATTGTATTTTTTGTGTCTATATTGAATACATAATTTAAACATTCACAGTGTATGTTGGAAAAAGTATCTGAACCCCTAGGCTAATGACTTCTCCAAAAGCTAATTGGAGTCAGGAGTCAGCTAACCTGGAGTCCAATCAATGAGACGAGATTGGAGATGTTGGTTAGAGCTGCCTTGCCCTATAATACAACTCCCAAAAAAGTTTTCTATTCACAAGAAGCATTGCCTGATGTGAACCATGCCTCGAACAAAAGAGATCTCAGAAGACCTAAGATTAAGAATTGTTGACTTGCATAAAGCTACAAAGGGTTACATAAGTATCTCTAAAAGCCTTGATGTTCATCAGTCCACGGTAAGACAAATTGTCTATAAATGGAGAAAGTTCAGCACTGTTGTTACTCTCCCTAGGAGTCTCCCTAGGATGTTCCACAGCGCTACTGGCAAAGATGACAGTAAGAGCACAGCACAGAATGCTCAATGATGTTAAGAAGAATCCTAGTGTCAGCTAAAGACTTACAGAAATCCCTGGAACATGCTAACATCTCTGTTGACGAGTCTAAGATACGTAAAACACTAAACTAGAATGGTGTTCATGGGAGGACACCACGGAAGAAGCCACTGCTGTCCAAAAAAAAACATTGCTGCACGTCTGAAGTTTGCAATAGTGCACCTGGATGTTCCACAGCGCTACTGGCAAAATATTCTGTGGACAGATGAAACTAGTTGAGTTGTTTGGAAGGAACACACAACACTATGTGAGGAGAAAAAAAGGCACAGCACACCAACATCAAAACCTCATCCCAACTGTAAAGCATGGTGGAGGGAGCATCATGGTTTAGGGCTGCTTTGCTGCCTCAGAACCTGGACAGCTTGCTATCATTGACGGAAAAATGAATTCCAAAAGTTTATCAAGACATTTTGCAGGAGAATGTTAGGCTATCTGTCCGCCAATTGAAGCTCAACAGAAGTTGGGTGACGCAACAGGACAACGACCCAAAACACAGAAGTAAATCAACAACAGAATGGCTTCAACAGAAGAAAATACACCTGGAGTGGCCCAGTCAGAGTCCTGACCTCAACCCGATTGAGATGCTGTGGCATGACCTCAAGAGAGCAGTTCACACCAGACATCCCAAGAATATTGCTGAACTGAAACAGTTTTGTAAAGAGGAATGGTCCAAAATTTCTCCTGACCGTTGTGCAGGTCTGATCCACAACTACAGAAAACATTTGGTTGAGGTTATTGCTGTCAAAGGAGGGTCAACCAGTAATTAAATCCAAGGGTTCACATACTTTTTCCAATCTGCACTGTGAATGTTTCCACGGTGTGTTAAATAAAGACATGAAAACGTATAATTGTGTGGTTGTTATTAGTTTGTGACCTAGATGAAGATCAGATCAAACTTTCTGACCAATTTATGCAGAAATCCAGGTATTTCAAAAGGGTTCACAAACTTTTTCTTGACACTATAAATGTCCATATATACCTGTACACTTGGACATCCTGGTTCAATTATGTTATAAACGCACATGCTGAAATGTTAGACATGGCAAGACATGGCATTCAAGATGGAATAAGAGCATTGGAAACTTTCCGCCTCAGCTGAGAGACAGAGTGAGAGGCCCTGACAGGTGCACTTTGGGAAAGAGTAACACTCCGGTTGCTTGAAACCAAATATGGGTTTTCTATCCTGGCTGTGCGTCGTGAAGCGGGATAGGGTGTTTGGGGTAGATGAGGTGGAGATGAGAAACATTCTTGCCAAGTGTGTAAAATAAGAACATAACACCGAAACCTTCCCTTTTATAGGCCAGTTTCTAACCCCAATCTTTTGCACTCCTATGGGTTAGAAGAGACCTGAAACCCTTGCTAATCCGCTATACCTAATTTTGGGAACAGGGGCAGCCACATATAATTACAAAGGCATTTGCACTCCTCAGTGGTGTATAGCTGGAGCATGAGTTTCCTTGACCTAAGGAGAAATACAGTATAGTGAAATGAAATTAACATTTGATACCACACTACAAAATTATTCAGATAAAGCCACGCTGTTCTAACTGTTTAGTTTTACCCTCTTGCCATAACATGTTCTGTAAAAGCCTAATCATCTCCACCATCTGTGTCAGTTCAGCCCAGAAGAAAGGAACCATTGTCACAATCCAGAACATCCAGGTAGCTCTCTGCTCACTCCTGTTATCTTCTCCATCAGTTTGCCAGCTTGGAAGCTCAGTCCTCAATGTCCTTCCAGGAATGTCTACGGCTCTTGGAAGACACCTTCCCTTTTGGAGAGGAGACAGAGGTACAGTACAGTTGTTTTATTTGATGGTACTAGGGTAAGAGATGACCATTGATAGGTTTGTTGACCATTGGATGACCATTGTGATGTTTCTGTTTTTAGCTGTTCGACCCAGTTGGCATAGATCTGAGGGAAACCAGCAGAGAGGACCCTACCCCTGTCCGAGAGCTTCTTCTGTCCCCCCTGTCGTCCCATGAGGATCCTTCTCTGGACTTGGAGCAGCAGTGGCACGATATTCTCGCCATCATGGAGCCAGAAGTAAGTTCTAAGTGGTTTCTGATTTTATCCCCTTCATAGTTTATTAAAAAAATATCAAAAAGTGTATAAACTTTGAAATACCCTTGCCCTGAAAGTAATTCAAAAGAAATCTAATCCAACTTCTTGTACTATTTTGGAAGGATATGGACCTTGGCAGAGATGTAATGCAATCTGGATCTATTCAGAGTTCCAGCTTGATGGACCCCATTCACCAGGATGTCAGCCTTCATCAGGCAATCCTGCCCAGAAGCAGCCAGGATAGTTACCCTTTCAACCCCAGCTTCGGGGGCAGTGTTCCCCTGGAGGCCCCACTCCAGCTAGCCCTGCTCAGTCAGTCCCCCAGCGGACCTGACTTTGACCTTAACTTGACCTTTGGCCCATCTGACCTGACAGATAGTGCCCTTCCTTTGGCACTCAATGGCACAGTTGGCAACCCCATGGCTTCCATTCAGTCAAGTCTCTTTCTGGAGGAACCAGTCCTGCCTAGCCCACTCGGCTCCCTCTTGGATGATGCCTTGCTGGATGAGCTTAGCTTCCTGGACCTGGCTTTGGAGGAAGGCTTCAACCCAACACAGGCCTCCCAACTTGAAGAGGAGCTTGACTCTGACTCTGGACTTTCTATGAACTTCAGCCACAGCCCTGCATCCCCTACCGGCTCGGAGGCATCCTATTCCTCTTCTTCATCCTCTTCATCGTCTGACTCTTCTGTGTTTTCTGAAGAAGGGGCTGTGGGCTACAGCTCTGACATGGAGGTTATTGTGGAGCGAGAGGAGGGTGCTGTGGGAGGCTACTCCCCGGAAGTCAGCAAGATGTGCAGCACAAGCTACCAGAAGCCTGGGCGTTTCAACAACCTCCCTTGGCTGGAACAAGTGGGCCACGACCATACCTACAATCAGCCTAGGGCCACCTCTCCCAGGCAGGGAAAATCCCTCAAGCTACCAAAGTCGCGTTACAGCAAACCCTATGAGCATGACATTTCCGATAAGCTTTGGGGCCGTGATGAGCGCCGGGCTCGCACCATGAAGATCCCCTTCTCCAACGATCTCATTGTCAACCTGCCCGTGGAGGAGTTCAACGAACTTCTGACCAAGCATTGTCTCAGTGAGGCCCAGCTCAACCTGATCCGAGACATTCGCAGGCGGGGCAAAAACAAGATGGCCGCTCAGAACTGCCGCCGGCGCAAGCTTGATGTCCTGTTTGGTCTCGAAGAAGGAGTAGAAGGATTATGCCAACACAAGGCCCGCCTGTTGAAGGAAAAGGCAGAGAACCTTCGCTCTGTCCGGGAAATGAAGCAGCGGCTCAGTGGTCTGTACCAGGAGGTTTTTTCCCGTCTGCGGGATGAGCAAGGAAGACCCTTGCCTGCCACTGACTACACCCTCCAATTTGGCAATGATGGACAGGTCCTGCTTGCTACACAGAACCGTTCAGCCAGTGAGCAAAACCGCAAGCCCCACAAGAAACAGAAGGACAGAAAAAAGTGAAAAAATTAGATGGGTGTGTAGTTTGGAGTCAATTGACAAGGGGATGGCTGTAAAGTTTCAAGAATTTCTCACAATAAGAGGGAACTGAAAAGGAAAGATGCAAGAGGATGCAAATGCATGCTTTTCCTAAATCGGTTTAATCTGCTCTGATAGTTTATTTGCTGGAAAGGACATGTAGCACAAATATGATCATGCAAGAATCTTGTGAGCATCATGGAAAAACAAAGGGAAAGCATGTCTCAGGAGCAAAATAACTGTTGGGAGGACCCTGTCAGCCTTCCAAAGAAATACAGTACATAAAACACTAAGGTGACAAGGAGGAAGGGCTAGCCTAAGGCCTTCAGCCAAAAGACCAGGGCCTTAGCGCAATGCTGGCACATTTCTATTCTGGTTTTCCAGTGCCTATATGTTGAGAGGTTGGGCCTAGGTTCCTTGAAGTCATCATTCACCGGACAGTTTATTAGGTATATATCTAGTACCGGCTCAGACCCCCCTTTGCCTCCAGAACAACAGAAACTCTTCTGGGCATAGATTCTACAAGGTGTCGGAAACGTTTGTTGCTCAATTGGTATCAAGGGACCTAACGTGTGCCAGGAAAAACATTCCCCACACCAGTACACCACCTACACCAGCCTGTACCAGGCAGGATGGGTCCATGGACTCATGCTGCTTATGCCAAGTCCTGACTCTGACATGAGCATGACACAACAGGAACTGGAATTCAGCAGACCAGGCAATGTTTTTCCAGTCCTCAATTGTCCAGTGTTGGTGATGAAATGCCCACTGGAGTCACTTGTTTTTAGCTAATAGGAGTAAAACCCGGTATGGTGTCTGCTGCAATAGCCCATCCGTGACAGGGATCAACAAGTTGTGCGTTCCGAGATGACGTTCTGCACACCACTGTTGTACTGAGGTGTTATTTGTCTGTTTGTGGCCCAACTGTTAGCTTGCACGATTCTTGCAATTCTCCTTTGACCTCTCATCAACAAGCTGTTTTCGCCCACAGGACTGCCGCTGACTGGATGTTTTTTGTTTGTCGCACCATTCTCGGTAAACCCTAGACACCGTTGTGTGTGAAAAGCTCAGGAGGGCAGACGTTTGAGATACTGGATCTGGCGAGCCTGGCACCGACGATCATACCACACTCAAAGTCACTTAGGGCACTCGTTGCCCAATCAAACAGTAACTGAATGCCTCGATGCCCATCTACCGGCTTTATATAGCAAGCCTCGGCCACAAGACTCACGGTCTGTAGGAGTGATCCATTTTAATGAACAGGGTGGTGTACCTTATAAATTGACCGGTGAGTGTATACCCAAGTAGAAAGGGTAAGATAGGGGAGCCTGGTTGAGAACAAAAGGGAACCAAAAAGGTTTGTTCCTGTCTAAAGCCTATTGAATACAAGTTGCCATTAACTGGTAGTGAAAGAGTTGGATAGTGCCTTTGGTAAAGCCTTAGTTACCCACACAGCTATCTGTGGTTCTCAGGGGATGTGACTGCATGACATGGTACAATGATATTCAGGAAATAGACTAGTTTAAAGTACCTGGATATAGTATCTACTCAGGCCCAGTGGCAACAATATTGTGTTAATGATATGGTTGTGGATTTTATTTGTAACAAGTTGAAATTGAATGCCTTATCACCGGTATCATACTGGAATACAACTGTTAAAGCTGCATAAAATATCACAGCATTTTCATAAACGTTAAAAAGTTGTAAATGAATTAAATTCCACTACAAGTACTGTGATTGTGTCTTCACACTACTGTTATGCTTTGTCAAGCACTTTCCAAGTGTCCAATATCAGCAACAGAAAAGTATTTAACAAAAACACTGAATTAGAGGTGCTTTATTGTATTATTGGTTTGAAAAGAACAAGATTTTGTTTAAGGTGTTCTCACCCCATTCTGTTTCATACTTTTGAATACTTGCTGGCAACCAAGGGATGTTACTTTTGGGTGAATAAAATATTTTCCAACCTACATCTCTTTTTGATCCCTTATTCCTTGACGATTTAGTGATATTACTAAGAATACTTATACGTACTAAAGAATTACAAGTTAACTTGTTTTGACAAATTATATGAAAACACCTTTGTTAACAAAAAAGATTTATTGTCCAAAAACTTTTAAACAAGTAAAAGTAACCACTGCAAATGGTGACTGATTGAAAGCAAGAAACATGCAACAAGAGATGTATCTTCAGTAGACACAAGAAAGAGTCAAAGACAAAATAACTAAAAGGTTACATATGAGCCACTTTACTAGGATATACTGTATATATAGAAATCTTCCGGTCTGGTATATTAGAAAATATTTGCAGCCCTCTTAGACTTGTCATGTTAAAATGAGCAGTAAACTACCAATACAAAATCAATCCAAGGCAACAGGCTCTATACAAGGGCTGTAAAACCCCTGGTACTGGTGGTTGTTTTCAGTACCTAAACATTTAAATGTTAGTCACAATTAATCAGTTAAATCGATTAACAATTTTTCATACAAGCTATTGTTAGCTGTGATGAATCAATTAAATTAATTACTTAACAATTTAGCATATAAAAGATGCCAGAAGTGGGATATTCAGACGCAGTAGAGCAGTGAACAATTCAATTAATCCAGAGGTAGCAAAGCCCCACAAACCAAACTTGAATATAACCCACCCACCTCTGAGGGTGTCAGATCTTTAATTGGCAGCTCATTTTAACATAACAGATCCAGACACGGCGAGAATTAACATCAGAGCTCAAAGGTAAAGTCTGAAAGTAGAATTAGCTTAGTTGGAGAGGTCGTATTGATCTGGTCTTGCAATTTCAGTTTGTCAGTTGTGTGAGATGAATAAGTTGCTAGATTGATCCATATTCACATGGCTACCACCACCTTGGATACATTTACACTATAAAACAGACCACCATAAAACAGTTGTATTTACTTTTAAACACAATATAGACTACCTAAGGACCCGTCGTCTGTATTTAAAACAGGTTTACTAAAATAGAGGTGCATGTGCATGGACCAGGGCATTCTAACCCTGTTCCTGGAGAGCTACTGTCATGTAGGTTCTCTTCAACCCCCGTTTTGATTAGGGTTGGAGCAAAAACCTCAAGGATGGTAGCTCTCCAGGAACAGGGTTGGAGAGCCCTGGCATAGACACTACATTTTCCTCTGTGTATACCTCTTGGGATAGATTTGGTTGCATTGCGAGAAAAATAAAAATGTCATTTGTTTTGTCCATCCCTCATCTTCGCAACCACATTAAAACCATGGGCCTTGACTGAGCCCAACCCTTCCCACCCCCTTAATCCAAATCCACGTATTTCCAGTGCAGTTTGACGACAATACCAAACCTCCTAAAAGCCCCAATCACCTCAAGGAAGCCTGTGAATGGTGAGCATGTACTGCACATGGGAAGAGCTCGACAAGAAAGAAGGACAGAATATGTGGGCGTTACAGTAAATTAAGCTTTCCACCAAAGATTAATCTGAGTGAAAGCCTATCTTTCGCATCTTCACCTCTAGCTTCTTACTTGGTGCCTGTTTTCTGAGAATGTGTTATCTGACAGGAAAGTAGATCACACCAATCAAGTCTTTTTAGCCATGGGTACGAGACCACAAACAACTCAGGTTACATAGGTCATACTGGTGCTCCACAACAGTTAGTAGCTCCATACCAGGGTTTCTGTTAGCCGGTAATAGACGGTTTTTGGCCGATAAAAAAAGTGAAAAGCCGATAAATAAAATTGCCGCTTTTTAGCTTATTCGTTGATGGAAATACCAGTTGATGAAAATACAATTGACCGGTCAAGCTTATCAGTCTATAGGTTAATTTGCATAATTTTGTGAAATTAAATTGCTGCATGTGTATTTCCGTTAGTCTTTATGTATCTTATTTATCACAGGCACACAGCATACAGATGCAGAGGCTAATTTGAGCGGAAAATCGGTCAGACAACGGAGGAGCTGCTGGTAAAGCTTCTCAAACCGCGTGTTTGTTGCTGCTGGAGTGAAACATGCTTTTATAAGCCCAAACATTGCACAACAATTCTAAATGCAATTGCGTGTTAAAAAAGTTGATGGCCACCATTAAAAATAGCAACTATTTGTATTTCTTAACTGGTAATTGAAGCACGCTTATTTTAATTGCCTAGGCAACGGTATGCAGGCTTCAGTGTGTCACACACCACTTTGCAATGAAATGGAGGCAGTATGCATTTAGAAAACATTCGTAATTGTTTGAAACTTTAATGTTTTACTTCATATGAGACATGTCTTCCCTTGCTTCAAAGTAGCCTAGCCAACATCCAACCATAGAAACGTGAAGGCAATTGTTTTAAAGTTCCATATGCCATTGAAACCAGTAGCCTATTTCTCTCAGGTTCTATTGGTTTCCTTCATTGTCCAGTAGTCAACGGCACAATCCTAGTCATATTAGCAACCCATGCTAGTTGTTGCATCTTTAGATTAAGAGGGGAGATCTAATGGATATTTTCATCTCATGAAACCGCACGCATGCATTTCACAACAGTGTTTCCCTGCTAATTGCATTATGGAACGAACATTCATGCGGAGCCTACTGCCTTGTGCGCATTGCTGCACATACAGTGGCTTCCGAAAGTATTCACCCCCCTTGGCATTTTCCTATTTTGTTGCCTTACAACCAGGAATTAACATTTATTTTTTGGGGGTTTGTATCATTACACAACATGCCTAACACTTTGAAGATGCAAAATATTTTTTTATTGTGAAACAAACAAGAAATAAGACCAAAAACTGAAAACTTGAGCGTGCATAACTATTCACCACCCAAAGTCAATACTTCGTAGAGCCACCTTTTGCAGCAATTACAGCTGAAAGTCTCTTGGGGTATGTCTCTATAAGCTTGGCACATCTAGCCACTGAGATTCTTGCCCATTCTTCAAGGCAAAACTGCTCTAGCTGCTTCAAGTTGGATGGGTTCCGCTGGTGTACAGCAATCTTTAAGTCATACCACAGATTCTCAATTGGATTGAGGTCTGGGCTTTGACTAGGCCATTCCAAGACATTGAGATGTTTCTCCTTAAACCACTCGAGTGTTGCTTTAGCAGTATGCTTCGGGTCATTGTCCTGCTGGAAGGTGAACCTCACACCCAGTCTCAAACCTCTGGAAGACAAACAGGTCTCCATCAAGAATTTCCCTGTATTAAGCTCCATCCATCATTCCTTCAATTCTGACCAGTTTCCCAGTCCCTGCCGATGAAAAACATACCCACAACATGTTGGTCTTCTCAAGGTGATGGGAGGTGTTGGGTTTGCGCCAGACATAGCATTTTCCTTGATGGCCAGAAAGCTCAATTTTAGTCATCTGACCAGAGTACCTTCTTCCGTATGTTTGGGGAGTCTCCCACATGCCTTTTGGCAAACACCAAACGTGTTTGCTTATTTTTTTCTTTAAGCAATGGCTTTTTCTGGCCACTCGTCCGTAAAGCCCAGCTCTGGAGTGTACGGCTTAAAGTGGTCCTATGGACAGATACTCCAATCACCACTGGAGCTTTGCAGCTCCTTCAGGGTTATCTTTGGTCTCTTTGTTGCCTCTGATTAATGCCCTCCTTGCCTGGTCCGTGAGTTTTGGTGGGTGGCCCTCTCTTGACAGGTTTGTTGTGGTGCCATATTCTTTCCATTTTTTAATAATGGATTTAATGGTGCTCCATGGGATGTTCAAAGTTTTGGATATTGTTTTATAACCCGACCCTGATCTGTACTTCTCCACAAATTTGCCCTTGACCTGTTTGGAGAGCTCCTTGGTCTTCATGGTGCCGCTTGCTTGGTGGTGCCCCTTGCTTAGTGGTGTTGCAGACTCTGGGGCCTTTCAGAACAGGTGTATATAAACACACTCAGATCATGTCACAGATCATGTGACACTTAAATAAAGTCCACCTGTGTGCAATCTAACTAATTATGTGACTTCTGAAGGTAATTGGTTACAACAGATCTTATTTAGGGGCTTCATAGCAAAGGGGGTGAATACATATGCACGCACAACCTCAGTTTTTTTATTGTTTGAATTTTTTGAAACAAGTAATTTTTTTCATTTCACTTTGCGAATTTGGACTATTTTGTGTATGTCCATTAAATGAAATCCAAACAAAAATCTATTTAAATTAAAGGTTGTAATGCAACAAAATAGGAAAAACGTCAAGGGGGAATAATACTTTTGCAAGGCACTGTATGTGAAGAAATAATATTTTAATCAACATTTTAAGCTAAATGTTCTGATCAGTTCCATCAGCTTCATTGCTTGAAGGTTATTTTTATAAAAGAATGCATGTAGCCTAGGCCTACTGGTTGTATGCATTTGGGATCTGTTGTCCCAGAGTCTGTCTGGAGTAGGGCATTTCTTTCTCGCACAGAACGACAAGCTGACCAATAAACAGGTCAAATGTTATACTATGGGGGATAGTATATTGACATAGATTTTGCTGTTCGTTACTCATCTTGTTGGCTGAGGAAAAGTAAATGTGGACAGCTATTCTAACATCTTCAAAGTGCGCATCGGAATTCGGTAAGGATGCACGCTGTTGCATCCTTGATTTGCATGTTCTTTTAAGATGAATTACCATAATCTAAAATGCGATCTGTCATTCTGAGCACCGTGGCTGTACACCCTAATCAGGTTACGCACACAATGCATATGGGTCGGGAAAATGTCTCAAATGTCCGGTAAATTAAAACACTGCCAGTCAGATGTCCAGCACCACTTTTTCCTAATGGAAACCCTGCTCCATACCATTGTTCACAACTCTACATACCTCCTATGCGTTACACTTAAAGACCAGAATCTAGGTTAACTCTAGTCTGAACATCCAAAACACTCAAATAAAATCCTTCTTAGATCACTCTCATAACCAAATAAAACTAACCAAATAAAACCACAACTATTTACACATTATATGATAATGATATGGCAAGGGAAGGCAGGTGCCAACACTTAAAACAGTTTCTTAAAAAGTAGAAAGAGAATCAAAAAGCACTGCAAGTTGCTCGATGAGGGATGTGTAGGTACAAGATAATGTTCTGACAAGAAATCAACTTCAACATTTCACACAAGAAAACTGGAAATTAAGATTGGCTATTTCAATTGAATTAGCTGAGAACTTTTGCTGGATCATGTTTTGGAATCTGACCATTCCATTTTGTAAACTGAGCTGCTGTAGTGATACCTTGCTAACTCAAAAGTGTATCTTGACAAAAGCTTTTCTGAGGTGAAACTACAGTAAGAGGAGCTGGTGATTTTGAAGCAATTCAGTGCGCAGGGACTGAAAACTACTTATCCCATGATTCTAGCTGATAAGACCCAAAAGTGAGGCCTGATAAAGTGATCTTGAGACTTAGGAGTTCTATTTACCCATGCCCCCCCCCCCCAACCCACCTCCTTGACAAGTCTTATCATCCATACCCATCTGTCAACCTCTGTTTTAGTTTCAACAGTCCGGGTTTGCAGAAAGGTTTTGAAACAAATCAGCTTCTCTGTCCCAAACCCACACCCTCCACTCTAAACCCCACCCTCGGTACCCCCTTCCCCTTCATCCTGGACCTGTGGCTAGTTCTTATCATCCTTCTTCTCTTCCTCTTCGGTGGGGTAGGAGTGCCATGTCAGACGCTCCTCATAGAAGGAGATGACCACCTGTGGACATTTAATGTTGGCCTCCTTGGCCGGCACCAGGTCCGCCTCATCACTGTTCTTCCTGTGGAGACAGAATTTAAGGGTGAAGCTACTTCAATCAGTTATGTCCCACTTTTTTGGAGGGGACAACTAGTATTTGACCAATTTTCCAAATTTTCCCAGTACTGTATAGCGAAAAGTGTCAAAATCCCAATGCAGCCCAGAACTCACCATTTCATGAGGAACATCAGCTCTCCACTGGAGTCTGTGGCTCCAATGATCCGTTCGGGGTCAAGACCACGAGTAAAGCCTCTGGGCTTCTCTGCCTGAAAGAGTGATGGATAAGGAGAGCGAAGGCGGAAAAGGTTCAGTACAGGGCTACATTCACGGTCTATAGTATCAGGCATGTTCTTTAATATTGAAACCAAGTACAGGCTCTCACCTCATCTTTCCTCTTCTTGGGCCTGCCTTCTTCACCCCCTGCCTCGGTGTCAGACTCACCAGCTTTCCTCTTGCCACCAGACTCTTTCTTGTAACTTTCTTTTTTGTTATGATGATTCTGCATGTACTCAGCAATCAGGTCAGGGCAATCCAGGTTGTCCTGCGGTTCCCATGTATTGTCCTCACTGTGGTAAACAAATACAGGTTAAAAAGGCTACAACAGCTTGAATTTCCAAAATAAGACACTACGTGTAAAAAAGGTCAATTTATACCAGGGCTTAAACCATCAGATTTGGTTCCAAACCCCCCAGAACCAACTCATCGAAAATTCCCCAGCCCATGGCTAAAATAACAATTGAGATCATTCCGATGTGGTCGTAATAGCACATAAAAAAAGGGGGCAGGGCCAGAGGTGGCAGGACTACCACCGCAACACTGAAAGACGAAGTAGTAAAATAGACGGATGCCAAATATAGAGCAGCTGAAGACCAACCAAGCAAGTCCATCTCTGTGTCACCATGGACCAGAAAAGGCTGGAAATTTTTGCAATGGCTATTGACTTTTTGTAGAACGACGAGAGCAACCAACAAGAGCAACAACAACCAACCAAAGGAAAGAAGATTAGGTAGCAGGCCTTGGCAGACATTTAAATGTTATTTAACTAGGCAAGTCAGTTAATTAGGGAGCAGTGGGGCGACAGCGCCCCACCTCCGACAACATCCGGAAAAATGCAGAGCGCCAAATTCAAATTACAAAAGTAGTAATATAAAACATTCATGAAAATACAAGTGTTGCACACTCTTCAAAAGCTTAGAATCTTGGTAATCTCACAGCGTTCTCAGATTTCAAAAAGGCTTTAAGGCGAAAGCATAACATTTGATTGTCTGAGGACAGCGCCCTGCATACTTCCTGCATTAGCATAATTTCATAACCAGCGGTGGTGTCACAAAACTCAAAAATAGCGATAAAATAAATGGCTTACCTTCGAAGATCTTCCTCTGATGGCAATCGGAAGGGTCCCAGCAACACAATAAATGTTCCTTTTGTTCGAAAAAGTCCCTCTAAGTCCTAAAAGCTCCGTTTGGTTGGCGCGTTTTGTTCAGAAAATCCACCGTCCACTCATCCAATATACAAGACATACAAAGCGTTAAAAACATACCTAGAAACTTTGTCCAAACAACTCAAACAATGTTTCTAATCGATCCTTATGTACACTAATATGTATATAAACAATAATATTTCACACAGATAATATCCTGGGCGATAGAAAAGGAACAAACCGAGGCGCACACTCGTGTCACACCCTCACTTGTGTTTTATGCCCATTAGATAGTATCATATCCCCACGTCAAAAGAAACCAAATGTCTTGAGTGACTTCCTTAGTCCACTTGACAAAACTTGTCTTACTCCTTGATTTTTCTAGATAAATGCATGAAACCTTGTCTAACGACTGTTGACGTCTAGTGGAAGCCATAGGTACTGCAATCTGGGAGCTGGATCCCCTCCTTTCAATACCAAGTCAATGGGAAAAGTGTCACTTCACAGAATCACATTTTCCAGATAGATTTTCCACTGGTTTTCACCTGCCAAATCAGTTCTGTTATACTCACAGACATTATTTTAACAGTTTTAGAAACTTCCGAGTGTTTCTGGGCCTGAGTACCTGAGTACCAGGCATTTTACTTTGGGTACGCCAGACTCTCCAAACCTCCGACCACTGCCGCCGCTCCCTAATAGGTTAAGAACGTATTATTATTTACAATGACAGCCTACCCGGGGTTGGCCCTAAACCCTAAACCGGACGATGTTGGGCCAATTGTGCGCCGCCCTATGGGACTCCCAATCACGTCCGGTTGTGATACAGCCTGGAATCAAACCAGGGTCTGTAGTGATGCCTTTAGCACTGAGATTCAGTGCCTTTAGCCCATCTGTAAATAGCCCAACCAAGTACCTCATCCCCTACCGCATTTATTTATTTATCTTGCTCCTTTGCACCAGTCTTTCTACATTGCACATTCATCTACTGCACATCTACCATTCCAGTGTTTAAAAATGCTATATTGTAATTACTTTGCCACCATGGCCTATTTATTGCCTTACCTTCCTTATCTTACCTCATTTGCACACATTGTATATGGATTTTCTTTTCTACTGTATGTTTGTTTTACTCCATGTGTAACTCTGTGTTGTTGTATGTGTCGAACTGCTTTGCTTTATCTTGGCCAGGTCGCAGTTGTAAATGAGAACTTGTTCTCAACTTGCCTACCTGGTTAAATAAAAGGTAAAATAAAAATAAATAAAAAAGATGGAAAGGCTTCCCAAAAACCTTCTCAATGAAATGTTTACTACAAAGTAGTCTATGCCTACCTGGCAGAACTATTATTTGCATCAATCCGGCTCGCCTAGCGTAGTAGCGACTACTGAATCGGCTCCCTGACTCACCTATTGCTTCTCATTGGCCCCTATGATCACTGGGCTACACATGCCTCTCCCTAATGTCAATATGCCTTGTCTATTGCTGTTTTGGTTAGTGATTATTGTCTTATTTCACTGTAGAGCCCCCAGACCTGCCCAACATGCCTTAGATAGCCCGTTTGTCCCACCCCCCACACATGCGGTGACCTCACATGGCTTAACTGGTGCCTCTAGAGACAAAACCTCTCTCATCGTCTCTCAATGACAAGGTTTACCTCCACTTTACTCACATCCTACCATACCCTTGTCTGTACATTATGCCTTGAATCTATTCTTCCACGCCCAGAAATCTGATCCTTTTACTCTCTGATCAGAACGCACTAGACAACCAGTTCTTATAGCCTTTAGCCGTATCCTTATCCTACTCCTCCTCCTCTGGTGATGTAGAGGTTAACCCAGGCCTTGCAGCCCCCAGCACCACTCCCATTCCCCAGGTGCTCTCATTTGTTGACTTCTGTAACCGTAAAAGCCTTGGTTTCATACACGTTAACAATAGAAGCGACCTCCCTAAGTTTGTTTTATTCACTGCTTTAGCACACTCAGCCAACCCTGATGTCCTAGCCGTGTCTGAATCCTGGCTTAGGAAGGCCAAAAATCCAGAAATGTCCATCCCCAACTACAACATTTTCCAACAAGATAGAACTGCCAAAGGGGGTGGAGTTGCAATCTACTGCAGAGATAGCATGCAGAGTTCTGTCATACTATCCAGGTCTGTGCCCCAAAAATTCAAGCTTCTACTTTTAAAAATCCACCTTTCCAGAAACAAGTCTGTCATCGTTGCCACTTGTTAAAGACACCCCTCATCCCCCAGCTGTGCTCTGGACACCATATGTGAATTGATTGCCCCCCATCTATCTTCAGAGTTCGTACTGTTAGGTGACCTAAACTGGGATATGCTTAACACCCCGGCCATCCCACAACCTAAGCTAGATGCCCTCAATCTCACACAAATTATCAAGGAACCTACCAGGTACAACCCTAAATCCATAACCATGGACACCCTCTTAGATATCATCCTGACCAACTTGCCCTCTAAATACACCTCCGCCATCTTCAACCAGGATCTCAGCAATCACTGCCTCATTGCCTGCGTCCGTAATGGGTCCGCGGTCAAACAACCACCCCTCATCACTCTCAAACGCTCCCTAAAACAATTCAGCGAGCAGGCCTTTCTAATCAACCTGGCCCGGGTACCCTGGAAGGATATTGACCTCATCCCGTCAGTAGAGGATGCCTGGTTGCTCTTCAAAAGTGCTTTCCTCACCATCTTAAATAAGCATGCCCCATTCAAAAAATTTAGACCTAAGAACAGATATAGCCCTTGGTTCACCCCAGGTTTGACTGCCCTTGACCAGCACAAAAATATCCTGTGGCGTTCTGCATTAGCATCGAATAGCCTCGGCGATATGAAACTTTTCAGAGAAGTCAGGAACCAATATACTCAGTCAGTTAGGAAAGCTAAGGCTAGATTTTTCAAACAGCAATTTGTATCCTGTAGCACTAATTCCAAAAGGTTTTGGGACACTGAGGTCCATGGAGAATAAGAGAACCTGCCCACTACACTGAGGCTAGGAAACACTGTCACTGTCACTTCTTTCGTATCGTCTGAGATCCCCAAAGATTGGAAAGCTGCCGCGGTCATTTCCCTCTTCAAAGGGGGAGACACTCGACCCAAACTGTTATAGACCAATATCCATCCTGCCCTGCCCTTCTAAAATCTTCGAAAGGCAAGTTAACAAACAGATCACCGACCATTTCGAAACACACCGTAACTTCTCCACTATACAATCTGGTTTCTGAGCTGGTCATGGGTGCACCTCAGCCACGCTCAAGGTCCTAAACAATATCATAACCGCCATCGATAAAATACAGTACTGTTCAGCCATCTTCATCGACCTGGCCAAGGCTTTCGAACTCAGTCAATCACCGCATTCTTATCGGTAGACTCAATAGCCTTGGCTTCTCAAATGACTGTCTCGCCTGGTTCACCAACTACTTCTCAGATAGAGTTCAGTCTGTCAAATCAGAGGGCCTCTTGTCCGGACTTCTGGCAGTCTATGGGGGTGCCAGAGGGTTCAATTTTCGGGCCGACTCTTTTCTCTGTATATCTCAATGATGTCGCTCTTGCTGCTGGTGATTCTCTGATCCACCTCAACGCAGGAGACACCATTCTGTATACATCTGGCCCTTCTTTGGACACTGTACTAACAAACCTCCAAACAAGCTTCAATGCCATACAACACTCCTTCCGAGGCCTCCAACTGCTCTTAAATGCTAGTAAAACTAAATGCATGCTCTTCAACAGATTGCTGCCCGTACCCTCCACCCGACTAGCATCACTACTCTGGACGGTTCTGACCTAGAATATGTGGACAACTACAAATACCTAGGTGTCTGGTTAGACTGTAAACTCTCCTTCCAGACTCACATTAACTTCTTAGGGAGTGGTGGTGCGCTAGCGCCCCACTCCCGACACTACCAGGTGAAATGCAAGGCGCCAAATTCAAAATCCAAAAGTTGAATTATTAAACATGCACCAATATACAACTGTTTCATACTCATCAAAAGCTCTGTTTCTTGGCAATATCACAGCGTTGTCAGATTTCAAAAAGGCTTCACGGCGAAAGCACCACATTTGATTGTTTGAGGGTAGCACCTTCACTATTTTTCCCATTACCATGAATTCATTAGCCTTCACGGTTCACACAAAACATTTCACAGCGAAAACAAATCAATTACCTGTTGAAGAACTTCTGCTGATGGCTTCCCAAGTGTCCAACGAAGACAATCCATGGTTCTTTTGTTAGAAAAAGTAATGCATTATATCCATAAATCTCCGTTTATAGTACGTATATTTACTATAATAAATCAACCGGAATATAAACTGAGCTCTACAGACGGAGGAAAACACAGTGCGCGCTTCCCAAGAGCGTGCGCCCACTACTATAGACTTCCAAAGAGGCACTTCCTTATTCCCTCTTCTTCTCTGCTCTACTTCATCTGAACAGAATCAAAACACTTTCGAGACTGTGGACATCCAGAGGAAGCGATAGGTACTGCATTCATATGCCCTTTTATGGGTATTTTCATGAGGGAGGGGTTCCAAATGAGGCACTCTGTGAAAACCACTTTCTCCAGGACAGAAATTCCTCGGGGTTTTGCCTGCCATATCCGTTCTGTTTTACTCACAGACAAATGGTTAACAGTTTTACAAAATTCAGAGTGTTTCCTATCCAATGGTACCAAATATGTGCATATCCTATTTTCTGGGCCTGAATGGGAGGCATTTTACTTTGGGCACGCCAGGCTCTCCAAAACGGTCAAGTTGTGCAGTGATCCCTGAGAGGTTAATGACTATTCGGATAACCCCAGACAAGGAGGGATTATCTCCATTTGAGAAAGTATTTGGTAGAGCCTTTAGAATGAGAGTTAGGAAGATACAGTAGCAGATCACATGAGAAGTTGTTTGCTAACCACACCCGCATGTCAAAGATCCTGTGCCCCATAGGTGAAATATCCAAGGAGGTGAGACATTCGATCCAGCATGGTGATTGGGGTTGGATCCAATCCTTGAGAGAGAAAAGACTGGAAACAACCACGGTGGGAGGGGCCATACCAGGTTTTGTTGGTCACCGCCTTTGCGGTCAGGATCACTGAAAGATCCACCTGGGTCCATATGACACATTGTAAAGAGGTAAACCCTGCCACCACTGTTGAACACACACAGAGTTAGGAGAGACGGATCCGAGTACTAAAAGGGGTCAGGGGTTAACTCTCAACGAGGATTGGTGTCAGAACACTTTTCCTCACTGTGGGAGTTCCTCAGAGTGGGGGCATGGGTTGGCCTCAGGGCAAGAAGGGGGTGGGGCTTCATGGGAATATTGATTGTAGTGAGTTGTATAATTGTGGGGGACATATTCCTGACACACTCAGACCCTCCTGATCAGACAGGAGTAGAGGGTAACCTTCACACTTGGTAGGGGAACAGGTGGAGCATAGTGAAGACGGGGAGGTTTGTAGGAAGAAGGGAGTGTAACATAGATAAGGGAAAGTATTGCCTCAAAGTTAGAATTACTCTGAAACAGGCTGTAAAGGAGCACGTAGGGTTATGGTTTAATCGGAATTGATCAGAATGGGGTGGAGACAGTGGAATTCTGGGTAGGGTTTAATCAGAATTTCTGATCGCACCACGCCCACCATTGCACCCCATTCATTAAATGATACCAAGATGGGAGGTTCGGCTGGGACACTGGTACAGATGGTTCAAACTATGGACCGGAAGGAGGCATTTGAGGTGAAGACTGGTTATAAGGACCCAAATCCGTGGTTGGAATGGATTACGGCAAGAACCATGTCTAAGGAGGAATGTTATGCCTGTGGCATGGCTAAGCCTAGGTTAACAACTATGCCCTTCCCCTTGACGGGTTTTAATTCTCCATCAGGTTTATCTTGTATGGTTAAATTGTTCAAGCCACTTGGGAAGGAGGCGAATGGGTCCTGTGTTAGTATAGACTATTTGTATCCCCCAGTATTGGTATCCCCCTAACCTAGATTACCTCCGTTAGTAGTTTCAGAGGAGGCATATTATTGTTTCTCCAGACACACACAGAAAATGTTACATCTATTAGTACCATGACTAATCAAACCTCTGACTTAGAGCCTGTGAATTTTAGGGATCAGAGACAGGCCTGTGCTGACATTAGTGGTTGTGTGGTGGTGTCGCCTAAATTGTCTGGGGACCGTGCGTTGGCTCAGCTGGTAATGCCTTTCACCCTCATCAAGCAGTTTAACATGTCGAAGGGTGGAGGTTTGTGGCGTAAGAAGTGGGACCTCCTCCCAGGATCGTTTGATGAAAAGGTGTATATCGATGAGATAGTCTGGAACCACTCGAGGTACACCTAATTTAAAGCCAGGAATTAAATCGCATCAGGGTTTGTGTCGAGTCTCTTCTGGTGGTCAACAATTAATAAAAACTGTAGATTGGATAAATTATATCTATTACAATCAACAGAGATTTATTAACCACACTCGTGATGCAATAAAAGGATTGGCTGAACAGACCGCGGCAACGAGTTTAATGGAGTGGCAGAATAGCATTAGATATGCTCTTGGCTGAGAAGGGTGGGATCTGTGTGATGTTTGGAATTCATGTGCTGTACTTTAATCCCCAATAACACAGCATCTGATGGGTCAGTAACCAAGGCTCTTCATGGACTCACTACACTGGCGAACGGATTGGCTGAAAATTCTGTTATTGATAACTCACTCACTGGTTGGTTCGATAACATGTTTGGTAAATGGAAGTCTATTGTGGCGACCGTATTGGGGGCGGCTCTGACAGGAATGTTTATGCTGGTATTATGTGGATGTTGTTTAATCTCGTGTGTGAGAGGTTTTGTGTCTAGGTCTCTGGAAAAGGCGGTGATGCAACAGATGATGCTCTATGGTCCTACCAGACTCGGACCATGAGACAACAGATACATGCCTTCTAGACTGACAGAGAATGCTGTTGGTTTTAATCCAGAGGAGCCTGAATTGGATGAAACAATTTAATGTTTAGTAATGTTGTCTATTTGATGAAGGTTATAACAAAAATCCTAAACAGAAGAGTTATGATTGGAAGTAGTAATAGACCTCACGTTAGATTTCTTATTCGTAATTTTTATTACATATAAAATGTTTTTTTGTAGGTGTGGTGTTATTTCTTTGTATGATGTTTTTTGTTTGGTGTGGTGTAATTTCTTTTGTTTTCAGTGGATAATATTTAGTAAAAGGGTGGATTGATAGGGAAATGTGTATGTTTAAGTAATGACTAAGAATATTCCACTCTGAAAACGTATGCAATAGGGTTAGGGTTATAAGACAACGATAATCCAATGAATGTGTGTATCTAGAAATGTAGAGACTAGAACATGGTGGTACTTGCAATGTAAGACGAGGGTATTTGGGAGAACAAAGGGATCCTTGTGAAACCAAAATACAGAGAAGAGGCCTTCCCCATCTTCAGGAAGGGAGGCACGGCTAGGAAATGTTGCAGAAAGTGATAAGCCATGAGTGTATACTGTGGAAAAGTACTGTTGCCTAGAGAGGGTGGAGCTCATTCATATTCAGCTCATTTGCATGTACAATATAAAAAGACTGTTCACATTTGAAGTTCAGTATTCTCATGAATAAACAACCTGACCTATTGCAGATTTGGGACTTTGTCTAATTCTTCATTAACCAGAGCCTTACAACCTCTGGGAATTATTCAAAGCCTGAGTGAGAGTTGAGTTCAACAATTGAGATAGCAATACCCAGCAATACCCAGATGTCACGAGAATTTTGCTACAGGGTCCCTGAGAGCTATCGGACAGAAACTTTAGGGTCCATCTCTATGGGCCAAGGCAGTTTCAATGCGCCTAGTCTTGTGATTCTGGTACTTTTCTAAACGTCTTCACTTTCGCAACGTTAAAAATGAATTGAAGTTATTGCAAATGGACGAGGCTGGTTCTCGGCCTGAGAACCTTCTAGAGCTACATAACTCACCGTGCACACGACTTAAGCTCTAGAACAGGTTTATAAAGTTTCAGAGCACTAGGTCTGATGGTTCTTTGATGGTGCTAACGCCAGTAACTATTGCAGGCTCTGTGTGGTGTGTCTTTAAGCCCCACACTGTGTCACTCTACATTGACTGTGTGTGAGTACAGAAAAATCACATATTTCTCGTAAATTACAATAGATAAATTGCTGGTTCTATTTTACCTTACACGGTAGGTTTATGTACTTTGACGTGAAGCGGTCAAATTAGCGCTGTATTACCTTTTTCTACCTTTAATCCCAGAAAATGGGCATTAACTCAAAGAGCGTTGAGGCCTCAACGCAACGCCATCTTGTTTCTGGGCTAAAAGTACATTTGGCCAAACCTGTGCTCACCAAGTTTCGTCTTTGAACTCTTTTCCTTTTACGAGAAACAGCCATGTCCATTTGGTGACGTTTTGTCCATTTGCAATATACAGCCAGTTGCCATCTGGTGGAATTTTCCTGTACAGCAGAAAAATGTCAAAGAATTTTACATTTTCTAACGTGGAAACCAAATGTCCTAGAGACTTTATTTGATGAATTCCCGGAAGACCGGGCCCTGGGGGACGACCTAAGGCCGTTTGCCTATTTTAATAAACACCCGTAGACGTCTAGTAAGGGACCGTACATTTGCAATATGGAGATCCTCATCAATCATACAGGAAATGCCACTCGCGTCCCTTAACCTCTACGGGCTATGGTGCTGTGTTCGGAAGTACGGAGAGCCTGACGTGCCCAAAGTAAACTGCCTGTTACTCAGGCCCAGATATAAAATTGGTAGTATTGGATAGAAAACACTTCAAAGTTTCTAAAACTGTTAAAATAATGTCTGAGTATAACAGAACTGATATGGCAGGCGAAAACTAGAGGAAAATCTATCCGGAAAAATGTGTTTTTTTTTATGTCCCAGTTTTTCCATTGACTTGCTATTCACTATAGAGTGAAATAGCTCCCAGATTGCAGTCCCTATGGCTTCCACTAGATGTCAACAGTCTTTAGACATGGTATCAGGCTTGTTTTTTGAAAAATGAACAAGAAATAGAAGTTCTGACAAGTGGCTGTTGGAACTGACACTACTCTTTTTCACGCATGACTGCGTGCGCGCTCTTCATTATTTTTATTTTCTATTGAACAGGCTATTCTCCGTCTGAAATATTGTTTATTTACATATTATGGTACCTGAGGATTGATTAGAAACATCGTTTGACTTGTTTGGATGAAGTTTTTGTAACTTTTTTAGGTTTCTATGGCTGTATGTTGAACGAGTGGATTACTGAACAAAACGCGCCAACCAAACTGAGTTTTTGGGATATAAAGAGGGACTTTATCGAACAAAACCATCATTTGTGTTCCTGGGACCCGTGGGATTGCAACCAGAGGAAGCTCTTCAAAAAGGTAAGTGATTTATTTTATCGCTATATTTGATTTTGTAATGCCTGTGCTGGTTTGAAATATATTTATATGCAGGAAGTATGTGGGGCGTTGTCCTCAGATAATCAAATGCTATGCTTTCGCCGTAAAGCCTATTGTAAATCGGACAACGCGTTTCGATTACCAAGATTCTAAGCTAAAGAATGGTGTACAACACTTGTATTTTCATGAATGTTTAATATTACTATTTTTGTAATTTGAATTTGGCGCTCTGCATTTCACCTGATGTTGTCGTAGGTGGACCGCTAGCGTCCCACCGATCCCTAAGAAGTTTTAATGTATGTACAAACTAACCAGCTGACTATGTATGCTCACTTTCTAGCCACATCAAACATGTAAACAATACATTAGCTAGCTAACATTATTTAAAATGTATCTTTCAGCTATATTTCAAATGTTTGGTGTTGGCTAGCACGTGGGCATACATAGCCAGCTGGCTTCATGGTTGTCTTTTTCTCACAATGTCCATGTAAATGTTCTGAGCTCTTAAATGCTAAATAAAGCATGAGGTCTATCTGTTAGCTGCAAACTTAACCCAGCTAGCTGGGTTGACTTGTCTTGGTTGGTAATCCTTATTTTGTAATCTGTGTCTTCGTGCAGGTGAGACCTACAAGATAATTATTGTGTAATTCACTATACATGAGGTTGTACTCGTTGAATAGTTCTGTGCTCTAGTCCAGGGGACACAAACATGTTCATCCATTTGATTCCCCAGCTATAGGTTACAGTTGTGTTCAAGTCCATATGTATTTTGTTTCCAAATGTATTTTGTTTCCAGTGTCCAGCCACAGTGGCAAGAGGTTGCCCGGTGGATTAGAATGTTGGAATTTCCCAAGTTGTTTGGGGCCTCTTGATGGGAAACATCTCCCTATATGGCCCCCACCAAACAGTGGATCTACATACTACAAGAACACATTCTCCATTGCCCTCATGGCCCTTGCTGACAGCGTGTATTTTATTTTCTTTCATTGCCAACGTCTGTTTGGCTTTTAGTTAATTTTGCCAAATTAAATTAATATTCAAATGTATTGTACCCACAATTCAGCATGTTGCTGCCACTTGTACAATATTCTGTTGAAAAATAGTCAACAACCATTCTCTCTCAGGTACATGTTTCTACAGTGACGGAAAAAAGTATTTGATCCCCTGCTGATTTTGTATGTTTGCCCACTGACAAAGAAATGATCAGTCTATAATTTTAATGGTAGGTTTATTTGAACAGTGAGAGACAGAATAACAAAAAAATCCAGAAAAACGCATGTGAAAAATGTTATAAATTGATTTGCATTTTAATGAGGGAAATAAGTATTTGACCCCTCTGCAAAACATGACTTAGTACTTTGTGATTGCCAACAAGGGTTTTTCCACCGAGGTCAGACGTTTCTTGTAGTTGGCCACCAGGTTTGCACACATCTCAGGAGGGATTTTGTCCCACTCCTCTTTGCAGATCTTCTCCAAGTCATTAAGGTTTCGATGCTGACGTTTGGCAACTTGAACCTTCAGCTCCCTCCACAGATTTTCTATGGGATTAAGGTCTGGAGACTAAAGTCCTGGAGTGGCCTAGCCAATGTTCTTCTTCTTGAGCCTCTCCTTTGTCGCCTTGGCTGTGTGTTTTGGGTCATTGTCATGCTGGAATACTCATGCACGACCCATTTTCAATGCCCTGGCTGAGGGAAGGAGGTTCTCACCCAAGATTTGACGGTACATGGCCCCGTCCATCGTCCCTTTGATGCGGTAAAGTTGTCCTGTCCCCTTAGCAGAAAAACACCCCCAAAGCATAATGTTTCCACCTCCATGTTTGACGGTGGGGATGGTGTTCTTGGGGTCATAGGCAGCATTCCTCCTCCTCCAAACATGGCGAGTTGAGATGATGGCAAAGAGCTCCATTTTGGTCTCATCTGACCACAACACTTTCACCCAGATGTCCTCTGAATCATTCAGGATGTTCATTGGCAAACGGGCATGCATATGTGCTTTCTTGAGCAGGGGGACCTTGCGGGCGCTGCAGGATTTCAGTCCTTCACGGCGTAGTGTGTTACCAATTGTTTTCTTGGTGACTATGGTCCCAGCTGCCTGGAGATCATTGACAAGATTCTCCCGTGTAGTTCTGGGCTGATTCCTCACCGTTCTCATGATCATTGCAACTCCACGAGGTGAGATCTTGCATGGACCCCAGGCCGAGGGAGATTGACAGTTCTTTTGTGTTTCTTCCATTTGCGAATAATCGCACCAACTGTTGTCACCTTCTCACCAAGCTGCTTGGCGATGGTCTTGTAGCCCATTCCAGCCTTGTGTAGGTCTACAATCTTGTCCCTGACATCCTTGGAGAGCTCTTTGGTCTTGGCCATGGTGGAGAGTTTGGAATCTGATTGATTGATTGCTTCTGTGTACTGGTGTCTTTTATACAGGTAACAAGCTGAGATTAGGAGCACTCCCTTTAAGAGTGTGCTCTTAATCTCAGCTCGTTACCTGTATAAAAGACACCTGGGAGCCAGAAATCTTTCTGATTGAGAGGGGGTCAAATACTTATTTCCCTTATTAAAATGCAAATCAATTCACAACATCTTTCACATGCGTTTTTCTGGATTTTTTTGTTGTTATTCTGTCTCTCACTGTTCAAATAAACCTACCATTAAAATTATAGACTGATCATTTCTTTGTCAGTGGGCAAATGTACAAAATCAGCAGGGGATCAAATACTTTTTTCCCCTCACTGTATATGTGGACGTTGGCTGTAATGGTATGGTCTCTGATGTATTTTAGCAAATGTATTAAAAATAAAAAACAGATATACCTTATTTACATAAGTAATCAGACCCTTTGCTATGAGACTTGAAATTGAGCTCAGGTGCATCCTGTTTCCATTGATCATCCTTGAGATGTTTCTACAACTTGGAGTTCACCAGTGGTAAATTCAATTGATTGGACATGATTTGGAAAGGCACACACCTGTCTAGCAAAAACCAAGCCATGAGGTCGAAGGAATTGTCCGTAGAGCTCCGAGACAGGATTGTGTTGAGGCACAGATCTGGGGAAGGTTACCAAAACATTTCTGCAGCATTTAAGGTCCCCAAGAGTATTGTTAAATGGAAGAAGTTTGGAACCACCAAGATTTTTCCTAGGGCTCGCCGCCCGGCCAAACTGAGCAATTGGGTGAGAAGAACCTTGGTCAGGGAGGTGACCAAGAACCCAATGGTCACTCTGACAAAGCTCCAGAGTTCCTCTGTGGAAATGGGAGAACCTTCCAGAAGGACAAATATCTCTGCACCACTCCACCAATCAGGCATTTATGGTAGAGTGGCCAGACGGAAGCCACTCTCAGTAAAAGGCACGACAGCCCATTTGGAGTTTGCCAAAAGGCAACTAAAGACTCTCAGACCATGAGAAACAAGATTCTCTGATCTGATGAAACCAAGATTGAACTCTTTGGCCTGAATGTCAATCGTCACATCTGGAGGAAACCTGGCAATATCCCTACGGTGAAGCATGGTGGCAGCATCATGCTGTGGGGATGTTTTTCAGCAGCAGGGACTGGGAGACTAGTCGGGATCGAGGGAAAGATGAACAGAGCAAAGTACAGAGAGATTCTTGATGAAAACCTGCTACAGAGTGTTCAGGCCCTCAGACTGGAGTGAAGGTTCACCTTCCAACAGGACAACAACCCTAAGCACACAGCCAAGACAACGCAGGCATGGCTTAGGGACAAGTCTCTGAATGTCCTTGTGTGGCCCAGCAAGAACTTGGAATTGAACTCAATTTAACATCTCTGGAGAGACCTGAAAATGGCGCAGGAGGAGATGGCTGCCGTTTTACAGTCTCCTAGGGAATTGTGCTATTGCGTGTGTTGCGTTATTTGTAACTTATTTTGTACATAAAATGTTTCTGTTACCGTCTCTTATGACCGAAAAGAGATTACTCACCTTGTACTGGAAGATGATTTTTACTTTAACGAGTCGGACGCGAAGGACACCCGACAAGGCCCTCATCCTCGTAATTCGCAGGAGAAAGAGAGATATCGGTGACGTAGGTCGGAGTGACTTGTAAGGATCTGACGGCGAGTGGGTAATCTGCCTTTACCATCAGTCCTATTAGCCAACGTTCAGTCATTGGATAATAACATAGATTAACTACGATCACGTATATCCTACGAAAGAGAAATTAAAAACTGTAATGTCCTAAGTTTCACCGAGTCGTGGCTGAACGACGACATGAATAACATACAGCTGGCAGGTTTTACGCTGCATCGGCAAGATAGAACAGCAACCTCTGGTAAGGAAAGGGGTGGCGGTCTATGTATATTTAAACAACAGCTGGTGCACGAAATCTAATAGTAAGGAAGTCTTGAGGTTCAGCTCGTCTGAGGTAGAGTATCTCAAGATAAGCTGTAGACCACACTATCTACGAAGAGAGTTCAACTATATCCTTGGTAGCTGTCTAATAACCACCACAAACCGATGCTGGCACTAAGACCACACTCAATGAGCTGTATAAGGCCATAAGCAAACAGGAAAACGCTCATCCAGAGGCGGCGCTCCTAGTGGCCGGGGACTTTAATGCAGGGAAACTTAAATCAGTTTTACCTAATTTCTACCAGCATGTTAAATGTGCAACCAGAGGGAAAACATTTCTAGACCACCTTTACTCCACACACACAGAGACGCATATAAAAGCTCTCAAATCGCCCTCCATTTGTCAAATCTGACCATATTTCTACCCTCCTGATTCCTGCTTTCAAGCAAAAACGAAAGCAGGAAGCACCAGATGAAGCAGATGCTAAGCTACAGGACTGTTTTGCTAGCACAGACTGGAATATGTTACGGGATTCTTCCTATACCATTGACGAGTACACCACATCAGTCACTGGCTTCATCAATAAGTCCATCGATGACGTCGTCCCCACAGTGACTGTACGTACATACCCCAACCAGAAGCCATGGATTACAGGCAACATCCGCACTAAGCTAAAGGGTAGAGCTGCCGCTTTCAAGCAGCGGGACTCTAACCTAGAAGCTTATAAGAAATTCTGCTATGCCCTCCTACAAAATCATCAAACAGGCAAGTGTCAATACAGAACTAAGACTGAATTGTACCACACCGGCTCCGACGCTTGCCGGATGTGGCAGGGCACGCAAACTATTACACACTAAAAAAGGGAAGCACAGCCGCAAGCTGCCCAGTGACACAAGCCTACCAGACAAGCTAAATTACTTCTATGCTCGCTTCGAGGCAAGCAACACTGAAACATGCATGAGAGCATCAGCTGTTCCGGACAACTGTGTGATCACGCTCTCCGTAGCCGATGTGAGTAAGACCTTTAAACAGGTCAACATTCACAAAGCCAGACGGTTTACCAGGACGTGTATTCCGAGCATGCGCTGACCAACAGGTAAATGTCTTCACTGACATATTCAGCCTGTCCCTGAGTCTGTAATACCAACATGTTTCAAGCAGACCACCATAGTCCCTGTGCCCAAGAACACTAAGGGAACCTGCCTATATTACTACCGACCCGTAGCAATCACGTCTGTAGCCATGGAGTCCTTTGAAAGGCTGGTCATGGCTCACAACACCATTATCCCAGAAACCCTAGACCCACTCCAATTTGCATACTGCCCCAACAGATCCACAGATGATGCCATCTTTAATGCACTCCACACTCAGCTTTCAACACCATATTGCCCTCAGGGGTAGGTAAGGGTAACAACACATCCTCCAAGCTGATCCTCAACACCGGGGCCCCTCAGGAGTGCGTACTCAGTCCCCTCCTGTACTCCCTGTTCACTCATGACTGCACGGCCAGGCACGAATCCAACGCCATCATTAAATTTGCCAATGCAACAACAGGCGTACGCCTGATCACAGACAATGATGAGACAGCTTTTAGGGAGGTCAGAGACCTGGCCATGTGGTGCCAGGACAACAACCTCTCCCTCAATGTGATCAAGACAAAGGAGCTGATTCTGTACTACAGGAAAAGTAGAACCGAGCACACCCCCATTGTCATCGATGGGGCTGTAGTGGAGCAGGTTGAGAGCATCAAGTTCCTTGGTGTCTACAGCACCAACAAACTATCATGGTCCAAACACACGAAGACAGTCGAGAAGAGGGCACGACATCACATATTCCCCCTCAGGAGACTGAAAAGATTTGGCATGGGTCCTCAGATCCACAAAAAGCTCTACAGCTGCACCATTGAGAACATTCTGACTGGTATGGCAACTGCTCGGCATCGACCGAAAGGCACTACAGAGGGTAGTGCGAACGGCCCAGTATATAACTGGGGCCAAGCTTCCTGCCATCCAGGACCTCTATACCAGGCGGTGTCAGAGGAAGACCCTAAAAATTGTCAGACTCCAGCCACCCTAGTCATAGACTTCTCTCTGCTACCACATGGCAAGCAGTACCGGAGCACAAGTCTAGGTCCAAAAGGCTTAACTTCTTAGGGAGCGGCAGCATAGGTGACGGTTTTGGAGAGTCTGGCGTGCCCAAAGTAAAATGCCTGCCACTCAGGTCCAGAAAATAGGATATGCACATAATTAGTACTATTGAATAGGAAACAATGAAGTTTCTAAAAGTGTTAAAATAAATCTGACAACGCTGTGATATTGCCAAGAATCAGTGGGGCTAGCGCTAGCGCCCCACTGCTCCCTAAGTAGTTAACAAGAAATTTGTGGAGTGGTTGAAAATCAAGTTAATGACTCCAACCTAAGTGTATGTAAACTTCCAACTTCAACTGTATAGCCTCGCTACTGTTATTTTATTGCTGCTCTTTAATTATTTGTTATTAAAAAAAAAATTACTTAACACTTATTTTTCTTAAAACTGCATTGTTGTTTAAGGCCTTGTAAGTAAGCATTTCACTGTGTTGTATTCGGCGCATTTGACAAATAAAATTTGATTTGAAAAAGCTGTGCAGAAACGGTCCCCATCTAACCTGACAGAGCTTGAGAGGATCTGCAGAGAGGAATGAGAGAAACTCCCCATATACAGGTGTGCCAAGCTTGTAGCGTCATACCCAAGAAGACTCGAGGCTGTAATCACAGCCAAAGGCGCTTCAACAAAGTACTGAGTAAAGCGTTTGAATACTTATGTAAAATTTCAGTTTTTTAAAGTGCTTTGTCATTATGAGGTATTATGTGCAGATTGATGTGGGACATTTTTAAAATCCATTTTAGAGTAAGGCTGTAACGTAATAAAATGTGGAAAAAGTCAAAGGTTCTGAAAACTTTCCAAATGCACTGTACTTGCCAACCGCTGGCAAGTGTTCCACACCACCACTTGTCTCATGCCAGAGACATTGGAGACAATTGTAGACCTTGCACAACATGCTCTGTGAGGAAAATGGTGACCAATATGCCCGACCTGTTGCAGATCTGGAGGGCCCAGGGGGTTTTACAACTCCTGATGCATGGCAACAAGATCCCCAGCTACCCCAAGCGCCACTACCCCATAGGTACCAATAAATCAAAAATTATAATAAAAAATGTATACAGGATTGTATGTATGATAATTTCATTTGTGACTATAGCATTAAGTCTTCACTCACTCTGAGAAGCCTTTCCATTTGAGCAGAAACTCCACGCGTCCCTTTACCACCCGTCGGTCCAGCACCTTCTCCACCACATATTCTTCCTCCTCTTCCTCTACCACCTCCTCCACCTTCTTCTTGGTCTGCTTCTTCCCTGCTGTTGCCGCCAACTTGACCTCTTCCTTGGGGGGCTCTGGTGAAGGGAAGGAGTGAACAGTTTGGTTAGACTCCAAAGACTTTGTTCACAGCTATAAGCCCCAATGATTATGGGCACACTTCACAACGGACAGATTACACAAAACGCAGGATTCAAGTCCAAATCATTTGTTGGACTTGATTTGCCAATCAAAATACAAATGGTGGTCTTTTTTCCAATTAAGCAGCAGTGCCAGCATGGCAACCTTTGTACCTTTTTATCATCAACCCTGTTTGCCAACCATTTCTTCTCTGATGTAGGCTTCAGTGTGACTCAAGATCTCTGGCTCTGAATCAATAACAGCCGGCTGATCCACTTTCAAATTGGGTTTTTGTAACTCTGTAAACATAACCAAACCATGGCAATGGGTTTCTGTATTCAAAGAGAGATCCTCCAACTGACCCTCATGGATTTGTTTTTAGAGGGAGTTAGATGAGCTTGGTATGCTCCTGGGGTAGATTTAAAGTGTCTGGTATGGGGACTGGATCCAAGGATTTAACATTTCAAGGACATACACTACCGTTCAAAAGTTTGGGGTCACTTAAAAATGTCCTTGTTTTCCATGAAAACATACATGAAATGAGTTGCAAAATGAATAGGAAGACATTGACAAGGTTATAAATAATGATTATTAATTGAAATAGTGTCCTTCAAACTTTGCTTTCGTCAAAGAATCCTCCATTTGCAGCAATTACAGCCTTGCAGACCTTTGGCATTCTAGTTGTCAATTTGTTGAGGTAATCTGAAGAGATTTCACCCCATGCTTCCTGAAGCACCTTTCACAAGTTGGATCGGCACTTCTTACGTACCATATGGTCAAGCTGCTCCCACAACAGCTCAATAGGGTTGAGATCCGGTGACTGTGCTGGCCACTCCATTATAGACAGAATACCAGCTGACTGAGTCTTCCCTAAATAGTTATTGCATAGTTTGGAGCTGTGCTTTGGGTCATTGTCCTGTTGTAAAAGGATATTGGCTCAAATTAAGGCCCGTCCACAGGGTATGGCATGGCATTTCAAACTGGAGTGATAGCCTTCCTTCTTCAAGATAATTTTTACCCTGAACAAATCTCCCACCACCAAAGCACCCCCAGATCCCCACATTTATTCCACCATGCTTAACAGATCAAGCAGTCCTCCAGCATATTTTAATTTTTTCCACGTCTCACGAATGTTCTTCTTTGTGATCCGAACACCTCAAACTTAGATGTGTCTGTCCGTAACACTTTTTTCCAATCTTCCTCTGTCGAGTGCGTGTTCTTTTGCCCATCTTAATCTTTTCTTTTTATTGGCCAGTCTGAGATATGTCTTTTTCTTTGCAGCTATGCCTAGAAGGCCAGCATTCCGGAGTCGCCTCTTCACTGTTGACATTGACTGGTGTTTTGCAGGTACTATTTCATGAGGCTGCCAGTTGAGGACTTGTGAGGCGTTTGTTTCTCAAACTAGACGCTCTAATGTACTTGTCCTCTTGCTCAGTTGTGCTCCGGGGCCTCCCACTCCTCTTTCTATTCTGGTTAGAGCCAGTTTGCGCTGTTCTGTGAAGGGAGTAGTACACAGCGTTGTATGAGATCTTCCGTTTCTTAGCAATTTCTCGCATGGAATAGCCTTCATTTCTCAGAACAAGAATAGACTGACGGGTTTCAAAAGAAAGTTCTTTGTTTCTAGCCATTTTGAGCCTATAATCGAAACCACAAATGCTCCAGATACTCAACTAGTCTAAAGAAGGCCAGTTTTGCTAAAATAACCGCAAAAGGGTTTTCTAATGCTCAATTAGCCTTTTAAAATTATAAACTTCGATTAGCTAACACAACGTGCCATTGGAACACAGGAGTGCTGGTTGCTGATAATGAGCCTCTGTACGCCTATGTAGATATTCCACTAAAAAAATCTGCTGTTTCCAGCTACAAGTCATTTACAATATTAACAATGTCTACACTGTATTTCTGATCAATTTGATGTTATTTTAAAATGGACAAAGTGTCTTGCTTTTCTTTCAACAACAAGGACATTTGACCCCAAACTTTTGAACGGTAGTGTACATACACTGTCATGAAGAGGGATGCACTATCATTGCTGATTTGAAGCCCAAATAGACATACAGGTTGGGCAAAGGATAAGAGGTGTCACACAGCCAATGAAAGGTTTTGGTCACACTTGATTTGGATATTATTTGTAGAGCATCTACAGACGAACTATCAACAAACTATCTGTTGATAAGCGACTGCTTGCTAAGTTTAGGTTTAGAATAAGGGTTAGGGTAAAGGTTAGGGCTAGGGTTACATTTAGAGTTAGGATAAAGGTTTAGCAGATAATTAGTTGAAATGTTACTGATAGTCTGTAGAGCATTTACAGATAGACTAGCAAAAAAAAGTGTTACCAATTTTTCTGAAACTATGGTCCACCTCTAGCTTGGACCATAACATCAAAGAGCAGGTCTGCACCCTTGAAAAAGTAAAGGACACAACCTATAATATTCTTGGATATCTGAAAGAGGATCGACAAGATGGTGTAAAGGATGACGATCAAAGCAAACAGTCACAGATGAGTGCATAGTTGACGAATGCGTGTGTGTGTGTGTGTGTGTAGAGGGTGGACACAGTGCATTACATATTAGGCGTGGGAGCTATACCGTATACCGGGGTATTTGGAAAAAGCTATGGGATGGTTTTTCAATACCGTCAATACTGTTTAAACTATTTATTTGAAATGTTTTAATAAATTGGAATATTTGTAGCTACTTAAGAAAATACCTGCAGTTAACTTCTGCAATACGTTGGAGATAAAGAACATTGCGTTCTTCATTTCAGCGGTCACATTATTATGAAGCTTACGTTAGTCCACAGTCATCTGATTTGTTTACAAGCACACAAAGACGAGAGACCGGAGCCTTGAGTTGAGCAGCACGCGCCAGGTGATCTAATTACAGTATGGAATTCACAGTTAAATGTTTGCCAGCTAGATATCTTATAACTATTAAGTTAACTTTCTAAATTAGCTAAATGCTCTGCAGTTGTGCATTCGGTTTGCTAATTTAGTAGCTAGTTAGATATCTAGCTAAGTGATTAGCTTCTTCCAAAATCAAGCATTCGCTTGGTAACAGCAGAGAACCCCCTCCTGGATCAAGAGCCTTGCTGGCTAATATTTGTTATTCGCGTGCAGCAAACTGAGTATAATTTGAGTTACTTGTATAGTTTAGGTCGGAAAACAATGGAATTTTAGATGTGCTTGTTAGCATTGCTAACCTTCAGGTTGCAGAGTATCAGTGGTGTTTGAAAACATGGCCCCTTGTGTTCAGTGCCGGTATTATATCCCGGTATGGCACAAGGTCTGTATGAAGGTATGACAATCTGGATACAGCCCAAGCCTAGTACATATCCCCCTAATCTTGTCAAGGTGGGCAGCCAAGTAAGAGAGAATCCTCTGGAGGCCCCACAAAAAAATATTTGGAGGTAAATCCTTTTCTAGAGCGGAAAAGCTGGTTTAGGTTCCACCTCTGAAAAATGATGCAAGCAACATTACATATTCATAAATTGTAGGTGAGTAGGAACATAGAGGGAAAGATCTCAATTGCATAACCCTCACCTCCTTTTCAAAACCCATTGGATGAGAAAGCCAGAGGTCCTTCCCCTCTGACCTTATCCTCCAATGGGTTTTGAGAAGGAGACGAGGAGAGAGGACGTGAGGATTATGCAATGGAGATTTTCCAGAGGTGATTTCCACATGGAGTGGAAAAACTTGAGACTGAAAAGTATTAGCACGTCATCTCATAGGGGAAACATAGAGCATTGACACAGAAAATATCTTAAGTTATCACTTCAAGCCCAAATATATCATACTTTGACTAAAGCGACTGACTTAAATCCTTGTGCAACATCATGGGTAAGCTATGGGCATCATCTTTTACCCCCAAAAAAGTGAATTTCTGCTCACGGGCGTTTAAGTTCTGCCGAAGCTGGCCAGTCCACCACCCATCCCTATGGCATTCATAAAACAGAAACAATGGATTACCGTTTGCAATAGTAGAAAGTTGATCTACACCTTCAGTGGTAACACCAGTAGTAACACTGGGGGTCACATCGCTAGGGGGTTCTGTAGCGGTAGGCTCACTCATTTTCAGGCTGGGAGAAGGCAGTGGAACCAGCGGGTTCCTTGTCAACAGAGCTAAACAGGGTGAGAGGGGATATTTAGGCATGGGTGATGGGAGGACCCGGGGGGGGGGGGTTCATGGATCAAAGGCATCAGGGAGAAATCACAGCAGGCAGGAGACAATGGCATTGGTAAGAACAACACATGGTATCATCCCTCACAGTCAAATCGATTACTAACGTGTAATGCATGCATACCACTACAGCACAGAAAGAACAGTGAAACAGATGTTTCATCGGATGTATACATGTGAAGCATCCAGTTGGCATTTCCACTCACCACCAAATTTGGTGACCAGAGGAATATCAGTGGTTGGCAGAGGGAGAAAATGGAGCGAGATGGATTTTGGCCAAGATTCTGCTTATTTTCTCATCTATAAAACATTTGATCTCAATACAGTTCTGTGACCAAAACTATGATCTGTTACAAACAGAATGGACTAAGTTATGTAAACTTTATCCTTTGCCAAAGTTTTTTTTTTTTTTTATTCTGATCAGGACAAAATGAGTTATTGCATGCGCACTTCAGAGTAGGCTTTCCCTAACAGAAATATGCAAATACATGCTAGAACGCGCCAATAGGATCTCGCTAGCTGGTGCTTGGCTCTACCCACCTCCTCGCTTGTTCTGCCTACTATGATTCATTTGCGCCTATTGGAAACAGGCTGTGGTCTATCTTGGGTTAGTTATAAAATAATCTTTGACTACAGTTCCTACTAGTGGTCAGTACTAAAAACGCATGAAGCTGCGATATATTATGTTTCTATTAAAAGAGCTGGCATGCATTGATTGTACTGCAAGTCTGCAACTAATGCAAACAAATACACAGAAAAACAGATATTTGACTAGAATCCCTCTAGGTTTGTCATCACTATTTCCAGAAATATTTATGACTAGACAGTCTAAATGATGGTACACTGTTGGTGTGATTCCCAGAGGAGAGCCCTCAGTGTTGGTACCAGTCTTGAATACATGATCTTGGCAGGGGGTAGGGACTACACGGGTTCTTGAACATTCCATTGGGCTGTAGCCTTGATGTGGTGTAGACCAATGCACACCTACTAATATGTTTGGAAAGTTTAAAATGTCAAGAAGCACAATTATATCAATCAGACCAGCAATCACACAGTCAAGCACATTAAATTACATGGGATTCAGCATGTGAAGGGGTCAATCTTCAAATCCAGACATCAATGCACGGTTTTGCCACATACAGACAAATCAACTTAAGCACACAATCACTACAACCCACTGGTAGAAAACAACATGGTGAGAACAAGAGAATGTCTGGAGGAGGAGAGGGGGGGGCACACAGACACCCTGATTCTTACCCTATGGAACACACAACACCAAGAAAACGCTTGCCCCCGCCCCCACCCCCTCCTAACTCAACATTGGGGTAAGCAGGGGTAAAGCGTCACTATCATACAAACACACATTTATTAAAAACATAATTAAATAGGACATATCGTTTTTCAGTATCATCAAATATTGTGTAGGCTAAACAACGCATTTGAGTGCCCGCTTTGACGTGCAATTCAACAGTTTGTTTCAAAATGTAAGTCATTTGAAGAAGGTGATGATTTCTTATTCCAATGCCTATTCGGGTAGGATTGATTTTAGGTGCACGCTGCATTTCGCTGGTGGCTATAATGTTCGTAACAGGCAATGTTAATCAATCAATGATGCGAATTTAGCCACTTGTAAATCGATGCAAATATATTTGTCTCATAAGCAATCCTTTCTTTACTACAGAACGTTTCCTCTCTTTTATGAGTAGCCAATTCGATTAGCCACATCCCTGCCTGAAAGGGGGTAATGAAATGTAGCAACCTAATCGTTTTCCTCCTTCAATAACAACGGGCAATCACGCAGCGCAACAATGTAACAGGGTCAAATACACGGGAAATGTAAAGGGCTACACACAATTACAATTGCAATTTATTAACCAACCCGTTCCCTATTCAATCAGCCGTTCCCGTTTCACATGATGGTGCTAGGGTTTTTTCCCCCAGAGCTCTCGAGACGGAATGACTAGTCGTCCATGTTGACCTGAATCATTGCACGGGCAATCTACACGAACTCGCGCTAAAACAATGCAATTGAATACTCAAAACAGAATCCGCATGCAACAATGTAGCAAGATGCACATTGCCGTGTCAATATATTGGCCTATCGAAATATGTTTATCAAGCATTGTGCATAATAGAAGGTTAACGCTGGGGGGACCGCTAAAGAGCATAAGGCGATGGTGAAGGAACTAGCCACTTACCTTTACAGAGATTTGACTCTAATGAATGAATTGTCGGAAATTGAGTAAATTTTATCAAATGAAAACCAGTAGGATGCCAATGGTTTATGTAAAAAAATATATATATATGTAGTGCTTATCTTATGTAAATATCAGCTTGGAAAATATTTTAAAAGGACACTCTTCTCGTTTTTGCGTAAAGCTACAGACAAAAGCCATCCAGTGCCTCCCTCGTACCCGTCAACTCCGGCAAAGCGTGGCTACGCAACGTGTTATTGTATGGCACCATGGGAGATGAAGTATTTAAACATTTTATTTTTCTTTCTTTCTTTTCTCTAGTATAAACATATTATTCAGAGATGTTTGATGATCTTTATTTTCAATGTTTAGTTATTGGTCCAGCATGCCAATGGGTATAGAGCAATTACTTTACTTACAATGTATTGTACTTGATTCTATACTCTAGAATTTCAGGATAGATTTCATGAATTTACCACAAAAAAGTATAATTCTAGAAAGACAGTAGTGACTGAAATCGTCCCCCCCCCACCTTGCTCTCCGTGTTTCTTTCTCTATTCCTTTTGGCTGGTTATCCTTCACTGACTTCAGCCAGTGAAAAGCGACTGACAGACTTTCCCTTCTTCTTCTCCGTTGCCAGATGTATTTGTAGCTGACTGCACTGACACTGACATATCATACATATTCTGAAGGTATGGCGTCTTTGATGTCCCGACCGACAAACTGCTGTGTGTGAAAACCCTCAGACCTCTGATGAAGATGTCACCCATGAGAGCGGCCATCTTCACCCTCTCTGTGTCCTCTGGGATGTCATTAGAAGCCATTCTGTTAATTGTTTGATTAATCATAATAGTTTACAGTCAATAGCCCAGAGAAACAATGCTTCCAAATTGTGCATTCATTATGTTGTCATGTAAATCAAAAAGGAACAGATGAAAAAACACAAAACTAATGGGTAAATGATTTAGAGCATGGCAGTGATGCATACTAACAAAATATCAGTAAAAAGCTTGCATTACCTGCACATGCACCAGTCAAAGTTTTGTTAAAAACAAGACTAGACTAATGCAGAGCTTGGCCTTGTGGCTGACGCTGTATCCAACGTGTTTGGGTGTGTATGTGTTTGTGTGTGTGATATTATGATTGTTATTTGTATCTGGAATGCACTAACCAAAGCCATTAAACGGGATCTACTGCTCTCCCACATCTACAGTATGTGATCTTGTCGAAGCACATAGGGTCAAATCCTCTTTGTTCCTTTGACACAAAAAAAAGAGCTGTCCAACCATACCTGTACTTTTGGAATGGAAATGAAAATGCCTCTCCATTTCCCATCAAAACCATGAATTGAATCAATTGGATAGGATTGAATTAGAGGAGAAGGAATGAACTCATAGGTTTATAAGGGCAGGTGGACAGTATAATGTATCTTTGTTTATGTAGATCCCTAATTGATTTGACAGTGTGACGAAGCGTTGAGAGTCAGGCAGGATGACAAGTGGTGTGATCATGTCCCCTGTCTCCTGAGGCTGGGTAACGTATGTGTTCTTCAAATACATGAATACACACAACACGCACACACACAAATGCATGCACACACACCTATTCCCCCTCCAAACAGACATCTGCACCCCTACCCTACCCCCATTTGCATGTACACAAACACATGCACACATATGGTGTCTGCATTAGAAGTATGAGTAAGTGGGAAGAGGAAGGAGATGCAGAGGGGGAGAGGAGGGAGATGGGTAGGGGGAGGAGGACAGGACAAACAACACGTTCAGCTTCATTAGCCAATAGCAACCCCTTTTAACAGGAAGCCCATTATTCACCCAGGATCCCAAGTCAATTACAAGTAAGGAGGTGACTTTCGTGGGAACTTTCAACAAACCCTAACTCTCATGGTGTATGAAAAAAAGGATATAGTGGCCAAAGAACTGCTCCGATTGTCTGGTCCATGTCCTTAGTCTATGTAGTTGATGATTGTGTTTTAGTTAGTATTGCCAATTTTATATTCAAATGTAAGTTGCACTCACAAATCAGCATGTTGCTGCCACTTGCCACAATGTTCTGTTGAAAAACAGTAGGAAACAAAGAACATTCTCTATCTATCTTCAACAAGCAATCTCACTTCACAATAGAGGAAAGAGGTGAACAAAAATTTAAATAAGTTGTGAACGAACTGGGAGGAAACGAGGACAAGGAAAAGTTTGAGATCTTACTGAAAGAGGAGAGGATAACCGAGGTTGAGAGGGGTGAAGTATTCCCCAGTAGGATGAAAGAGGGTATAGAGAGAGAAGGGGTGAAGGGAGAGGTGGGGAAGGAGGGAGGGGGATAGGGGGTGAGAGGGTCTCTCTCAGGTAATGTTGAGGAAAGAAACCTGATTGGGTTTTAGCGGAGAACAAAAGAGGAGAGCACACAGAATTCATCTTGTGTCTCTGCAGCATGATTGGTCTAATTACCCCATTACTCACTAGGACCATTGGCCCTGTGGTATGAGAGAGAGGGGGGGGGGGGGTGAGAGAGAGACAGAGACAAAGAAGGGTAGATATAGAGAAACAGAGTAATAGGAAAAGAGAGGGTCCGATTAAGAGAGAAAAATAAAGACAAAGTGATGTGTTGTAGAAAAAAGTGTCTACAATCTACATACAGTGATAACAGCATGAAATCAACCTTTCAAGAGATGATGTGCAACCATTGGAATGACTATTGTAATTAAGTAATAAGGACAGGGGGTGTGGTATATGGCCAATATACCACAGCTAAGTTCTTATGCGCGAAGTGGAGTGCCAGTATACAGCCCTTAGCCGTGGTAAATTGGCCATATACCACAAACTTCAGAGGTGCCTTATCGCTATTATAAACTGGTTACCAACATAAATATAACAGTAAACAAGTATTTTTGAATAGCCGTGGTATATTGTCCGATATACACACGGCTGAAATGCTGTTTCAGCCAATCAGCATCAAGGACCCATCTGTCACATGCTTCATAAACAACAGGTGTAGACTAACAGTGAAATGCTTACTTTCCAACAATGCATAGTTAAAGATAATATATATATATATATATATATAGAGAGAGAGAGAGAGAGAGAGAGGGAGAGAGAGAGAGAGAAATAGTAACACAAGGAATAAATGAATAAGGATTAACAATAACAAGTAAAAATAGCATGGCTAATACGGGGAGTACCGAGTCGATGTGCAATGGTATAAGGTAATTGAGGTAGCTACACTATATATACAAAAGTATGTGGACACCCCTTCAAATTAGTGGATTCGGCTATTTCAGCCACATCCGTTGCTGACAAGTGTATAAAATCGAGCACACAGACGCAATCTCCATAGACAAAAATTGGCAGTAGTATGGCCTTACTGAAGAGCTCAGTGACTTTCAACTTGGCATCGTCATAGGATGCCACCTTTCCAACAAGTCAGTTTGTAACATTTCTGCCCTGCTAGAGCTTCCCCGGTCAAATGTAAGTGCTGTTGTGCTGTTGTGAATTGGAAACATCAAGGAGCAACCATGGCACAGCCACGAAGTGGTAGGCCACAAAAGCTCACAGAAAGGGACCTCCAAGAGCTGAAACCAGTAGTGCGTAAAAATCATCTGTCTTCAGTTGCAACATTCACTACCGAGTTCCAAACTGCCTCTGGAAGTAACATCAGCACATTAACTGTTCGTCGGGAGTTTCATGAAATGGGTTTCCATAGCCGAGCAGCTGCATACAGGCCTAAGATCACCATGCACAATGCCAAGCGTAGGCTGGAGTGGTGTAAAGCTCACCGCCATTGGACTCTGGAGCAGTGGAAAAGCGTTCTCTGGAGTGATGAATCATGCTTCACCATCTGGCAGTCTGATGGGCGACTCTGGGTTTGGCGAATACCAGGTGAACGCTACCTGCCCCAATGCATAGTGCCAACTGTAAAGTTTGGTGGAGGAGGAATAATGGTTTGGGGCTGTCATGTTTCGGGCTAGGCCCCTTAGTTCCAGTGAAAGGAAATCTTAAGGCCATTCTAGACAATTCTGTGCTTCCAACTTTGTGGCAACAGTTTGGGGAAGGCCCTTTCCTGTTTCAGCATGACAATGCCCTCGTGCACAAAGCGAGGTCCATACAGAAATGGCTTGTCGAGATCAGTGTGGAAGAACTTGCCTGGCCTGCACAGAGCCCTGACCTCAACCTCATCGAACACCTTTTGGATGAATTGGAACGTGCCGACCTCACTAATGCTCTTGTGGCTGAATAGAAGCAAGTCCCTGCAGCAATGTTCCAGCATCGAGTGGAAAGCCTTCCCAGAAGAGTGGATGATGTTATAGCAGCAAAGGGGGGACCAACTCCATATTAATGCCCATGATTTTGGATTGAGATTTTTGACATACGTTTGGTCATGTAGGGCATGTATGGTGCCAAATTCAATTCAAAAGTCGAACGGGGTGGGATGGTGCTCACACGAAAGAAGAAACATCATTGGGATCCTGAGTGGCGCAGCAGTCTAAGGCACTGCATCTTCAGTGCTAGAAGTGTCACTACAGACACCTTGGTTCAAATCCAGGCTGTATTAAAACTGGCTGTGATTGGGAGTCCCGTAGGGCGGTGCACAATTGGCCCAGCATTGTCTGGGTTTGGCAGGTGTAGGCCATCATTGTAAATAAGAATTTGTTCTTAACTGACTTGCCTAGTTAAATAAATAAAATTGTGTGAACAAACACTTGAGTTGCGAGAGAAGAAGTGTTGTTGAGTGAGCAGAGGACAGGTCTGATGAACGCAGGCCAGCGTGGTGCGCAAATGAAAGTTGAGAGCTTGGGAGTACAACTGCAGTTCTGCATGCAGTCAATTAATAACAGAGCAGAGATTTTTGTTCGCCTGAAGAAATACCTACTACATGTCAAGCCTCAGAAATGACTGCACTCAGAAATACACCGTGTCCTTACACGGATGTCTTTTCTCCCTCTCACACCAATTTTCCAGTTTGCGCTACAAAATCCATTTAGCTCTCGCTACTGCTTAATATAATTTCATAACAGGTGGAAATTCTAGCCGATGAACAGGGTGGATATAATTTGTTGAACATTCCAACAGGAATCTGTTCCAAAAACCTTGTAAATAACAAGGTTGCCAACAAACAACACATTCAAAGTTGTTTAGCGGGCGAATAAGATACCGGGTAGGGAGTGGGCTATTTCATTAAGTTTTAACTCACCACGTTTATTCCTTAAAATGTCTGTCCTTACTCTGGTAGCCTATGGACAAACATTCAAAATAAGCTACGTGGTGAGTTTATTCCTATTCGTTAGCTAGGTGAATTGGAACAGATTACTGTTGGAACGTTCCACAACTTATACCCACCCAATGAACATAGCCTGTGCTGTAGCAGTCTACTGAAATCCACTTGGTCAGGTTGTTGGACCAATCACAGATTGACTGCTCTCTAACCAGATTTTTGACCATAGAGGTTAAAGGGGACAGTGAAAGATGAACGATGGCTGACAATAATAAAAAGGTAAGTTCAATAGTTTTTCAGTAGAGGTACTAGCTAATCAATTATGATTTCAATATTGAAGTTGAAGTAAGTAGTTATTTGGTCTTCTGTTATTAAAGCAGGTAACGTTAGCTAACTAATGTTAGCTAGCTAGCTAACGTTTAATCATGTGGTTTAACCATGTGGTTTAGTTTAATATACCATCTCTGGTTTAACTAAGAGCATTGTACCTAAGTAGAGTAGGGGTTTAGTAAAGGAGGACTTGGAAGACCAGCATGACGGGGTGGCAGAAGAGGGATGAGAGGCAGGGTGAGAACCGACAGGGGAAGAGGTCAGGGATTGAGGATGGGTAGCCAAGAGAGGTCAGGCACTTAATCAAATAATAGCCATTATTGTAAACTGCTAACTGCATAATTTGAGATACAAATTATATATCTTTATTTCAATCAGATTGTATAACTTTCACTTTTTTGTGCAGTTACAATGAATGAGATTGACCTTAAACCATTTCTCTCTCTCTCAATCCCTCTTTCCATGCAGGTCCACTGTCACTATAATGTAGTGGTGAAGTTGTTCTCAGCTCAGCTGACAGAGACGGGAGATACAGGAGCCCATTCTGTTCTAAGTAGGTTACCTTGGCTCTCCTGTATGCACAGCACTCTGGAGACTTCCTGCAGGGGAACCATGACATCCACCAATCACCCATTTAACTTAATCATTAGTCAGTCAGGAAAGCAAAGGCTAGCTTTTTCAAACAGAAATTTGCATCCTGTAGCTCTAACTCCAAAAGGTTTTGGGATACTGTCAAGTCCATGGAGAACAATAGCACCTCCTCCCAGCTGCCCACTGCACTGAGGCTAGGTAACACGGTCACCACCGATAAATCCATGATAATCGAAATTTCAACAAGCATTTCTCTACGGCTGGCCATGCTATCCTCCTGGCTACCCCAACCCCGGCCAACAGCTCCCCCCCCCCCCGCAGCTACTTGTCCGAGCCTCTCCAGCTTCTCCTTCACCCAAATCCAGATAGCAGATGTTCTGAAAGAGCTGAAAAACCTGGACCCGTACAAATCAGCTGGGCTAGACAACCTGGACCCTCTCTTTCTAAAACTATTCGCCGCCATTGTTGCAACTCCTATTACCAGTCTGCTCAACCTCTCTTTCGTGTCGTCCGAGATCCCTAAAGATTGGAAAGCTGCCGCGGTCATCCCCCTCTTCAAAGGGGGTGACACTCTAGACCCAAATTGCTTTAGACCTATATCCATCCTGCCCTGCCTCTCTAGTCTTCGAAAGCCTAGTTAATAAACAGATCATTGACCACTTCGAATCCCACCGTACCTTCTCCGCTGAGCAATCCGGTTTCCGAGCTGGTCACGGGTGCACCTCAGCCATGCTCAAGGTACTAAACAATATCATAACCGCCATCAATAAAAGACAGTACTGTGCAGCCGTCTTCATCGACCTGGCCAAGGCTTTCGACTCTGTCAATCACTGTATTCTTATCGGCAGACTCAATAGCCTTGGTTTCTCAGATGACTGCCTCGCCTGGTTCACCAACTACTTTGCAGACAGAATTTAGTGTGTTAAATCGGAGGGCCTGTTGTCCGGACTGCTGGCAGTCTCTATGGGGGCTCCACAGGGTTAAATTCTCGGGCCGACTCTTTTCTCTGTATATATCAATGATGTCGCTCTTGCTGCGGGTGATTCCCTGATCCACCTCTATGCAGACAACACCATTCTGTATACTTCTGGCCCTTCCTTGGACACTGTGTTAACTAACCTCCAAACGAGCTTCAATGCCATACAACAATCCTTCCGTGGCCTCCAACTGCTCTTAAACGCTAATAAAACCAAATGCATGCTTTTCAACCGTTCGCTGCCTGCACCCGCCCGCCCGACTAGCATCACTACCCTGGACGGCTCTGACCTAGAATATGTGGACAACTACAAATACCTAGGTGTCTGGCTACAAGTCCCTGCTAGGTAAAGCCCCGCCTTATCTCAGCTCGCTCGTAACCATAGCAGCACCCACCCGTAGCACGCGCTCCAGCAGGTATATCTCACTGGTCACCCCCAAAGACAATTCCTCCTTTGGCCGCCTTTCCTTCCAGTTCTCTGCTGCCAATGACTGGAACAAACTACAAAAATCACTGAAACTGGAGACACTTATCTCCCTCACTAGCTTTAAGCACCAGCTGTCAGAGGAGCTCACAGATCACTGCACCTGTACATAGCCCATATCTATTAATAGCCCAGCCAACTACCTCATCCCCTACCATATTCATTTATTTATCTTGCTCCTTTGCACCCCAGTATTTCTACTTTGCACATTCATCTACTGCACATCTACCATTCCAGTGTTAAATTGCTATATTGTAATTACTTCGCCACCATGTCCTATTTCTTGCCTTACGTTCCTTATCTTACCTCATTTGCAAACATTGTATATAGATTTGTTTTTTTTTCTACTGTATTATTGACTGTATGTTTGTTTACTCCAATGCGTAAATCTTGTGTCACACTGCTTTGCTTTATCTTGGCCAGGTCGCAGTTGTAAATGAGAATTTGTTCTCAACTTGCCTACCTGGTTAAATAAAGGTTAAATTAATAAAATATATAAAATAAAATGTGGTAGTGGTGGAGTAGGGGCCTGAGGGCACACAGTGTGTTGTGAAATCTGTGAATGTATCATAATGTTTTTAAAATTGTATAAACTGTCTTAAGTTTGCTGGGCAGCAGGAAGAGTTGCTGCATTGGCAGCAGCTAATGGGGATCCATAATAAATACAAATACTCTGAAACTGTGGAATTTCCCTGTACCAATCCACACCACTTGTCAGTCAGCATGGCTCAGTATTGAACAGCCTGCTGTCATTTCATGCCCAACCCACCTCGTGGAGAGCTATTGTTTAGCAATGACTATCACACACATTCAGTATAGAACCATCTTTCTAACCAATAGATGGCAGCTGGTCATCATCCTCTCTACATGACAAATGTCCTATGCACAATGCCTTCATACAGCATCAAAGAAATTTGAGGAACTCTCAGTACCACTAATTTTTTATTTTTTTTATTTCACCTTTATTTAACTAGGCAAACAGTGGGTTAACTGCCTTGTTCAGGGGCAGAACAACAGATTTTTACCACATATCTACAGTACAAAGTCCATGTGTACGTGTGTGTATAATGTGTATGTTATCGTGTGTGTGTGTGTATGCATGTGTCTGTGCTTATGTTTGTGTTGCTTCACAGTCCCTGCTGTTCCATAAGGTGTATTTTTATCAGTTTTTTTTCAATCTAATTTTACTGCTTGCATCTACTAGATGTGGAATAGAGTTCCATGTAGTCATGGCTCTATGTAGTACTGTGCTCCTCCCATAGTCTGTTCTGACCTTGGGGACTGTGAAGAGACCTCTGGTGGAATGTCTTGTGGGGTATGCATGGCTGTCCGAGCTGTGCGCCGGTAGTTCAAACAGACAGCTCGGTGCATTCAACATGTCAATACCTCTCACAAATACAAGTAGTGATGAAGTCAATCTCTCCTCCACTTTGAGCCAGGAGAGATTGACATGCATATTATTAATAATATCTCTCTGTGTACATCCAAGGGCCAGCTGTGCTGCCCTGTTCTGAGCCAACTGCAATTTTCCTGAATCCCTTTTTGTGGAACCTGACCACACGAATGTACAGTAGTTCAGGTGCAACAAAACTAGGGCCTGTAGGACCTGCCTTGTTGATAGTGCTGTTAAGAAGGTAGAGTAGTACTTTATTATGGACATACTTCTCCCCATCTTAGCTACTGTTGTATCAATATGTTTTTACCATGATAGTTTATAATCCAGGGTTAATCCAAGCAGTTTAGTCACGTCAACTTGCTCAATTTACACATTATTTCTTACAAGATTTAGTTGAGGTTTAGGGTTTAGTGAATGATTTGTCCCAAATACAATGCTTTTAGTTTTAGAAATATTTAGGACTAACTTATTCCTTGCCACCCACTCTGAAACTAACTGCAACTCTTTGTTAAGTGTTGCAGTCATTTCAGTCGCTGTAGTAGCTGACATGTATAGTGTTAAGTCATCCGCATACATACAACACTGGCTTTCCTCAAAGCCAGTGGCATGTCATTAGTAAAAATTGAAAAAAGTAATGGACCTAGACAGCTGCCTTGGGGAATTCCTGATTATACCTGGATTATGTTGGAGAGGCTTCCATTAAAGAACACGTTATGTTAGACAGGTAACTCTTTATCCACAATATAGCAGGGGGTGTAAAGCCATAACACATATGTTTTTCCAGGAGCAAACTATGATCGATAATGTGAAAAGCCACACTGAAGTCTAACAAAACAGCCCCCACAATCTTTTTATCATCAATTTCTCTCAGCCAATCATCAGTCATTTGTGTAAGTGCTGTGCTTGTTGAATGTCCTTCCCTATAAGCATGCTGAAAGTTTGTCAATTTGTTCACTGTAAAACAGCATTGTATCTGGTCAAACACAATGTTTTTCCAAAAGTTTACCCCAGGGTTGGTAACAGGCTGATTGGTCGGCTATTTTTTTTTTAATGTAACCTTTAATTAACTAGGTAAGTCAGTTAAGAACAAATAATGTTTTACAATGATGGCCTACACCGGCCAATTGTGCGCTGCCCCATGAGACTCCCAATCACGTCCGGATGTGATACAGCCTGGATTCGAACCAGGGACTTTAGTGACGCCGGCTAAAATTTTTAATATTGGTTATCTGTATCGTTTCTTTTTGGCAAGGAAAATATTGGATATCGGTATCGGCAAAAAATGTCATATCGGTGCGTCACTAATTAAGATGTTAACACATTTTAATTCTATTTTCTGACATCTGATTTTCCACTGTCTCACTCCAGTTGTTCTCAGGAGAAAGGTCAGTGTGTGTGTGTGTAGAGAGAACACGTTAGGCTTCTACTTCATCTCCCAGGACCACTACACCAATGAGGCAGACGACGCTAAGTTTGGACCAGTGAGTCACTAACTTATCTTATGCCTTACACAACTCAGCACAAATGTATCGCTCCACCTTCCTCAAACTCCAGTGCCTTTCTTTTGTTGACCTTTTTACCAATGTATAAGGATTGTACAAGGATTTTAAGTTAGGACTTCGACTCCATACTAAATCTTATTCCATCTCCTGTATTGTTCTGCCCTCTGTATAGATGATGCTGATGCCCCACTGTAAGAACCTGGAGATCTTCATTGGTTCTGAGGGAGCTGAGGTGGTCACAAATGGTGCTTGGGACACCTTCAGCGTTACTGCTGTCTGGAGAACAGCCAGAGGGTGGTCGAGACATCTGCTGCAACTTCGTATTTAGTGTGTCAGCTCTGCTGCACCTGGGAGCTAAAGGTATGGCACCACACTCCCAACAGTCATTTATGCTTAAACATACTTGAATGCCACAGGAGGTTGGTGGCACCTTAATTGGGGATAACAGACTCGTGGTAATGGCTGGAGCGGAATAGGTGAAATGGTATCAAACACATGGTTTCGCTCTGTTCTAGCCATTATTATGAGCTGTCCTTCCCTCAGCAGCCACCACTGTTGTATGCTCATTTATGTGCGATTCTTAAAGTGGCAATCAGCAGTTGAAACAATAACAAAGTGCTTTCCCTGCTCCTGTTTCAGTAAAAAGCTACGGGATGGAGCTGGAGAAACGTTAAACACTCTCAAATTCATAGACACAGCTATGGATGCAAGGACTGGCCATCGTGCCTCCTAAAACCCCACGACCCAAGGTTCTTCGCCTCAGACCTCCTCCAATGGGTTTTGAGAATGAGGCATGTAGAGGAAGTGAGGAGTTGAGCAGAGATTCATTGAGACAGAGCTCATGTCATTGTTTTAGTTGGAAACATGTTGAGTGTTACATTTATTCTGTTTGCACTTATAACTTTGTTCTACTTGTGCTCTTTCCACAGATGGCTCTGGCTTGCTGATAACATCTGTTCTGAGACTCCCTATGTGATTTGAATCCTGTAAAACTGATTGTATTCAATAACACTTCCAATGCCAAATTGAAATAATTTTTGATTCTACAATTGATAGACAATGGTAGTTCCCAATCAGACAATTATTATAAAACAAATCTGTTACCCTCAGTGCAATGTTTGGTGAATGCATGGTGTTGTTTCGTCCTCAGTCCTCTTTTGAATGCTAAACAACCATCATCGAGTCCATCCTCACTTCCTCCATCACTGCAACGGATTGTCCGGTCTGCTGAGAGGGTCATTGGCTACCATCTTCCCTCCATCGAGGTCCTGCATAACCCCTTCATGCCTGACCCCCTTTCACACCCTCTTCCAAAAAGTCCCCTCTGGCAAACGGTTCAGGTCAATCACAACCAAAACCTCCCGCCACCTGAACAGTTTCTTCCCCTGTGCCGTGGCCCTCACCAACCGTCCACCTGGTCCACAATTAACCTCTCATCCGTGGACTTTGCACTCTGCACTATTCATCCACAGACTATGCACCTTGGATTATTATCCCAGAACTGCACATTGCTCTTTGCACTCTCCTCACATCTCGTACATGTGTAGCACATGGGGATGTGTGAAACTTAATCCTCAGCCTTAAGTGTCCCGTTTGTGTCGCCTTATTACAGGGATGACACTAGTCACGTTTCAGAGAAATTCGCCGTTTTGAATCCAAAATAGGTGACCTACATGATACGTGTAGATCCGATGGGCTTTGGATGACTACTGGCTGTAAGTGAACGAGTGATGCGCGTTTGGAGCAATACTGGCTGTATCCAAGGCTCAGCCAATCGTTCACATAACAACAGAATGCAGCACGCGACTGAAGAGAGAAAAGACAACCAATTTGCTAGTTACAGCAACAGAGCGCGCTCTGGAAAGAGAGTCGAAAGGCTGTTTGCAAGTTAACTTACAGCAGCGCGTCCCTAGAACGGTATCGAAGAGGTAGGTGAGAAGCCTGACCATGGAGACGGGTGAGAAGGTGATGAAGTGTACTTCATGAGCTGTAACCGAAAAACAACTGGCATTTGGAAAGTTTGAGGTGAGGGAGAAAGTGTGGTGGAACAAGTATTGTTAGCATTGTTAAGTATCTTGCTAGCTGGATCTAATTATCCGTTAGCTAGCCAGAGAAATGTTGAGCAACATTAGCCAACTTAACTGATCAAATAATTGAGTTTATGGTGTGTTATAGATTTTATGTTTTGATGACTAAATGTTTGTACTTAATACTAAGAACATTCCATTCTGAAAATGTATGCAAGAGAGATAGGGTTACAAGACAAATGGTAGTCCAATTAATGTGTGTGTGTCTAGATATTAACTTGGTGTGCAGAAGTATGACTTCATTTAGGGGGTGTCTGGGAGAACAAAGAATTATTTGATTCTACCAGACACATGCGAGAGGCCCAATGCCCTTGAAGACAGGAGAGATAGTTAACAGAACCGCCCAAGTTTGACTTATGTGCAAAGATTGTGATAAGGAATGAATGGGTACTGTGGGAAGACACTATTTTCTTGGAGAGGGTGGGGGAAGTGGTGGGAATTTTGTATCTTTGTATTTCAACATTGCACCATATAAAAGACTGTGTACACCTTTTGGAGCTCAAAGCTCTCCCATGAATAAATAATCCACATTTGACCATTTTAGATTGGGCCTCTGTTTGTCTCATTTCAGCCAGTATCTTACAAATACTGGGTAACAGACAGAGTTTGTTTAATTGAAGTTCAGTTTATGAACATAGAGAACGAAATTTCTATAACATGGTGTGAAAATGTATCAGACAGCTAACACAACATCAGATGGGCTAACTTTAGTAACCTAACCAATTCGCTATAGTATTAACTGGTAACGTTATACAACTCCTTGCCGTTCCTCAAGTTATAACGCGTTAGTTGCTTACTGGACCCTGGCAATCTGTGTGAAATGTTAACTAATTAACTAGCTAACGAACTAACTACTATCTGTAAACTATTGTATGCGGTTAATTTTCAGAATGAGAGAATTAGGTGAAAGTGAGGCGTTGTTTGTTCAACAGTTAGGTGTAGCTGGAGCTGGGCCTGGCTTAAGCTGGATGCCGCTATAGAGTTGAAAGGAACACCACACACATTCCCTATTTTTCACTTTTTCAATACAGTGGATCAAAAGAGGTATGCCAGGTGTACTCTCTGCCTAAAAGAGATCAATTATGCCAACAAAGGGTATCATGCTCAGCTGGCACATTGTAGAACAGATGTCCACAGGCAGAAAGTGTATTTTGGTATTTGGTATTTTATTAGGATCCCCATTAGCTGTTGCAAAAGCAGCAGCTACTCTTCCTGGGGTCCACACAAAACATGAAACATAGTACAGAATGACATAATACAGAACATCATTAGACAAGAACATCTCAAGGACAGAACTACATACATTTTTTAAAATCACACTACATATCAATGCATACACACAAACTATCTAGGTCAAATAGGGGAGAGGCGTTGTGCCGCGAGGTGTTGCTTTATCTGTTTTTTTTAAACCAGGTTTGCTGTTTATTTGAGCAATATGAGATGGAAGGAAGTTCCATGCAATAAGGGCTCTATATAATACTGTACATTTTCTTGGATTTGTTCTGTATTTGGGGACTATGAAAAGACCGCTGGTGGCATGTCTGGTGGGATAAGTGTGTGTGTCAGAGCTGTGTGTAAGTTGACTATGCAAACTATTTGGGATTTTCGACACATGCATTTTCCTATAAAAAAGAAGTGATGCAGTCAGTGCATCTCTGTTCTGGGCCAGCTGCAGCTTAACTAGGTCTTTCCTTGCAGCACTGGACCACACAACTGGACAATAATCAAGATTAGACAAAACTAGAGCCTGCAGAACTTGCTTTTTTGAGTGTGGTGTCAAAAAAGCAGAGCATCTCTTTATTACGGCTAGACCTCTCCCCATCTTTGCAACCCTTGAATCTATATGTTTTGGCCATGACAGTTTACAATCTAAGGTAACACCAAGTAATTTAGTCTCCTCAACTTGTTCAACAGCCACACCATTCATTACCAGATTAATCTGAGGTCTAGCCCTTGAGGAATGATTTTCACCAAATACAATGCTCTTAGTTTTAGAGATGTTCAGGACCAGTTTATTACTGGCCAACCATTCCAAAACAGACTGCAACTCTTTGTTAAGGGTTTCAGTGACTTCATTAGCTGTGGTTGCTGATGCGTATATGGTTGAATCATTCTATGTAAAAATAGAAGGGCCTAGAGTAGAGGGCCTAGAGAGCTGCCCTGCGGTACATCACACTTTACATGTTTGACATTAGAGACGCTTCCATTAAAGAAAACCCATTGAGTTCTATTAGATGGATAGCTCTGAATCCACGATATGGCAGAGGTAATAATGTGCAGTGTAGCACAAAAGATATTGCTTTTGTTGTGTTGAAATTGACAGTAACTAGTGTTCCATTATTGTGTATTGTTGTGTTGAACTTGACAGTGTGTGAGTGAGGGGGGATTATTGAATTTTCTACTCAGTGAATGTTATTTTTGCACACATTGTGCACTTGATCGATGTCTACTATTGTGGCCACTTTAATAGAGCAAAAATAGAATGCCTGTTTGTTTCATTCTATTTATACTTAAAATGTTTCCCCCCCAAGCGTTCTATTATAAAGGATGTCATGGCTACCTGTGGATGTATTTCAAGGCCGACCTTCAAACTCAGTGCCTCTTTGCTTGACATCATGGGAAAATCAAAAGAAATCAGCCAAGACCTCAGAAAAAAAATTGCAGACCTCCACAAGTCTGGTTCATCCTTGGGAGCAATTTCCAAATGTCTGATGAAACAAAAATAGAACTGTTTGGCCAATGACCATCGTTATGTTTGGTGGAAAAAGGGGGAGGCTTGCAAGCCGAAGAAGACCATCCCAACCGTGAAGCACGGGGTGGCAGCATCATGTTGTGGGGGTGCTTTGCTGCAGGAGGGACTGGTGCACTTCACAAAACAGATTGCATCATGAGGCAGGAAAATTATGTGGATATATTGAAGCAACATCTCAAGACATCAGTCAGGAAGTTAAAGCTTGTTCGCAAATGTGTCTTCCAAATGGACAATGATCCCAAGCATACTTCCAAAGTTGTGGCAAAATGGCTTAAGGACAACAAAGTCAAGGTATTGGAGTGGCCATCACAAAGCCCTGACCTCAGTCCTATAGAAAGTTTGTGGGCAGAACTGAAAAAGCGTGTGCGAGCAAGGAGTACTACAAACCTGACTCAGTTACACCAGCTCTGTCAGGAGGAATGGGACAAAATTCACCAAACTTATTGTGGGAAGGTTGTGAAAGGCTACCCAAAACGTTTGACCCAAGTTAAACAATTTAAAGGCAATGCTACCAAATACAAATTGAGTGTATGTAAACTTCTGACCCACTGGGAATGTGATGAAATAAATAAAAACTTAAATAAATTGTTGTCTCTACTATTAAAGTGGTGATCCTAACTGACCGAAGACAGGGAATTTTTACTAGGATTAAATGCCAGGGATTGTGAAAAACTGAGTTTAAATGTATTTGGCTAAGGTGTATGTAAACTTCCAACTTCAACTGCATGTATATTTTTTGTCTGTATATTGTGTTTGTGGTAGCACCATTTCGTGTAGTCAAATTCCTGTACATTCCTGTACAAGCTGATTGACATGTTTTAACTTGAGTAGCTGGTTTATCATGTCAGTTTACATTCTATTATTTTGGACTGGTTATGTACTGTACGAACTACAGCAGGTAGCATCTTCTCCCCTTTGTGTCTTCCCCTATGTGTCTTCATGTATGTTGTAGGGTCTACAGACAATCATGGATTACAAAGGGAAAACCAGCCACGTCGCGGACACCGACGTCTTGCTCCCGGACAAGCTAAACACCTTCTTTTCCCGATTTGAGGATAACACAGTGCCACTGACGCGGCCCGCTTCCAAGGACTGTGGGCTCTCGTTCTCCGTGGCCGACGCGAGTAAGACATTTAAGCTGCTGGCCCAGACGGCATCTCTAGCCACGTCCTCAGAGCATGTGCAGACCAGCTGGCTGGAGTGTTTACGGACATATTCAATCTCTCCCTATCCCAGTCTGCTGTCCCCACTTGCTTCAAGATGTCCACCATTGTTCCTCTACCCAAAAAAGCAAAGGTAACTGAACTAATTGGCTATCGGCCCTTAGCACTTCAATTTGCATACTGCCCCAATAGATCCGCAGACGATGCAATCGTCATCACACTGCACACTTTCCTATCTCATCTGGACAAGAGGAATACCTATGTAAGAATGCTGTTTATTGACTACAGCTCAGCATTCAACACCATAGTACCCTCCAAGCTCATTATTAAGCTTGGGGCCCGGGGTCTGAACCCCGCCCTGTGCAACTGGGTACTGGACTTCCTGACGGGCCACCACCAGGTGGTGAAGGTAGGAAACTACACCTCCACTTTGCTGGGTGCGTGCTCAGCCCCTCCAGTACTCCCTGTTCACCCATTACTTCGTGGCCATGCACGCCTCCAACTCAATCATCAAGTTTGCAGACGACTCAACAGTGGTAGGCCTGATTACCAACAATGACAAGACAGCCTACAGGGAGGAGGTGAGGGCCCTGGCGGAGTGGTGCCAGGAAAATAAACTCTCCCTCAACGTCAACAAAACGAAGGAGCTGATCATGGACTTCAGGAAACAGCAGAGGGAGCACGCCCCTATCCACATCGACAAGACCGCAGTGGAGAAGGTGGAAAGCTTTAAGTTCCTAGGCGTACACATCACTGACAATCTGAAATGGTCCACCCACACAGACAGTGTGGTGAAGAAAGAGCAGCCCCTAAGACCCTCACAAACTTTTACAGATGCACAATTGAGAGCATCCTGTTGGGCTGTATCACTGCCTGGTACGGCAACTGCACCGCACGCAATCGCAGGGCTCTCCAGAGGGTGGTGCAGTCTGCCCAACGCATCACCGGTGGCACACTGCCTGCCCTCTAGGACACCTACAGCACCTGATGTCACAGGAAGGCCAAAAAGATAATCAAGGACATCAACCACCTGAGCCACTGCCTGTTCACCCCGCTATCATCCAGAAGGCGAGGTCAGTACAGCTGCATCAAAGCTGGGACCGAGAGACTGAAAAATAGCTTCTATCTCAAGGCCATCAGACTGTTAAATCGCCATCACTAGCCGGATACCATCCGGTTATTCAACCCTGTACCTTAGAGACTGCTGCCCTATATAAATGGAATCACTGGCCACTTTAATAATGGAACACTAGTCACTTTAATAATGTTTACATACTGCTTTACTCATCTCATGTATATACTGTATTCTATTCTATTGTATTTTAGTCAATGCCACTCCGACATTGCTCATCCTAATATCTACATATTTCTTAATTCCATTCTTTTACTTTTAGATGTGTGTGTATTGTTGTGAATTGTTAGATGGTTCTGCACTGTTGGAGCTAGGAACACAAGCATTTCGCTACACCCGCAATAACATCTGCTAAGTACGTATGTGCATGTGACCAATAAAATGTTATCTGATATACACTGAACAAAAATATAAACGCAACATGCAACAAGTTCTGAGTTACAGTTTATATACTGTAAGGAAATCAGTCAATTGAAATAAATTCATTAGGCCATAATATATGGATTTCACATGACTGGAATACAGATATGCATCTGTTGGTCACAGATACCTTTAAAAACCAAGTAGGGGCGTCGATCAGAAACCCAGTCAGTACCTGGTGTGCTCACCATTTGCCTCATGCAGCGCGACACATCTCCTTCGCATAGAGTTGATCAGGCTGTTGATTGTGACCTGTGGAATGTTGTCCCACTCCTCTTCAATGGCTGTGCGAAGTTGCTGGGTATTGGCGGTAACTGCGTACTGTCGTACAAGTCGATCCAGATTATCCTAAACATGCTCAATGGATGACATGCCTGGTGAGTATGCAGGCCATGGAAGAACTGGGACATTTTCAGCTTCCAGGAATTGTGTACAGATCCTTTTGACATGGGGAGGTGATGGCGACGGATGAATGGGCCTTAGGATCTCGTCACGGTATCTCTGTGCATTTAAATTGCCATCGATAAAATTAAATTGTGTTCGTTGTCCGTAGCTTATGCCTGCCCATACCATAACCCCACCGCCACCATGGGGCACTCTGTTCACAGTGTTGATATCAGCAAACTGGTCGCCCACACAGTGCTGCCATCACCGGTGGCACACTGCCTGCCCTCCAGGACACCTACAGCACCTGATGTCACAGGACGGCCAAAAAGATAATCAACCCGAGCCACTTGTATGTACCTAAATGTTTAATATCCAGAATTTTTATGAATATTTATTTGAATCGCGCGCCCTCCAGTTTCACCGGAAGTTGTCCCGCTAGCGGGACGCCTAGCCCTAAGAAGTTTTTAAGTAGTGAACAGCATACTAGCAATATGCTGGTTACTGTTGATTGTCTGCAAAAAGAAACCTACAGAAAATACACTTTAGCATTCTCCTTGGCTAGTCTACTGTAGCCAGCGGATATCTCTTTTGGAACGCAGTTCTCTTCTCTATTTTGAGATGTAAAAAGAAATATTCTCAAAATGACATACTTTAGTAACAAAAAATCATGCAATTAATACAATGCAATTCTAAAGAATATAGTAATGACTTCCATTGCTAAAGTATCTTATTAAACAGCTTTTTAATATATATCACAATAACCAAATATATCCTTTTAATAGCTGCTTATAGAGAGAGAACATGCCAACCTACAGGCCTGCATGAGCCCAATGCACTTAAAAACTACACCATGTCTGGGCCAGTAGAAATTTTGTTCGGGCCAGTAAGAAAAAACGTTAGTGTTGGATCCTGTCATAGCCTACAAATAGGACCCAGAGTTTTACCTGATCAGGAAACTCCAGGCCCCAGAAAAGACGCATACTAATTTTGCCAAACCACTTTTGAACCTGTGGTGCCACCTCTGCCAAGTGGTGATGCAGCCAGTCAATATGCTCTCAATGGTGCAGCTGTAGAACTTGTTTATTGTCTGAGGACCTATCCCAAATATTTTCAGCCTCCTGAGGGGGAATAGGCACTGTCATGCCCTTTTCACAACTGTGTGTGAGGAACTTGAAGCTCTCGACCCGCTCCACTACAGCCCCCTCGACGTGGATGGGGGCGTGCTCGCCCATTGGTTTCCTGTAGTCCACGATCAGCTCCTTTGTCTTGCTGATGTAGAGGGAGAGGTTGTTGTCCTGGCACAACACTGCCAGGTCTCTGACCTCCTCCCTATAGGCTGCCTCATTGTCATCGGTGATCAGTCCTACCACTGCCGTGTTGGCGTCATGCACGGCCACGCCGTCGTGGGTGAACAGGGAGTACAGGAGAGGACTAAGCACGCACCTCTGAGGGGCCCCCGTGTTGATGGTCAGCATGGCGTATGTGTTGTTACCTAACCAAACCGCCTGGGGGCGGCCCGTCAGGAAGTCCAGGATCCAGTTGCAGAGGGAGGTGTTCAGTCCCAGGGTCCTGAACTTGGTGACGAGCTTGGAGGGCTTGGAGTTCAATAGAGATTGTGTCTTCTGTGGATCTATTGAGACGGGGTGCAAATTGAAGAGGGTCCAGGGGGTCTGGGATGATGGTGTTGATGTGAGCCATGACCAGCCTTTCAAAGCATTTCATGGCTATACATGTGAGTGCTACGGGGTGATAGTAATTTAGGAAGGTTACCTTGATGTTCTTAGGCACGAAACAAGTTGGTATTACAGACCAGGTCAGGGATAGGTTTAAAATGTTAGTGAAGACACTTTCCAGCTGGTCAGCGCATTCTCTGAGTACACGTCCTGGTATATCATCTGGCCCCGCGGGCATTGCGAATGTTAACCTGTTTAAAGGTCTTACTCACATCGGCTATGGAGAGCGAGCTCACACAGATGTCCGAAACAGCTGGTGCTCCATTGTATGGTTCAGTGTTACTTGCCTCGAAGGGCGTATAGAAGGTATTTAGCTCATCTGGTAGGCTCGCGTCACTGGGCAGTTCATGACTGGGTTCCCCTTTGTAATCGGATATAGTTTGCAAGCCCTGAAACATCCGTTGAGCATCAGAGCCAGCTTAGTAGGATTTGATCTTAGTCCTGTATTGACGCTTTGCCTGTTTGATGGCTCATCGGAGGTCGTAGCAGGATTTCTTATAACCGTCCAGATTAGCAGTGGTATGTATTCGGAGATGCCAACAAACACCAGGCTTCCCCCAAAAAAATTACCAATAAAAAAAATTACATTATTTTGTGTGTTTTATCTTTCTTCTCTGTGTTTCATAAATGTCCTTACATTCGCAAGAAGCTGAATGTATCTCACTGGAGCAAGCATCAAAGTGAACAAAACAGCATGTGTAGTATGTGTAGCCCATCTATCTGATGCAATCTGGTCAAAAAGAGTATGACATTGTTGCCGCCGTTGCATTGAATGCAAGGGAAGCCAGCGAGCATAAAAGCTGATCAGCATTGAGCTAAACTGAATAAGCTCAGCTGTGAATGGTTCTGGCACACCCCAAAAGGGAAGCCAGTTTGGATTTGGCTTCGCACTAATCACATCACAACAGAAGCCAAATGTCAATGACAGAAGAAAACTTTTGTTGTGTCATTATCTTCCGGTGGCTAGCTAGCTAGCTAAAATTGTCCCTTTCCTAAATTAGCACAGATGGATATAGGGATTTGGACTTGTGGTTTTCCTTAATTCTCCGTACTGGCCAATGATTATAAAGGCGATTCTAATCCAACCATAAATTCATACACTGTGCCCCTGGCCTGAGAGGATGGAATGTAGCTAGAAATAGTCGGCTAATGTTAACTAGCTGGCCTGGCACATTGTTGCCCATGAAAGGAAGTTAGGCTAGCTAGCAAGCATTTTAGCCTGGCAGACTAGGACAACAAAAACTAAAAGTGTGTACTGTATGACAGTCATAGACCGTTTAGGCAACAGGAAAGAGGAGGATGGCATTGGCGTTTCTCTACAAATAGGGTGAGTCAACATGTTTTTTTATACTTACACACACAGACACAAACACACAAATCAGTACCATGGACAGCCACATCACATTTAACTTATGTTTATTGGACTAAATAGTTTTTGGTATCTTTGAGTTGTCACTGTATTAGTCTAGGTATAGGTGATTAGATTATGTTGAAATGTTGAAGTTGAAATGGTGGTGAATAGTGGAGGCAGCATTTCTTTGCGACTTGCAGCAACTCTCCGTTGTTCTAAATCAATAGTTGTTTAGTAGTCCGAAAGTGTCGGAAACATTAACTTGTTTGAACATGCTGTAGGTCATGTAACTGTTTGTTACATGCAATATGTTTTGTGGACTTTACTGGACAGATGTTGTGGTTGAATTTATTCTGCCACTGTGTCTTCTTATTGTCTCGGCCTTAGGCGTATATATTACAGTGTCAAGTCATATGAACAAACGGGTTATACAGCAAACAATGCATTTATCACAACACGTAGGTGTAATATGGCATTTTTTTCTGGCTTGGCTTCTCCAGTGATTTTACCCACGCACCACTACTGCGGATTAGTGTCCCACTCCTTGAAAGCAGCAGCTTTATCCTTTAGCTCAGTGCAGATGTTGCCTGTAATCCATGGTTTCTGGTTGGGATATGTACAGTATCTACGATCACTGTGGGGATGATGTCGTCGATGCACTTATTAATGAGCCCGGTGACTGATGTGGTAAACTCTTCAATGTTATCGGATGAATTCCAGTCTGTGCTAGCGAAACCGTCATCAGACCACTTCCGTATTGATACTGGTACGTCCTGTTCGAGTTTTTACTTGTAAGCAGAAAGCAGGAGGATAGAATTATGGTCTGATTTTCCAAAAGGATGGTGAGGGAGTTTCTGTGTGTTTAATAAAGATGATCTAGAGTTTTTTCACATCTAGTTGCACAGGTAAATATTTGGTAAAATGGATTTTAGTTTCCCTCCATTAAAATCACTGGCCAAGAGAAACCTTTCAATGTGCATTTTCTTATTTGCTCGCCAATGTAGTCTCGTCAGGGTACCGACTGGCCTGCCACTTTTTCGCCGCCGCTTCCTCTTTCGAGTCCTAGGGATTAGGGCCTGTTCTGGAGTAAACGGAACGTCCAGAGCTGCTGACACGTTAAATAAAAAAAAAAGTTAAGATCAGTGTACAAAAAAAACACAAAATAGCAGAATTGGTCAGAATTGGTAAGAAGGCTGCTATCCACTGCAGCGCCATCTAGCACCCAAACTACGCAGTTTATAATACTGTTTAATGTAAATTATAAAAATGAAATGTAAGAGCTAGTAAATGAAAGGCCCAAACAGTTGTTACTGTAAAAATAACAATTATGTTTTATTGAATATATATGTTTTAGTTAAATATAGAGCTCTCGTGGAGTGTGGTTGTGGGACAGTGAGCAAAGGTCTCCATAGTGCTGGTCAGTGGGAATTATTGCCCAGTCACTGAAGCAGTGGAGGCTGAGAGAGAGGCTCATCTCCCTAAGGCCTTTTACAGGCCTGCTGAAAGCCAGGGGCGAGGGCCTTTTGATGGCACGCTCAACCTGGTCAAACACTGCGGTCACTTCCTGGCTCTTTGGCCAATCAGTGGTGTTGACAGGATGGAGGTCCCAGACCGATGAGTTGTCCACTGAAGGCTCCTCCAGGGCCAAGCTTAAGCGTTCCACACAGGGACTTCTCAAAGGCAGAGAGAGGACCCCAAAGCTGATAGATTGTATATGAATCCATCCTTTGACACGCAGAGGCACACACAACATTACCTGTCAGCTATGGTAGTTTAGAGACTAGAGCTAGAGATATGGATAAATGGCAAATCTGTTGAAGCTCTAATTTATGATAAAAATAGACTTACTTATCCACAAAATTGCAGTGAGTTTTTTCTCTTTGGTAGCAAGTAGAGCTGTTGTATTTGGTGTACAATGTAGTTTTTGGTCCACTCTTAGAATGTAGAATGTTTAGTGTTGCCATGTGTTGTTGGGATATGCTGTATGTGGCATAACGGTCTAGGATGATTTCAGTTTGAATTCAAATGCTGTTTTCTTTTGATTACTGCATGTTGTCATGATGTTGGGATACCTTTATGGCATCACCACACTGTCTCTGTTTTGTGCTTAAAAACCCGACTTTGTACTCATCATGGGGCAAGAGGCACTGCAGGAGATGAGGAAAGTAACACATTAATTAGTATTGGAATACAGTGCACATCTTCTGAACATGCCATTGCATTGTCCACACTGGTTAATGTGGAAGGATGAGTTCCAAAGGTTATTCAATGCTGCCACCTTGTGGATAAAAGTGTTGAGCGCTCTCTCCAAAAATACTGAGAGTGGTCACTGACACAATAAAATACACATGTAGAACAATTGCAATTAAGGTTTTTTCGCCTAACATTATACTGAAGTAAAGGGTTCTACACACTACAGCCCAAGGGAAGCTGTGGCACCATTGTCATAGGCAAAGCAGACTATAGGGTTTTCTGCCATTTGCATAGTAGTGTACACTGAGTATAACAAACATTAGGAACACATTCCTAATATTGCGTTGACCCCCACACACTGATTGAAGTGGATTTAACACGTGACATCAATAAGGGGTCATAGCTTTTACCTGGATTCATCTGGTCAGTCTGTCATGGAAAGAGCAGGTGTTCCTAATGTTTTGGATCCTCAGTGTGTGTAATCATGTATATCAATTGATATAAAGGGGTATTTCAATTGAATATCATGACTGCTTGTGGGAACTGTTATCCCATGTTAATAAGGAAGCTTTATGAGATTGGGTTCATGTAAAATGTTGCTGTAGCAATAGGTAGTATTGGATGGTTTACTTGTCTTAGTGGCAGTTCAAGTACAAGTTGAAACAGATATAAACTGTCCTTTGTGTGAGATGTTAAAACGAGGTACTGACTCTCTCAGTACAGATCCCATGGAATGGAAATTTCCGCATTTAACCCAACCCCTCTGAATCAGGCATTGGTCACAAGAGCAGTAATGGTAAATGAGAATGTGTCCAAACACAATCAATTTACTGAATGTTTCTGCCCTCTTTGGGTATAGTTACAGCAATATGACATCAACATTTCCCAAACATAACAATATTTACAAGCAGAGCACTACCAGAGCAGAGTGCATACTCTGCCTATGTGCCCTTGGGAGTGTATATCACTTTGGACCCCACTCAACCTATCCTGTAGTATACTATCTAGTCTAGTGTGTAGAGGGCTTGCACTGTCAGTACAGTGAACAAGAAAATCAATACATTATTATCTCAGCTGGCTTGTCTACGCCATAAACCGAGCCACTACTAATAGCAGGCTTTAATACGAATATACCACCCCAGGCGTTAATGGGACCGTAATATACCTCCTCTGTCCGATACTGAATGCTTTACAGCTATATGCTTTGCTGCTTTTAGCCACGAGGTGGTGCTTCAGGTTGATTAAAGCTGTATTGACACCGTAGGGCAGGGATCATCAACTATATGTAGATTCAGCCGAGGGCCGATTTTGTCTTGAGCATATGGTCGGGGGCCAGAACATAATTAAAAATAATTGTATAGACTGAAAATTGACGGCAAGAAGCCCAAACAAATATAATATTTGACAAAAACATCATTTCAAACCATGCTTACGTTTGTATACTATTATGCGTGGGGATACTTGGAACAGATTGACAAAAATGTTATCACTTGGAGGTGATTTACTGGTGTTTTTACAGTATTTTATGTACAACAATTAAAAACGAATTTCTCATAAAACTTAGGGGGCCAAATAAAATAACTGAACATGCAGACAAACAGTAGCAGATCTAATTAAAATATGCTTTCTCGCCCACTTCCTCCGCTTTGGTCCTCTCTTTCTCTCTCTCTCTCCCTCTTTCCCTCTCTTTCTACTCCAAATGCTGTAATGACTTGGATCCCAGTTGTTTCAGGAGCTGTGTTTTACGAGTGGCAACCATTCTGGTGGAGGGAGGGAGACAAGACACCCTCTGTCTAATGTTACCATGGTCACATCGTTTTTTTGTCAGCTGCTAGGAGCCATGTCATCTACCCTGAACCATTTCAGACAGTGCTAATTATTACAGTGTTTTGTGATTGCTTACGCAGTTATTGCGGAACTTATCTCACTGTGTCAAAACGCAACATACAAGCCAAATAAGACACACCACTTGGAGATAAACATCTCACTTCTATGTCAAAATTAAACTCTGCAATCAAAACCTAACAATCCTTTTTCAAGATGCATTTTTGCAACAAAATGATACACACCTGCACCATTTGATTAACTCTTTCAAAGCAGCAACACACTGATGGACTTTATACAAAACACTGCTGTCTTTAGTACTTTGTATACCTTTTTCATGTTCTCATACAGGCTTCTGTGAAAGATTGTTCCAGGACACATTTCACATTTCAATCAACACTAAAATAGAAAGGCTTCAGACAAAAATATATACAGCTTCTTTCTTTTGCCATTGCAGGTTTTTACAACAACAACAACACAAAGAAAAGTAGAATTACAGTACAGTAATCAATACAATATGTTACTGTAAACTCACAGAAACTAAAATGATTACAGTAAAATTACAGTGCAATGGTAAACAAAAAATAGTATTGTAAGGGATTGTAAGGGATGGGGTGGATGGTTTATGGATCCCGCCTTCTGTTAGGGTCTGGCCACATCACCTCATTCACATCACAAGCAATGTCATCCCTAGCTAGACAACGGGGAAAATATTGCCTTGTGTGCCGTCCCCACCTCAATTTCTCATGTGGTTGGCGGTCATACACTTTCCAACGCCAAGCCGAAAGTAATTCCTCAATCGGATTGAGAAATGTGGAGTAAGGGGGCAAGTATACAACTGTGAAGTTGTTGTGGTTGGTGAACCAGTCCCTGACTAGAGCAGCCCGGTGGAAACTAAAATTATCTAATGCTAACTGCATTATGTAGTGCATCCAGAAATATGATTATGTGTGCAGTATTGTAGGGTCCTAGGGTGGCATGGTGATGGAGAACTCCTTGCAGACTAATGGCGGCACACAAGGTGATATTTCCCCCGCGCTGCCCAGGGACATTCACAACGGCTCTTTGTCCTGTAACATTTCAGCCCCAACGCCTGGAATCCAGCTTCCTCAATGAAAATGAACTCATGAGGCTGTGCAGCTGCATCAAAGTCCAGGACTCTCTGTAACAGAAAATGCATACACTGTACCGGGAATATGGTGTAACTCAAAACACAGGACTACAATGTCTACATTCTCACTTCATTGTACGTTGGTGTTGACGCAAGATGCGGCAGAGTGTGGACATACTGACACGGTTGATATTATGGAATGTTGTGTGATCTGCGATGATTTGCTCTCGTAGTTGATGTAGGTGGATGGTGTTGTTTGCCAACACTAGATTGACAACGGCCAGTTCCTGTTGATGGGTGAACAGACGTTTCCTTCCACCCTCAGGAGGTCGTCTGGCAGTTCTGGAGAAAATGCAAGAATATGATGTCATTGGTTAGGTTCTTTTTTACATACTGGACTGTCATACTGTACACAGTAACATCACAACTGTATTACATGTACTTCTCAGCACTATACCTATATTGTGTTTCGCTCAGGAGCATAGACCTAATATTGTAGGACTACATTGTATTGTACTGTGGTGCAGAATGATGTGCAAGTTGAAGACATACTGTCACGTCCAGGCCAGAGTTTTTAGGCTGGCGTGTTTAGTTTCATTTTTGGTGAAGGGTTTTTTAGTTCTAGGTGTTGTATTTCTATGTTGGGGAAATGGTTCCCAATTAGAGGCAGCTGAGTGTCGTTACCTCTAATTGGGAACCATATATATGTTTGTAGTTTTCAATAGGATTTTGTGGGTTATTGTTTGTGCATAGCTCGTTGTGTGGTTGTAGTTATGGTCAGCGTCACGATCTTCGTTTATATTTTGTTATTTTCCCAGTTACGTTAGTCTTAAATAAAATGTATACTGGAAGCATCGCTGCGTCTTGGTCTGTCCCGCACGAAGATCGTGACACATACCTGTTCTCCAGTCTAAATGTCCGTATTATGGATGCTACTGTGCAGCGACTCAGGTTGGGCTGGACTCTGCCCAGCCTCCCTCATCGTCAGGCCATGATTTATGACATGGTCCACCAAAGTGGCCCTAATGTCGTCGGAAATATGTCTCCGCCTATTGCCTGGTCCCCTTCTTTGTTCTTGTCCTCTCTCTCTCTCTATCTCCTCTCTCTCTGTCTGTTTTGCATTTTGAATAGAAGTGTTTTCCCAATTATTGCATGAAATTTCATTCTTGAACAAAGTGTCTAATGTAAGAAACAGTGTGTAGGGTTTTGCAAGTGTGTTGCAGAATTGCAAACAAAGTGCAAAGCAGAAAATGTGTTTGTACTTTTGGTGCCATTGTTTAAGGCATGGTTCCAAAAGTTAAGGTTTTGATGCTTTTGTCGAAGCATTCACTTTCAGTGTGTAAGCAATCTGCAAAAACGGTAAGACGTGTGTGTAGCTAGAGCACATAGTCACAAAATAGAATGTTTTGCCCCATGACACTGATCTAAGGTCATTTTTGGACTTACCCGTATGGGATAAAGGTTAAGACTTAGAGAGGGAAAGCTGTTCCCCAATGTCTTCTATTTCTGCGCATAAATTTAGCTACAAACCCCAGCACCCCAATGCAGCAAACAGAACACGGACTCTGGTTGTAATGACAGAGACACACCAGAGAGCGCCCCAACTCTCACATCCCAAACCATTGATCCTGCCCTCTCTTCTGATGGAGGGAATGAGGAGAAGAGATAGCAGGAGGGTGGCTAATTAAAGTGCAGCCAAGAGAGGGACTGGTAGAGCAGAAAAGTCGATGAGACACACACACACGGTCAAAATCCTATTTTCCCTAACCCATAACCCTAAACCTAACTTTAACACTAACCCTGAACCTAGGCCTAACACTAAATATAACCTTAACCCTAAACCTCATAGAAATAGCATTTGACCTTGTGGGGACCAACAATTGTTTTTCTTCCCACTAGTAAAGTTACACACATGCACACGCAGTTCTTCCTACTCCATTCCTTCCATTCCCTTGACTTCTCTTTTTCTCCTTCTCAAATCCCCCCTCCTCCTCTGCTCTCTCGCTCCCTCTCTCCATCTCTCCTCTCTCCGCTGTGACAGGCGGTTTTAATATCTCCCAGGCCCATCTGTGCACTGTTCTCTCTACATTCCCCCGCTGCAAGAGAAAAGGGCTTTCTGATGATCAACACTGCCTTTTTAATATGCTTCTACATCACCAGATGCACCGAGCCAACGCACCCAGGCACTGATGTATGGCCTCTCTCTATCCCTCTCGCCTCTCTCTCCTTTTCTCGCTCCCTCTTGTTCCCACTCTCACTCTCACTCCCTCGCTCTCATTTTCACCCTCTCCTGCTCTTTTTCACTGAGACTGAGAGAGTTCACGCAGAGTACATACATTGACAACGTTAGTTTGGGAGCATACGGTTTGCACTTCGTGACTACTAGTCACCCCCTCCCGACCCCCACACACACTCTCTCCCCTGCTGCACTTAAAACTACTCCATCTAGCCCCAATGGTCCCTCACTTCCTCTTCTCTTCACCATGTTAACCCCCCCCCGTGTTCCAGCCCAAGCCAGCCTATCCCATTCCAGGGGCAGGACCTTGGCAGCATGCCTCATCCTAACCCATTACCCATCATCCCCGCTCAATTGAACTTATTTTGACTCTGCCGCTATGCTCAATACTTCTGATCGGCGTGACGCTTAAACTACCATAACACAACAAGATGAGAAGGAAATTGACATGTAGAGAAGGATGTACGCTACCATTCAAAAGTTTGGGGTCACTTAGAAATGTCCTTGTTTTTGAAAGCAAAGCACATTTTTTGTCCATTAAAATAACATCAAATTGATCAGAAATACAGTGTAGACACCAGTCTCAACGTCAACAGTGAAGAGGCGACTCCGGGATGCTGGCCTTCTAGGCACACAGGAGCGATGGTTGCTGATAATGGGCCTCTGTACGCCTATGTAGATAATCCATTTAAAATCAGCCGTTTCCAGCTACAATAGTCATTTACAACATTGACAATGTTATTTTAATGGACAAAAAAAAATTTTGAACGGTAGTGTATGTCGTATGTTAGGGGTAATCATAGGGTTAATGTTCTGTGGTGATGAATATTGCTGCAGTTCGATGCTGGGATCAGTCAGAGGGAGTGAACCACTGTAAATTAATGTAAATTAATTAATGTTTTTAGAGACACTTTGGATTCCTCTTCTTCATTCAAGCTTTATGTTGATGATGTAGCTGAATTCTGACCTTGAACTTTTGACCTATGTATGAGGGATCAGTGAGGCTTTGGGTTGAATGGGATTCTGGCTTTACGTACATTTTCGCTCTCTCTGGTGTTTCTCAAACTGAGCCGTATGGCTTAGCACAGCATAGCATGACTTCAAGAGAGTCAAGAATGGTTTTCAACTCAAACACAGACTGACACACACTTGAATACTCTCAAATACATTTACAGTGCCTTCTGAAAAGCATTCAGAGCTCTTTAGTTTTTCCACATTTTGTTAAGTTACTGCCTTATTCTAAAATTGATTAAATAAAACATTTTCCTCGAAATCTACACACAATACCCCATCATGACGAAGCGAAAACAGGTTCAAATGTATTACAAATAAAAATCTGAAATACCTTCTTTACATAAGTATTCAGACTCTTTGCTATGAGACTCGAAATTGGGCTCAGGTGCATCCTGTTTCCATTGATCATCTTTGAGGTGTTTCTACAACTTGATTGGAATCCACTTGTGGTAAAATCAATTGATTGGACATGATTTGGAAAGGCACACAAGCACCCCACCAATCAGGCCTTTATGGTAGAGTGGCCAGACGGAATCCAGTAAAATAAATGCACATGACAGCCCGAATGGAGTTTGCCAAAATGCACATAAAGACTCTCAGACCATGAGAAACAAGATTCTCTGGTCTAATGAAATCAAGATTTTAACTCTTTGGCTTGAATGCCAAGCATCACGTCTGGAGGAATCCTTCACTATCCCTACGGTGAAGCATGGTGGTGGCAGCATCATGCTGTGGGGATGTTTTTCAGCGGCAGGAACTGGGAGAGTAGTCAGGATCGAGGCAAAGATGAACAGAGCAAAGTACAGAGAGGTCCTTGATGAAAACCTGCTCCAGAGTGCTCAGGACCTTAGACTGGGGTGAAGGTTCACCTTCCAACAGGACAACGACCCTAAGCACACACCCAAGACAAAGTAGGAGTGGCTTCGGGACAAGTCTCTGAATGTCCTTGAGTGGCCTAGCCAGATCCCGGACTTGAACCCGATCAAACATCTCTGGAGAGACCTGAAAATAGCTGTGCAGCAACGCTCCCCTTCCAATCTGACAGAGCTTTAGAGGATCTGCAGAGAGGAATGAGAGAAACTCCCCATATACAGGTGTGCCAAGCTTGTAGCATCATACCCAAGAAGACTCAAGGCTGTAATCTCTGCCAAAGGTGCTTCAACAAAGTGCTGAGTAAGGGTCTGAATACTTATGTAAATGTGATATTTCAGTTTTTTATTGTTTATACATTTGCAAAAATGTATAAACCTGTTTTTGCTTTGTCATTATGGGGTACTGTGTGTAGATTGATAAGGGGAAAAAATCATTTCAATCAATTTTAGAATAAAGTTGTAACGTAACAAAATGTGGAAAAAGTCAAGGGGTCTGAATACTTTCCGAATGCGCTGTATATACAGTGTACAATATATACGCACATCATCATTACATACAAACAAACATACCCTTTATTACACACAATCACACAATGTACCCATAAGCAACCAAATTCAAATCAATCTTAACATTCACTCTGCTCATCTACTGAACTAGCCCAGACTGCAAAGGTCTTATTTCTGATGTGATACATCCCGTCAACCAGCCCTCACATCTCCCAGCACCATACATCAGGGTGATACCCCCTGGCATGGCATGTCAGACCGTGGTAAATCACCTCTCTCTCAGTGTAAATCAGGTTAAATATGTGGGAATCACAAGATTTAACTCTTTGGCCTGAATGCCAAGCGTCACATCTGGAGGAAACCCCCACCCCCGCCGCCCGCTATGGCAGAACAGAACACTCTCTCTTAGAACAGTGAGGGGCTTTTCATCTCCCAGACGCCACGGGAACCAACCCGCATCACTAGCGTGACTCCATTTTGGGGTGGATGGAGGGAGACAGGGAGGGAGTGAGAGAGGGAGGGAGGGAGGGTAGGCGGATGTGGAAGGGGGAAGAATGTACGGAGGAGATAAGAGGAGAATGAGAACAAATGGAGTGAGGGGAGAGCGAGGGAGGTTGGGCTTTCGTTTTATCGGCGGAGGGAGCAGAGAGCAGTGCAGCGCAGCACCACAAGGGCGCCTAATTGTTCTTGCCGACCTCGCGGCGACCCCACCGCTGATGGGGTGAAAGGCAGGTGGAAAGAGAGGGGGAGAGAGAGAGAGAGATGGAATGGGATGTATGAAGAGGGAAGGATCCATACATGTATCGAAGAAATCAAGGGATTGGTGTGGGGGCAGAGGGAGGGGAGAGGGTTGGGGTGCTGGTCGCCTAGACAACGCCTTTAATGGTGGACCTGTGATGTCATGTATTTACCGCCGAGGGGGTGCGTTGGCACTGGAAGTGTAATGGCGTGTGTGTGTGTGTGTGGGTGAGGGTAGGGAGGTGGATGATGGTGAGGGATGATGTCACTTATCACAGGGCGACTTGTCACCCTCCATCATTTCTCTCTGTCACCCATCTCTCCTCTTTCTTTCTCTCTCCTTTCTTTTTGCCTGTCTTTACTCAGTCCCTTCTGCCCTCATTCACTCTTATTTCCTTTCCTTTCCTCTTTGGTCCTCTTCTCTTGTCATTCGCTACATTCAGCCCTCTTCCCTCTCTCCTGTCCTCCATCTTGTTCTCTCTCAATCGTTCAGGCTGTTGTACAATATGGGGGCTCGTGTGGTACCTCTGAACACTTAAAAAGACACACACACACACAGACACACACACACACACACAGACACACAGACACACACACAGACACCCACAGAGCAGTTGGTTGGTAACAGTAGCGCCACGCTGCGTTGCGTTGCCGGCCCCCAGGGCTGGGTTGTGATGGAGAATGGGAAGTCTGTCATTGCCCTGCCGTTGAACCCACAGCCTGCATCTCTCCCTCCTCCTCTCTCTCTCTCCCCTTTTCACTCTCTTTCTCACACACACACACACACACACACACACACACATACTAGCTTGCTACCGGCCCTTATTTGCACAACATAATGAAATTCATCCCTTTTTCATGCAAACTCAGGAAGACCTCTAGACATGATCCACGGCCACAATATCATAACATCTAGGTTTTACAATGTCTGTGTTTCCTCGGGTAACAAGGATATTGTGTGCTGTCCATGTGATGCTTTGACAACATTTGACAGCACACATCAACTAGCTTTCTGGAGGGCTAATTTGATTTGGCACCCTCAACCTTGGTAAGCACACCAACTTTAATTCCCAAGAAAATGGTGGAGGCCATTTTGAAGCCTCTGTGCGACCGTCTGGTGACCTCTCCTCCGATACCCCCTGAATGGAGGGGAGGGGTGAAGGCCGGGTCACGGCGCCTTGCCCAGTTCTCTGAAGGGATAGCGCCCTCCTCTGGAGGAGTCTGACCATAATGAGGAACACTCAGGTCAAGAGGTTAGATGGAGACTGAGCCTAAAGGCGGTTATGAATACAATGACAAAACATCACGGGAGAGGACACAGCAACGCCTCAACAAAAGCCTCCCTTTCCCACTCATTCTTCCTCCTCCCTCTGGACACACACTCCCTCCCTCTCTCCTGCCTACTGAGCAGGCATTACGGATGGCCCCATAGCCATAATGGCAGTTTAAAGTGGACGTGAGTGCGCTGCAGAGTGTCTGTAATGATGGCTGTTTACGCTGCCCCCCCGCCATTTGTAATGATTAGGCCCTGGATGGATGGGACCGCATGCCTTCGGGACTGACCAACGCTCCAGGAAGGGAGGAGGGGGGGTGGGGAAGTGTACGGGGATGAGAGGGGTGGTGGGTACTATGTCCAGGAGGGGGGGGGGGAGTGTTCGGACAATGAGACGCTGTAGTTGACCTGCAGATGACCCCGGGCTGACCCGGCCGGTAGAGGAGCTGACCGTTAGATGATCGTTGTCCCCACGATGACAGCACGACCCCAGACTCAACTCCGTCGCCATGGCCGATGGTTGACCCCTCAAAGTGGACGTTTGGAGTTGTGGTTGTCTACTAGGGGACACAAAGGCCACAGGGTGGGTCTCCACTGGACACGGAGATAGAGTAAGAGAAAGGCACAGAAAGAGAGAGTGAAGTTTAAGAGAAAGGAGTCAGGCCAGAGGTAAAAGGTCAGAGCATGGTTTTTAACTCTGTCCATTCTTTGAGTCAGTGTGAGGGAGGGAGAGATGGCCTGACCTCCTGCTGGGCCATAAGTTGGGGTTGACCTCTGACCCCTGGACTTCCCCTGACAGAGGGTGTCTCATTGGACTACATTGGCACAATATGGTAGGTTCTTTCCTGTCAAGGCTATGGTATAAGAGTCTGTGTTTCGGAGGGCTTTTTGGAAGAGTGGGCACAAAGACTGGAGCCAGGAGTTTGAACCTCCTGGACCTAATCATGACACTGAAATGAATGTGTGTATGTGTGTGTGTGTGTCACACTTTGTGTCACGGTATGCTGATTTATGCCAATGCAATGCACACCATAATAATATCACCGTGGAGAGTAGCCTCATATAAAATCAGCATACCATTACAGTGAAAGATCAGTGAGCAGCGCTGCATGCTATATACACTGAGAGCCCCGCGTCACATACTAGCGCTGCTGAAACAGAGCCAGCATGATGCGCCATCAGGGAACAGTATTGCATGGCCACTGACAAAAGGTCATTGGCTGACATAGGCTACAGCAGTGTTGTGTGATAATACGAACAAAGACCAGCTACATAGCAACAAGGCCACACCAGAGTGAAAGAGACACACGTCAAGGTGAGGTTTCCTGTTTTGTCATTTTGCATTCAGTCATGATGGGCTCAGTGTTCCTTTGCCCATTTGAGCCATTTGACCCCACAAGGGGTCAGACTGAGTAGAATGCCCAGAGAAAATAATGACGAAACGAAGCATTCACAGTTCAGATGAACCCACTTCTGTTTTCTAAAGAACCTACAGTATAAGCGTGTAGCAATGGAAGGCAGCGCCTGGGTTTGGCCCCTAGGTGTCAGCAGTGACCATTAGAGACAGTGGCAGCGGCATCTCTTTCTCAGAACCACATAATATGACTCACATAGAAGCCCACTTTCATTCACTCTCATTCTGATTTAGTCCAACAATGATCCTCTCATACGCTTCCACAGGAACCCTTCTTATTCTGAGTCACAGGCCAAAAGAGTCACACACTCTATGTTGCAAGTATAGCCTCTTTTGCCATTCTTAGTCATTTTTCAAATATAGAATATAGACAGCTTTGAATTGTTTTGCTGCTGTTTCTTTTCTCCCAAAAAAGAAAGGAAATTATCAAAGCTTTTCTCAACATATTCTGTGTATGTTTACCTTCAACGTAGTGGTCCCTAACCTCAGCACCTCCATTTTGACTTCACCCTGCTGCAACCAACCAATGAGGAGTGGCCGGGGGCCTGGGCTCTTCCTGTGGCACCGTTACCCGGGCAACCTGTCGCTGAGCAACCCAAGGGGCAGTTGGCCAGCCATCTAATGAGCGGAGCAAGGTCCTGCCAGAAGAGCGCCAGAGAGATTTACTGCCTATTACACACCAGCAGGCACACAGCTAATATCTGCTGTTACACTCCTTGCTCACTTGTGGCAGCCATTTTTATCAGAATGTTCACCACACATCAGATGTAGTGACTGAACAAGGCACTTCAATGTGAGGAGGACAACAGAAAAGTCGAACCTTTATTCTTGACTAATATCACATATGTCTATCCTGAAGATCACACTGACATTAGGCCGGATCTTCAGAGGGTGTGTATACTGTAGTATGCTGGTCTAGCCTCAGCCAGTACTCCAGCCAATATACACAGCTAAAAGACGGGATCTTCCCTACGGTAGATGCAGAGCAGCGTGAAATACACTGTAAATGATGTGTGTATGTGGGCACTTCCAGTAACTGAGTTAAAGCCTGAGGGATCCAACATGGCAGCTTTATCTGGATCGATGGGCCTGATGGATCGACTCACAGGACAGCCACTGAAAGGACACCAAATCCTGCTGGGAGAGAGGGGGAAGAGAGAGGGCAAGGAGGGGGAGAGAGAGAAGAGAGGGAGAAGAGAAAGAAGAGAGGAAGAAGAGAGGAAGACAAGGGGGAGAAAAAAGGTTTTAATAGCAACACAGCTTCTGCCATGTCCCTTGAATGTGTATTTATCTGAAACTGGCGTATTCACCCAACGTTGGGAGCTTTCAAAATGGTGGTGGGGAGGGTGGGTAGAGAGAATAGAGGGGGCAATCAGGGAGTCGTTTCAGGGGGAAAGAAAGACAGTCTTATGGGGACGTCTGTAAAATCTGCACCTGGGAAGGCCAAGATCCCTCCGCTCGTAAATCTGGCCCGTGGGAACACTGGAATGCAGACTGTCGGTTGGCCTGCCCCTCTGAGGAGGAACCTTTCAGTCCCACATGCATAAATTAGAACCCTGACACCTCGGAGGGGCCTATGGCGTGGCAGGGTGAACTTGTGTATGAAAGAAGAGTTCTTCAGCTCCGCCTTCTTCATAGAGGTGACCAGTGGAGCTACTGTAGATGCTCATTGGTGGAAAGAGAGACTTGGTTTTTCTCACAGAATTCTGATTAGCCGGTGTGTTGCGGATCAGTGTATCTAGTAAACGCAATGCGCTTGTGAAAGTTGTTACATTTCAATCGTATTGAGAACCAACAACCTTTTTTGTCAAATGTAACTTGAATTTATGACAGGGAGTCTACACACGTAAGACAACTTTCCCCTTCTCTCCCATGGAGCCAGAGGAGATGAGAAGCTCTTCTGTTTCACCACCTGAGAACTCGCTCCTTACTTCTAATTAGAAATGGAAATCAGAAACATCCCTCCTCCCCCTGCCCCCCTCTCTCCAAATGTCAGAGGGAGGGCGAGGCAGGGGTGGCAGGGTTGCGGAGCAGGGCGGGTGTAAAGATGCCAGATGGATGGTGGCATTAGACACTATTTCATGTTTCACTGTGCTGGGTGCCGGAGGAGAGGGGGAGGAGGGTGGTGTGTGTGTGTGTGGAGCATGTGTGTGTGTGTGTGAGAGAAAGAGAGAGAGAGCATTGTGTGTGAGAGAGTGTGTGTTGGAGTGTGTGTGTTGTGTGTGTGTGTATGCGTGCTGTAGCAGCGGAGTCTGCACGCAGCGTGAGATTAATTCAGCCAAATTAATTGGGCCGAGATTGAAAATGAGAACGAGTTGCAGCTGAGCCCCAGCATCCCTCCCTTCATCCCTCCTTCCCCTCGTTTTTACACTTATTTGTTCTGTTATTTATTTAGCTGTAAGGGAAAAACTCATATGCCCCAAAAAAACAATTATAGACATACAACACATACTTCACGCATGCTTATGTACAGAGGAATGCACCCACCCATCACAACTCAGTGCTGGAGCTGAATTCTTTTTTTTTTTATAAACGTGCTTCTAGAGGATTCTGTGCTGTTGCTGAGAGGGGAAGAGAACATACCATCTGGAGAGAGAGAGAGAAAGAGAGAGAGAGGGAGAGAGAGGGAGGTGGGAAGAGAGCAAGAGAAGCAGAGAAAGAGAGAGTAGGAGAGGGAGAGAAAGAAAGAGGCAGAAGTGGGGAGAGAGGCAGAAAGAGATGGAGATAAATAGGAATTAGGAGGTGGGAATCAGTGACAGTCACTCCCACACACATCTCTGTGAGCCTGCCTGTGAGATCTGACATGACACGTCTTTAGCCACCTGCCAGCGGTGTAGCGACACAACTTTACCGTTGACACTATCAGTGACCCAGCCGTCAGACAGTGTTTCAGTGGGAACACAATACTTTCACGACACCACAGTAATGCTTAGTGACAGGACACTATTTCAGGGGCAGGTGGTAGGGTAGTATGCCTACTTAGGTCAGGGCAGTTTTTCAGCGATACAGAGGTGGCTTAGACCTACTAAAGGTCTGGGGAGGAATGGGGGGGTAGTAATGGCAGTAAAGTATGTTGACAAGTACTTGGTTTGAGTGCCGGTTCAGTGTTTACAGTGATTGAGCAGGTCATGTGTTAGTGAGAAGACAGTGTACGTGTGTGTGTGTCATGTTTTAGTGAAAAGACAGAGCTTTAGAACCAAGACAGAGATAGAGTGACAGGGTGTGGTTATAGAGCCATTACTGGACAATGGATATGTGACAGTAAATAATGTTTACAGCATATTACCCGAAACAACATCTGGGACAGAATTTGACTCATGTTTGAGTGACATGAGTGACATGGTTAGGGTCTGCAGTAAGTGACCAGTCAATGTTTTAATGAGTATGTTCGGTCGAGAGCATCCTAACCGGTTGCATCACTGCCTGGTACGGCAATTGCTCGGCCTCCGACCGCAAGGCACTACTGAGGGTAGTGCGTACGGCCTAGTACATCACTGGGGCTAAGATGCCTGCCATCCAGGACCTCTACACCAGGCGGTGTCAGAGGAAGGCCCTAAAAATTGTCAAAGACCCCAGCCACCCCAGTCATAGACTGTTCTCTCTACTACCGCATGGCAAGCGGTACCGGAGTGCCAAGTCTAGGACAAAAAGGCTTCTCAACAGTTTTTACCCCCAAGCCATAAGACTCCTGAACAGGTAATCAAATGGCTACCCGGACTGTTTGCATCACTGTAAGGTCTACACCTGTTGTATTTGGCGCGCGTGACAAATAAACTTTGATTTGACATGGTCACTTCAGAGGAATGAGTAGGCAAATTGTAGAATTGTGCACTTCACAATATCTCTCTCTCTGTGTGCGTGTGTGTGTGTGTGTGTGTGTGTGTGTGTGTGTGTGAGAGAGAGAGATAAGGTGTGTGTGTGTGTGTGTTCATTGGAGGGTGCTTTCTGAGAGAGGGGGACGGGGAGATGAGCAGAGTTACGAGCTCTCTTTCTCTCATTCTCTGGTTCTGTACCTTTAGTACAAAGCGACACACAGAGTCTCGGTCTCGCCTGAGTGAGCAACTCAATTATCTCCTTTAATACAGCCTTAGCCTCATACACCGCTCCCATTATGCCACAGCACATCCCCGCCGGTAACCACACAGCGCAGTCTCTTAGCGACAAGCCACCAGACTCTCTTTCTTGTGTAGTTTCTCTTCAGAAGCACCAGGCGCATTCTGCTCACTTTAATGTGAAAAATTAAAAACGTTATTTTGATATCTTTATTCATACTATTTCATCCTTCCACAAGATATAGTCCCGACACAAATCTAGGGTTGCTACCAAAGCCGGCTGGTTGTTCGTTCTATCGGTTCGGTTGCCAGAGACATGACCCAGTTGTTCAGTCTTTTTGATCTGTATCTATGGACACGACCCAGTCGTTCGTTCTAAATGTTCCATTGCCTTACTGGCTGGCAATGTTCTTATCCCTTGCATGCTAGCTTGCCAACTAAGGCTAACTTACAGTCACGTCAAACAGTGCAGCCAGAATAACAGAATAGCTGCAATTGCATTTGTTTAAGCTGTTTTTCTAGTGACATTGATTTGGACAGATCCATAACAATGAGCAAATGAGGCGCGATATCGCCTGGCATAGAACATGTGCTCTCTCGTCAGGACACTGTTGTTCAGAGGAGCTAGCCAACAACACAGCTAACACAATCACTGCAAACGGAAGCTGGAAAGACTGCAAACTAGCTGCACTTCGTTTCGTTGTACCTTTTTTCAATTGACATTTCTTTGTATAAATCCATAAAAATGATGCCAGTTGATTCATGATTTCAACTGACTGAGAAATGCTGCCTGCCTGTCTGTCTCGTCCCGACACGTTCATTACTATGGGACAGCTGTAAATCGAATTTGAATATTGAAACAATGTTGCAAATTTTGGAGAGACAGACAGCAAGATTTATACAAATATCCGCTGTTGAAAACAAAATGTTAGTCTAAAAGAAATGTGCGATAATGTATTTTTATAATGGAGATCAAGTTAATAAATTGCCTGGCTGGGCTAATGAGACAGTGGATTGCACAGTCAGGTGGAACAGAGTAGTATTTAAAAAATAAAAGTATTGTTATTTATTCTATTTATTACTATAATTTTTTTTGTACCTTTATTTAATTAGGCAAGTCAGTTATTATTTACAATGACGGCCTAGATAGGCATTTTAATGTCATAGATTTAGCCGGTTGTAACTTGTGGAATAGATACTGTCTAGAATGCGGTTTTAACCAATCAGCAGTCAGGATTAGACCCACCCATTGTATAATTTTGCATTATTTTATTATTATTATTTCTTAGGGTCAACAATGACTTCTACCTAGTGGGGGGGTTAATGCATATATCATTTGTTGTGATTCTGTTGTGATCTAAAACCAATAAATATAAAAAGATTGAAGGTTTCAAAGCTTTTTAGGTTTAATGAAAACCTGAGATTTTTTTCTTAAAACACAAACCAATAAACTAACACGTGGTGGTAGTCTACCTCTACCTTGTGGGTGTGCAGTCTGAGATGCTGGGATTTGTGGAACAGCCTGGCTGGGTTGATCAGCTTCTGAGAGCCAACTGGTAAATCACTACAGGTTCACAGTCTCACCCTTACCAGCCAATATACACAGTGTGGAGAACATTTTGAGATTTCTGTCTGATATTTTTCCATGCCTGCAGCTGACTTTTGCCCCCCCACCCTCTTTCTCCCTTTCTCTCTTTCTTCTTATCAGAGGGCTTATCACCATTTTTTTCTACCTGTGCCTGGTTGTCAGAGGACAGGTATCTCTCTCTCCTAACCCCCCTACCGCTCTTTCGGTCAAGCATCCATCACTCACTCACTCTATTTATCTGTTTTTCAAAGGACATCTCCTCATGTTTTGCCTCCACCTCATCTCTCTGTCTCTCTCACCCCCTCTCTCTCTGTTTTTCTCTACCTCCTCTCTATCTCCTTTACCTCCTCTCTCTCTCTCTCTCTCTCTCTCTCTCTCTCTCTCTCTCTCTCTCTCTCTCTCTCTCTCTCTATGTGTACCGGTACACGGCGCTGTCACACAGAAAACAAATAAAATGTAAAGTCTGTCAGTGTGGACAGATTGATGTGTCTCTCATCCCTGAGCCGACTGCACATAGCTCATCATTACTGTCTGCACTGCAGCTGAAGAGGAGAGGAGATATGGAGAGGAAGGGAGTGCCAATAAGGTGGGAGGAAGGGGGAGAGCAGGATAGGTGGTGAGAGCAGCGGAAAAGAGGAGAGGATAAGGGAGGAGAGGGAAAAGATGATGGGAGAGGGAGGAGGAGAGGAAATGTAGAGAAAACAAGGAAAGGGAAAAAGAAGCAGTCGAAAAGAGGAAGGGTCTGTGCACTTCAACCAAACCATAAGGAGCAGTATCCCAGCATGACTTCTCATGCATGTGTTTGCTTGAATAACTGCCATGTGTGCAAATGCCAGCCTACCAGCAGAGTGCGCATAAATCAAATTAGGCTGAACATGTGTGCATAACTCTGTGACTGTGTGTGTGCGTACGTGTTTCTGGGTACGCACATGTAAGCTGATGTGTGTCTATTCAAGACTCCTTGCTTCATACTTGATTAGGGCCCACCGTTTGGCATGTGCCTGACAACATCGACATGGCTTTACGAAATTGGAGGGCCAGATTGCCAGCTTCGTCTGATAGGCTGTCCAATCATGTCAAATGGAGTCCTCTGCTTGTATAAAACCTGCCCTCTCAAAACAAAATGAAAACTAGACAATAAAATTTCCGTAAATGTAATATTTCATGTTAGCAAGGTAGCTAGTTTCCAACCAGTGTGTGTGTCTGTCTGTGTGGGGACGCTGCAAATTGGCCAGTTCTCATAATGTCTTGAGGATGTTTTATTTTATTTAATTTTCATTGGCAGGTGGGTGAGCCAAACTCCGCGGTCCGAGAAACAAATGACAATTACAGGAGCAGGACAGGAGAGTCTCCTGGTTGATTTATGCAGACAATAACTGCAAATGAAAGCGGTAGAATATAGGAGAAATGAGAAATGTAGAGGGGGAGGAAAGGAGAGGATAAAAGATGATAGAGGATGTATTCTGGGCTGGTTATCACTCCTCTAAGGTTGTGTGTTTAATGGATAGTGCAGCGTACTGTGTTGGTTATTTATTAAAGTGCATAACTGTTGGTTGATCTTTGGATGTCAGACTTTTGTGGTTGAGTTTGTCACGTAGGTTACATTTGCACAAGTCAATTCAATGCCTACTCCGAACTCTATGACACAAAGTCTATCCCGCTTTCTCTCTCGTTTACTTACCGGTGGCTCGCTGGCTCGCTCCAGTTGCTCAGTCTGTCTGTCTGCGCCGGTGGCAAATGATGCGACTGGGCCCCATGCCAGACAGAGTCTGAGCCAGAGCCCAGAGCTTGGAGCCACAGTTCCCCGGTACCTCGCCATCTTCCATCCCTGCACTTCAGTAAATGAGCCCACAGCTAGACAGGAAACTACAGAATGAGCAATCGGCATTGATCCCTCTGCCTACTCCAGCCAATCAGGGGAGGGTTAGGAGACAGTGGTGGAGGTGGCGTAGGTGGTGTGACGGTTTGTGTGTGTGTGGAAGGGGGGTGGGGGGGTGGGGGTGGCTAGCATACATTGAGGAGGCACGCTTCTTAAGTGTCTTGGAGTCAGCCTGGCTTAGTGAAGAAAGAAGGAGTCTGTAAGGCCAGTGTACCATTAAGTTTGCGTGTTTTTCTACGCCTCCAACCACCCAACATATCAGACTGATACGTCTGCAGACAGCTGGGATTCCAGTGAACTGGCATTATTGACCTGTCTGGTATAATGGAGCAGTAATGTATCAGGACTTTTAAAAGTTCACATGAGTTCAAAATCTGTCTCCTGTTGGGTCATGTTCTGGGAAGTTCCTTTGAGATTTTAAGTAGAAATTGTGCATCAATATTGAATTTTTAAATCCTGTTGTATTAAACGAAGTACCCCTTAATAAAGACAACATGGGTAATTCAATAAATCTGATTTAAATATATGAATAAAGAGTTGCTGGAGTACTTTGACATGTCCCTCTGTGACTTCTAGGAAGATTTGACCGACTTAACATCAAAATGTATCCAAGTTTTCAACATCATTGTAAAGCCCTCGTTATATTGTTGCTCTGAGTGTTGTTTCTGAAGGTTATTATTTATTTTGTGTGATTAGTGATGCATTTACATCTGTCCCTCATTTTATGTGAACTGAAACTATTCCTTTGAAAATCTTTTTTTCAAAAGAAACATCTAATGGTCAAATCATAGTGTAAAAGCAGGTGAGCTGGTTCTACTCTTTTTGGCCATTTTCTGGTGTTTTGTGGTGTAAAACTGAAATCAACAAATCAATCATGTTACCCATAGATAGACAGGCTAGAAATGTTTTAATATTAAATCATTTTGGTGATTTAATCACCAATCATTTGGTGTCCCCCCCTGTTACACACAACAAGCTCCCATTCCCGCTGTCACAAGGGGGATCTATGGCTGATTTAAGATTAAATCGTCAGACCTATTACGGTGAACACTGTTACTTTATTTGGCACTTGCTATAGTCATTTTTTAAATGTAACCTCTTGAGATGGGAACATGTGCTCTTTATGACAGAATGTTAAAATGGAAGAAATCATTATTATTATTATTATTTATTTTGACCAAGTTACACTTTTCAAAAGGCACCGAAATGGTGGAACAACCCTTCTCTCCATATTCTATCGTTTGGCAAATCTGCTGTCCGAAATGTTCCCCAACTTAAGTACTACACACACTTTCCTAGATATCAGTGAACATTTTGGTTACAAGCGCATAGTTCATAACCCCTAGCTCAGAGTCTATGGATGTATCCCAAATGGCACGCTATTTAATATAGTGCATTACTTCAAAAGAAATGCATAGAGGGTGCATCCCTGGGCAGAGTGTGGCCAAGCTGGGCCCTTTGTCAGGACAGGACAGGCAGGAGCTCCACTGGGGGTTCTGGCCAGGGGGCCTGGAGGCAGTGGCCTGACTGGACATTGTGCCAGTGTGGCACTGAGAAGAGACAGTGGGGTAATGGGGTGTGGTACCAAGCCCTGCGGGCCCAAAAAGGGGGAGAGAAGGGGTAGAGGGAGAAAGAGAGAGAGAGAGAGAGTAAGAAAGAGAGAAAGAGGGGAGAGAAAATGAGAGATAGGGAAAGAGGGAGATAAAGGTAGAGAGAGATAAAGAGGAAGAAAGAGAGAGAGAGGGAGAGGGGTGTCGGGGGAGTGAAAAAGAAGGAATTGTATCCCCAGTGAGACAGAGGGGGAGAGAATAGAGGAATGAAGAATGGTGAACAATGTATTGGTTTTAAAAGAGAGGTAGAAAAAAAGAGAGAATCCAGGGATGGATGGGAGCACGGTATGAACTGTAGCGTGCAGGGAAGCCCAGGATGGAACTTACATCATTGTCACATCGAACCAGCAGCATTCCTGCTGTGTCCTTCAGCTCTATGTCTGGTGCTGCGTTGGGTTTAAAATAGTGGAGAGACACCCACTTTGAGAGAGAGGATGCTTGGGTCTGCTGCCTAAATGGGAGGCTCACACGCTATAGATGGGAGGCGGGGGGAACGAGGGGGGCACAGGGAGGCGGTGTGTTCAGAAAAAACAACATCCGCAGAGTAGTGCTCCTCTCCTGGGTAGAATTATTATCCAGGAAGCGAACCCATCTGACGTGGCAAGGCAACCCCGGCACTGACCCCAGTGCTCCTCTCATCCAATAAAAGCAGGAGGCACTTGTAGGAAGGTCACTGGGAGACTTCCCCTCGGCCTGGGCCCGGCTGTACATCTGCCAGGCTCTCCCTGAGAGCCCATTACCACTACGGGGAGCAGGAACGGAGCGGAAGAGAAGGGAAACGCCACGGCATTCCAGACATTCCTCCCAGTCCCTCCGACTCCTCCAGCATCTCCGTGAACGCTGGGAACGTCTCTGCAAACATAAATAATAATAACTGAAGATTCTAAGGTTCTGGGAATGAGATAAGAGGAACGAAAGTAAGTTCTTATTGGATCCCTATTATTGTAATTGTAAAACACTAATTATTTGCCTATTCCTTAACGGCATTGTATATCATATATTGGCTTTAGTATATTTCAATATATTAGTATATTGGTATGTACATCATCATGTGTCTGTGACCTCACTTTCTGTCCTGGTGGAGGATAGCTTCTGTTTCCTTTCAGACAGGAAAGAGAGCCAGTGTTTCCTCCCTCAGTGGCTTCCTACACCACACACACACATTAACACACATGAATATATACTCACACACACCCACTTATATATACTGTCCATGCAGAGCCACATTCTCACAAACCCTACTCAAACACATAGAGTAGCACCCTGTTAACACACAGCCATGACCACTAAAACCGGAGTAACATGCTCATTCATTCACCGTAACCAACTATCATACATCCCCATACAAGTTCCCTTACACAGGGCCACCAGTACAATCACACACTCACAGACACTCAGTAGAAAAGTTTCAGTGGACATCAACACTCCCTCATAACCAAATGGACCCTGAGGACCCAGCAAGGGCATTAGCATCGATTCAGATACTTCTTCCACCAACCAGGCTTCAGGGCCCCTGTCCTCCCCCACTTGTCCCCCCTCTACTGCCCCCCACCCACAACGCTACTCCCCCACTGGCCAGCTCAGGGCGGACGGGGGCATGGGGAGTCCAAACGAGAGGAGAAGAGGAGCTGGTCCAGAACGGCTCTCCCCTAAATTACCCTCATTAATTGTCATCAGCTCCTCATGATGTTGGAGTGGATTATCTTAATTGCAGCAACTAGAGCTTCTTCTTTAAGAACGGAAAGAATAACAAAAAGTAATTAAAGGACAGAGGCTTTGGTTTTGTGGGGAAACTTTAAGTCCGGTGTAACTGAGCTTTATGTCACTGTTAAAAAGTTGTGGGGTTAAACAACAAGAGGATACCAAATACAGGACAGCTTCAATGTAGCATATTCTGCTAAGATGCATCTGCAAAAATCAACTATCTGAAATACTCAAAATTCTCATTACTGAAATGTGTCTGGATTAAAGTCTCAGGTCATTTTATGCAATTTTACTTTAGTGAAACCTAATTTATTTGAATAAAACACAAAATATTTAGCTGTAGTTTGTCCATATATCATAGTAATTGTACACTAGTTGAAGTTTACATTAATCTATAATATGTATTACGTAAATGTGTCTTGTGTCTCATTACATAAAACATTTTCAAGTTCCTGTAAAAACTCCAGACAGTTTTTAAATAAAGTTTTACTCTTCCAGATTGATGTATCATCTGGAAGAGTAGTCCTTAGATGAGCACAACTTAAATTCATTTATTCACTTATGCCTTCAGAATTAGATTCTCAAACATCCCCTTTATCTCACTTGGCCTTCTCATTACTGAAACGGCTATAAAGCTAAAATTGGGAAAAAGTCAGAGAACCATTATCTTACCAACACAGAGGCATGAATGGGCTTTAGCGATGGGGTCAATTGTTTGCTGACTCATAATGTATCCTATTATTTGCATATTGAGCTAAGGTCATCTCATTACGAAACACAAATGTCTCATTACTATGTAATTTTTAGTTCCGTTTCGGTAATGAGAACCTTAATTTCAGTAATGATAATAAGCTAATTCTAATGGCTGTGCTCTGCTGGTAACTTTATTTATTTACTATGACCTATTGTATAGATGAACATTTTTTTATTTTTTAAATGTTATTTCACCTTTATTTAACCAGGTAGGCCAGTTGAGAACAAGTTCTCATTTACAACTGCGACCTGGCCAAGATAAAGCAAAGCTGTGCGACAAAAACAACAACACAGAGTTACACATAAACAAGCGTACGGTCAATAACACAATATAAAAATCTATGTACAGTGTGTGCAAATGTAGAAGAATAGGGGGGTAAGGCAATAAATAGGCCATAGAGGTGAAATAATTACAATATAGCATTAACACTGGAGGGATAGATGTGCAGATGATGATGTGCAAGCAGAGATACTGGGGTGCAAAAGAGTAGGAGTGTAAGTAATAATATGGGGATGAGGTAGTTGGGTGTGCTATTTACAGATTGGCTGTGTACAGGTACAGTGATTGGTTAGCTGCTCTGACAGCTGATGCTTTGTTAGAGAGGGAGATATAAGACTCCAGCTTCAGTGATTTTTGCAATTCGTTCCAGTCATTGGCAGGAGAGAACTGGAAGGAAAGGCGGCCAAACGAAGTGTTGGCTTTGGGGATGACCAGTAATATGTAATTGCTGGAGCGCGTGCTATGGGTGGGTGTTGCTATAGTGACCAGTGAGCTGAGATAAGACGGGGCTTTACCTAGCAGAGACTTATAGATGACCTGGAGCTAGTGGGTTTGGTGACGAATATGTAGTGAGGGCCAGCCAACAAGAGCATACAGGTCGCAGTGGTGGGTAGTATATGGTGCTTTGGTGACAAAATGGATAACACTGTGATAGACTACCTCTAGTTTGCTGAGTAGAGTGTTGGAGGCTATTTTGTAAATGACATCGCCAAAGTCAAGGATGGGTAGGATAGTCAGTTTTACGAGGGTATGTTTGGCAGCAAGAGTGAAGGAGGCTTTGTTGCGAAATAGGAAGCCGATTCTAGATTTAATTTTGAATTGGAGATGCTTGAGTCTGGTAGGAGAGTTTACAGTCTATCCAGACACCTAGGTATTTGTAGTTGTCCACATATACTAGGTCAGAACCGTCCAGAGTAGTGATGCTAGTCGGGAGGGCGGGCGGGTGCGGGCAGCAATCGGTTGAAGAGCATGCATTTAGTTTTACTAGCATTTAAAAGCATTTGGAGGCCACGGAAGGAGTGTTGTATGGCATTGAAGCTTGTTTGGAGGTTTGTTAGCACGGTGTCCAAAGAAGGACCGGATGTATACAGAATGGTGTCGTCTGCGTAGAGGTGGATCAGAGAATCACCAGCAGCAAGAGCGACATCATTGAGATATACAGAGAAAAGAGTCGGCCCAAGAATTTAACCCTGTGGCACCCCCATAGAGACTGCCAGAGATCCGGACAACAGGCCCTCTGATTTGACACACTGAACTCTATCTGAGAAGTAGTTGGTGAACCAGGCGAGGCAGTCATTTGAGAAGCCAAGGCTATTGAGTCTGCCGATAAGAATGAGGTGATTGACAGATTCGAAAGCCTTGGCCAGGTCGATGAAGATGGCTGAACAGTACTGTCTTTTATCGATGGCGGTTATGATATCGTTTAGGACCTTGAGCATGGCACCCATGACCAGCTCAGAAACCCAATTGCATAGTGGAGAAGTTACGGTGGGATTCAATAATGGTCGGTGATCTGGTTGTAAACTTGGCTTTCGAAGATTTTAGAAAGGCAGGGCAGGATATAGGTCTATAACAGTTTGGGTCTAGAGTGTCTCCTCCTTTGATTGTTGCAATCCTTGGGGATCTCAGACGATACGAAAGAGAGGTTGCTTAGGCTAGTAATAGGGGTTGCAACAATTTTGGTGGATACTCTTAGAAAGAGAGGGTCCAGATTGTCTAGCCTAGCTGATTTGTAGGGATCAGCTCTTTCAGAACATCATCTGTCTGGATTTGGGTGAAGGAGAAGCGGGGGGCTTGGGCAAGTTGCTGCAGGGGGTGCTGAGATGTTGGCCGGGGTATGGGTAGCCAGTTGGAAAGCATGGCCAGCCGTAGAAAAATGCTTTTTGAAATTATCGATTATCCTAGATTTATCGGTGGTGACAGTGTTTCCTAGCCTCAGTACAGAGGAGGTGCTCTTATTCTCCATGGACTTTACAGTGTCCCAAAACCTTTTGGAATTAGTGCTACAGGAAAAAGATTTCTATTTAAAAAAGCTAGCCTTAGCTTTCCTAACTGACTGAGTATTTTGGTTCCTGACTTCCCTGAAAAGTTCCATATTGTGGGGGCTATTCGATGCTAATGCAGAACGCCACAGGATGTTTTTGTACTGGTCAAGGGCAGTCAAGTCTGGGGTGAACCAAGTGCTATATCTGTTCTTAATTAAAAAAAAAATTATGGGGCATGCTTATTTAAGATGGTGAGGAAAGCACTTTTGAAGAGCAACCAGGCATCCTCTACTGACGGGATGAGGTTAATATCCTTCCAGGATACCCGGGCCAGGTCAATTAGAAAGGCCTGCTCGCTGAAGTGTTTTAGGGAGCGTTTGACAGTGATGAGGGGTGGTCGTTGGACCACGGACCCATTCCGCACGCAGGCAATGAGGCAGTGATCGCTGAGATCCTGGTTGAAGACAGCAGAGGTGTATTTAGAGGGCAAGTTGGTCAGGATGATATCTTAGAGGGTGCCCATGGTTACGGATTTAGGGTTGTACCTGGTAGGTTCCTTGATAATTTGTATGAGATTGAGGGCTTCTAGCTTAGATTGTAGGACGGCCAGGGTGTTAAGCATGTCCCAGTTAAGGTCACCTAACAGTACAAACTCTGAAGATAGATGGGGGGCGATCAATTCACATATGGTGTCCAGGGCACAGCTGGGGGCTGAGGGGGGTCTATAGCAAGCGGCAACGGTGAGAGACTTGTTTCTGGAAAGGTGGATTTTTAAAAGTAGAAGCTTGAATTGTTTGGGCACAGACCTGGATAGTATGACAGAACTCTGCAGGCTATCTCTGCAGTAGATTGCAACTCCGCCCCCTTTGGCAGTTCTATCTTGTCGGGAAAATGTTGTAGTTAGGGAAATTTCAGGATTTTTGGTGGCCTTAAGCCAGGATTCAGACACGGCTAGGACATCCGGGTGTGCGGAGTGTGCTAAAGCAGTGAATAAAACAAACTTAGGGAGGCTGCTTCTAATGTTAACATGCATGAAACCAAGGCTTTTACGGTTACAGAAGTCAACAAATGAGAGCGCCTGGGGAATGAGATTGATGCTGGGGGCTGCAGGGCCTGGGTTAACCTCTACATCACCAGAGGAACAGAGGAGGAGTAGGATAAGGGTACGGCTAAAGGCTATAAGAACTGGTTGTCTAGTGCGTTCGGAACAGAGAGTAAAAGGAGCAGATTTTTGGGCGCGGAAGAATAGATTCAAGGCATAATGTACAGACAAGGGTATGGTAGGATGTGAGTACAGTGGAGGTCAACCTAGGCATTGAGTGACGATGAGAGAGGTTTTGTCTCCAGAGGCACCATTAAAGCCAGGTGAAGTCACCGCATGAGTGGGGGGTGGAACAAAAGGGCTAGCTAAGGCATATTGAGCAGGGCTGGAGGCTCTACAGTGAAATAAGACAATAATCATTAACCAAAACAGCAATAGACAAGGCATATTGACATTAGGGAGAGGCATGTGTAGCCGAGTGATCATAGGGTCCAGTGAATAGCTAGACAAGAGTGAGACACGGCGATTCAGACAGCTAGCAGGCCGGGGCTAGCAATCTAGCATATGTCCCCCTGGGCCTCAGGGAGGACATTGCAACGGGAGAGCCTGTTGAAACCCCTCGAACGGCTACGTCGGCAGACCAGTCGTGATGGATTGGCGGGGCTCCGTCTGATGGATCTCTTCGGCTAGCCGGGAGATGGGCTTAGCTCGAGGCTAGGCTGGTGCTTGCTTCAGGACAGAGATGTTAGCCAGGAGTAGCCACTCGGATAGCAGCTAGCTAGCTGCGATGATCCGGTGTAAAGGTTCAGAGCTTGCGGTAGGAATCCGGAGATGTGATAGAGAAAAAGCAGTCCGATATGCTCAGGATTGATATCGCGCTGTGCAGACTGGCAGGTATTGACTGAGCTGAGGCTGGCTGGTGTCCGAGTTAACGGTGAAGACCGCTAGCAGTGGCTAACTGACTACTAGCTAGTAGCCTGCTAGCTTCTGATGGGGGTTCCGGTTCTAAAGTATAAAAAATAGCAGATCCATACCACATTGGGTGAGGCGGGTTGCAGGAGAGTATGTTGAAATTGAGATTAATAATCTAAAAAAAAATATATGAAATATATACGAATAAAACGATATATACAAGGGACGGGACAAGACAAGAAACAGCAAAGACGTCTGACTGTTACGCCATTTTGGATTTGATTAAGTGGGGTTTGTCGAGAAATATGGGGTGTATACTTTAGGCCACAATAAGCAGTTTGTGTTGCAGCAAAGAGCAACCCCACCACTTAAGGAGGATAACCAAAATGTGGACATGGGTACCTGTTTTCACACTTACCTATACACTTACCTTGATATCCCAACACAGTTTTTGGTTCATATCTCACATATTTTGATACTATAGGCATATTGTTTTATGCCGTTTGCCCATTCAATCCAGAAATACATCTAAAATACCTTACAATCACAAATATCCACATCCTAATACACCAATATTACCTGTAAAGACCTTGTATAAAAAAATAAAAAATGTGTTATGTTTAAGTCCACTTTTGACTTTTGAAAATACATACTTATAATGAAATAAGGGGTATTTTAGTAGAGTCCATTAATTAAGATCAGTGATTTTAGTATTATGCAAGTCATTTGGGATTAACAAATGACACACTTTGATGATTTGTTGGATTCTTGAATCTTTGATAAAGATCAGTACAGTCTGTCAATGGCAAACTATGCAACACTCATCACCGAAATATACAGTCTTATCTCCAAAACCTGCTCATCATTACCGTAATGCACCAATATTTAGGAAATATTACGAAAAAAATTATTTGGGATTGATCTGATAGTGTAAACTTTGTACTTTATCCAAATATGTGTACATAAATAAAATACATAAACAAGTGATTATGACAAATCAAAAAGGGTTTAAATATTTTTATTTTCAGTGTTAGGTCTTTTCATTAGCGGAGCAATGTAAAAAATGTGTTGATAACTTGACTTTGAAAACTGTTGTGGTAATGAAGTACAGATCCTAATCAAGTTAAAATGTTATGTAAAATGACAGAATGTTTTGGTCAATTGTCAGTTTTGTAAGAATGACCTAAGTAGGGTTGCAAAATTCTTTCCCCAAATTCCCATGTTTTCCAGAAATCCTGATTGGAGGATTCCAGGTTTCCTGCTTATTCCCTTCTGATTCTGGGAATCTTCCAACCAGGATTTACAGAAAAACCTGGACATTTTGGGAAAGTTTGGGGGAAATGTTTAAACCCTATCCACAGGTAAGCAGTGTAAAGAGAAGAGGGATGATGATGAAAAGCACCCGTCAAAAGTTCTACACTCCTGTCCTGAAAGGTGGAAGTTAGCACTTTATCGTTAGCTACAGCACGTGCTCGTAGTACAGTACATAAATGTCAACAACAGTTCAAACAGTACAGTAAGCACTGAGACCTTGGTTAAATCATGAGTGATGGGATGTCAGTCTGTCCAAAGGTGGTGGTGGAAGGGACTAAGACCCCTGCCTGCCTGTCGCTAGCATTGGTTTACGGGCTCAGGGAATTCAGGCAATTTGCTGTATCGATCGCTAGCTAATTATCCTCAGATTAAGAGGCGCAAACGAATTTGTGCCAAACAAACATGAGTGGCGAGCTCTATAGCATTGATTTCCCGTAATGTCCTAATGATCGGTTCAGTCAGCAGGGCCATTATTTCCCACGCACGACCCAGAGGCACGTGGCGCTGGCGTAAATCTAACGTGTGTCAATGCAGCTAAGAGCTTGAGCTTTACTCACTCTCTCAGAGTCATTTGGGGTTGTTCAGAGAAATATAGTGCCCCACCAAATCGTCTGCCTTGGTTTGTGGCCTTTTTAAGTCATCACTCAAGGTTTTCATCCGCTGTTTGTTGATGCTGTTGAGTGCTCTGTCTATGGGACTGATAGCCTGAGGGTCTCAGGCAGATACTCAGGGTCTCAAGGAGATACTCTGACAGCAGAGACCTTTGATGACCCCAGAGCTGACACAGATACCACACTGCCTGTTCCCACCATCCATCTAGCAGAACATCATCGCAATCCAATACTCCCCATAATGCACGTTTTCATACTACTTCCTGGAATGGACGATATAATAATACAAAATAAAAAACACAGCTGTGGCACTTCTTCCTCTACCTCCATCTCTCTCCTCCTTTTCTCTCTCTCCCTTTCTTTCTCTCCCTTTCTTCTTCTCCCTCTCTCTTCCTCCCTCTCTCTACCGCTACCCTATCCTCCCGTAAAGTTTCAAAGTCACCATAAAAGGCACCAGCATCTTTATTGGAGATTCATCACACTGTCATCTCTGTTTTCTCCCCGTAGCGAGAGCAAAGTGTTTGTATGAGCGTGTGAACGGCCGTTTGTTTGGCTCCTCATTTAGCCCAGCGAAGGATGAGAAGCCCTGTCATTATCTTAGGAGATGGACCAGAGAGAGGTAGCACCGTCTCTCTCTCTACCTCTCTCTACCTCTCTCTCTCCCTCTCTCGCTTGCTCTCCATCTTCCGGAGGTACAGTGCCAGGTAGTCTCATTGAGGTGTCATAGATCTGCCGTATATTGGTTTTGTAAACCTTCCAACTGTGTTAGGAAGTGTAGAAGTGTAGGGTTTTCCAAAATCACTGATGGGAATACCATAGATAGTTGCAGTGTAGTAGATTATATCATGGCAGTAACTGGATGTTTGGTGGGGCCAAATGTCAGTGAAAGCATCTGAAGCTAAAATCATCATATATACATATTTTTAAAGGCCCAGTAAAGTCAAAAGCATGATTATCCTTGTTTGATATACACTCAATGGCCAGGTTTCTAGGTACACTATCTAGTACCGGGTCAGACCCCCCTTTACCTCCAGAACAGCTTGAATTCTTTGGGGCATGGAAACATTGCTCAATTGGTACCAAGGGATCTAACGTGTGCCAGGAAACATTCCCCACACCATTACACCACTGCCACAAGCCTGTAAGCCAAATCCTGACTCTGCCATTAGCACGACGCAACAACAACTGGGATTCGTCGGAGCAGGCAATGTTTTTCCACTCCTCAATTGTCCAGTGTTGGTGATTGCATGCCCACTGGAGCCGCTTCTTCTTGTTTTTAGCTGACAGGTGTGGTCGTCTGCTGCAATAGCCCATCCGTGACAAGGACCGACGAGTTGTGTGTTCCGAGATGCCGATCTGCACACTACTGTTGTACTGTGCCATTATTTGGGGCCCTCCTGTTAGCTTGCACGATTCTTGCCATTCTCCTTCAACCTCTCATCAACGAGCTGTTTTCGCCCACAGGACAACCGCTGACGGGATGTTTTTTGTTTGTCGCACCATTCTCGGTAAACCCTAGACAATGTTGTGCGTGAAAAGCCCAGGAGGCCGGCCATTTGAGGTATTGGCGTACCTGGCACCGACGATCATACCAAGCTCAAAGTCGCTTAGGTCACTTGTTTTGACCATTCTAATATTCAATCAAACAGTAGCTGAATGTTTCAATGCCTGTCTGCCTACTTTATATAGCAAGCCACGGCCGCGTGGTGTACCTAATATAGCAAACCACGGCCACGTGGTGTACCTAATATAGCAAGCCACGGCCCTGTGGTGTACCTAATAAACTGTGGTGTAAGGACACCTGCTCTTTCCATGACATATACTGACCAGGTGAATCCAGGTGAAAGCTATGATCCCTTATTGATGTCATTTATTAAATCAGTGTAGGTGAAGGGGAGGAGACAAGTTAAAGAAGGACTTTCAAGCCTTGAGACAGTTGAGACATGGATTGTGTATGTGTGCCATTCAGAGGTTGATTGGGCAAGACAAAAGATTTAAGTGCTTTTGATCGGGTTATGGTAGTAGGTGCCAGGGGCACCGGTTTGTGTTAAGAACTGCAACGCTGCTGGGTTTTTCACGATCAACAGTTTCCCCTGTGTATCAAGAATGGTCCACCACACCAAAAGGACATCCAGCTAACTTGACAAAACTGTGGGAAGCATTGGAGTCAACATGGGCCAGCATCCCTGTGGAACGCTTTCGACACCTTGTAGAGTCCATGCCCCGATGAGGCTGTTCTGAGGACAAAAGGGGAGGGGGAGGGGGGGATCAGCAGGCAGTAAATTAGTTAATAGACCAATAAGAAAGAGAGTTCCAAACCTCTCTGTCAATAACAACTTTCCCCTACCCACTCAGACCACGCCCTGCAGGGTCGGTTCCAGGTATAAGCGACATAAGCGGTCGCCTAGGGACCCCAGGGGCCCCGACCACAAAAAAAAAAAAAACTTGAAAAAATTAATAATTGGGTACTCAGTCGGGGTCTCAACTTTGTTTTCTACTATTCAGAGTAAGAATAGTAGAATACACCAAGTGCAGTTTCTAAATTTGGCCGAATACTGACCGGGCACAGGGACCCTGACCTCCAGGGGGCACCCATTGATTTTGTTAGTCATTTTCACTACCGTATTATCATGGCATAAGTCATTGCAAAATGTGTAGAATTGCAGAAAACCTTCTTTAAAGGTCCAATGTGGCATTTCTTAGCAAAGAGCAATTTCTCAAGCAATAATTTTGCTTGGACTGTCTGGGAGTGGTCTGAGTGGGGAGGGGTTAACTGACAATTTGCCGTTATTGGCAGAGAGGTCTGGAACTGTCTTTCTTATTGGTCTATTAACTAATTTACCGCATGGTGATGTCATCATGGAAGGGCAAAACTCCATCCCACCAAAACAGGCTGAAATTTCTGCCAACATTTTCTTCAAACATAAATGTTCTCTCCATACAATGTTTTTCCGCAAATATCACTTAGGGCCCCCAAAAGGCTAGAGCCAGCCCTAACTCCCAGACAGCCCCAGCTACAGATGGATTTGTGCAATAAGGAACCAACACTGGTGTCCTAACGTGAACCTGAATGCTGCTGGGGTCATTAATCCATTTCCATAATTCGCTGTGTGTGGCTAGGTGTTGAACAAAACAATGTTTTACTTCACTTGGTGCTGAGCGGAGTGAAATTGCAATTGAAAATACGTTTCAATGCCCTGAAACAAATGTTGTGACAACAGGATGTTCATAAGTTGACCACATGTACAAGATGTCTCATCATGAGATAAACAGAGCATGATGTTGGCTTTACACGGAGCAGACGCTGTCTCAGATGTTCTCTAACCCCACCCCTAGATCCTCAGCAAAGTACAATCCAAGTAAGCTCAGTAGGACACCATGTATTACCCTATATAAGGCACGGTGCTATGCAAACAAACAGATAAATGAACGTGTGACTCAGGGCGACGTAACAAGTGTAGTGTGACAGCGGTATTCGAGTTATATCATGACAAGATGGGTGGGACCCAGACAGCGAGCCAGGATGGTAGACCTCAGGGATAGGAGAATGGGGGAGTAGTGGTGGTGGTGATGATGTGGAGAGGTGTGGGTGTACAGGTTGAATGTTTCAATGAAGCAATTTGATTCAATTTTCCACTCAATAAAATTACCCATCAGTGCTGGCGCCGTTTGCCTGTCCAAACTCGCTCATTTTCAGATCCCCCTCTTAATTGAACGAGTTTATGTACTTGTCTCACTGAAATTGGAAAAATTTATCACCTGGAAAATGTTACATTTTTCTCCCTCCCGGCTGTGCATGCCATGTTTTTTTCCCCTGCTAACTTCATCAGAATGATGAGCCCCTATGAAATTAATTTGTTTGCATTTGCGTACGGGAGGAAATGTTCTTATTTGCACAGGCAGGAGGGAAGGAGGGAGGGAGGGCTGGAGTGGGAAGGTGAAGGAAATACAAATTATTTTAATTTGAGATGAAGTTTTCTGTCTCTGTCCTCTATAAAGTATGTCCTCTGGCTTCCTGAAGAGTTATAATAATAGAGATGAGCTGAATACCAGGATGTGTTTCCTCTTAATCGTACTCTGAATGGACTCAAAACTGCTACCAGAAAAGAATAACATTTGAATCCCAAATGCATTTTGTGCAAAACATTGGATGTTTACTATATTACAAACCAATTGCATGTAAGCTAATTTTCTCTCTCTCTGAGTAACTCTGAATATACAGTAGAGTCGGGTGAACGCTCGGTTAAACTGCCTAGCGTTGCGTTCTGGGTAGTACGGTGTCGCTCAATGGAGCAGGGATGGGCATGCTGGAAGCTCGTTAATCTACCCGTCTCACCACGCACCATATGCTCAACCCACAGAAGGCCCAGCTGAGCTATGGTCTTTTCTTCTCTGATGTTCGGAAAATCCACTGAATTAACTCGGGTTCACTATAAGACCCAGTGGAATTTCACTACATCAAATGTAAAGAAAAATACTGTTGAGTGAGTGTGGAGTATCTGTATGGTAGGTCAATTTGAGAGAGAGACACAAGAGGGACAGAGAGAGAGGGACAGAAAGAGAGAGGGACAGAGAGAGAGGGACAGAGAACGAGAGAGGGACAGAGAGAGAGAGACAGAGAGAGAGGGACAGAGAGAGAGAGGGACAGAGAGAGAGAGGGACAGAGAGAGAGGGACAGAGAGAGAGAGAGACAGAGAGAGAGGGACAGAGAGAGAGGGACAGAGAGAGAGAGGGACAGAGAGAGAGGGACAGAGAGAGAGAGGGACAGAGAGAGAGAGAGGGACAGAGAGAGAGAAAACGGGACACCTGACGACACCTTGGAACAACATGCCGGCTGCACTTGCTAGTTCTAATAAGGCAAATGGCCATTGATCAATCCTCCAATATAGGCATTGACATGACTGAGTGGATTTGAATGACTGAGTGACTGTGTGTGAGAGAGAGATAGATGAATGAGAAAATGGCCTCTGATTTGCCATCTGTGGTCAGGGTCTTTTTCCTGTGCCCCATTTGGCCCAATGTGGAGCGCTAGCATATCAGGCTGTGACACTCCTCTGCCTCTTGACAGAGGACCTGTAAACCATAATGTTCCGCAAGTGTCCTCACATTGCGAATACATAACACTACTGTTATTACTGACATCATTTCTGAGCAAGACCATTAGGCCAGTCATACACAAATTCATTAAAATGATATACTGTGTAACTCAACGAACATTGTGTGTGTGTTTTGTGACACCTGTCAGTGATATATTGAGAGGGATGGGAAAGGTGCTGCTGGAGTTGAGTTGGACAGAACACACTGTTTGTCCTGTCCAATGCCATCGCGACAAGCTGTAGAACAGGACAGGGATAGTAATGGACAGGCACCTCCAGGGCTGCCAAAATAAAATGAGCAGCAATCACCGGGGGTGGCGGTGCCCATGCTACATTAAGCCAGCCAATTGAACATTAACGCCAATGAATATGGCTGTCACTGCCGGAGAACATAGGTTCAACTTGAAGAAACAACTCAAACGGCTACCTGAGCAGGATGACGCAGCCTATCGGCATTGAAAATGATGAATCCTTAAAAGTGTATCTACACCCATGGGATCTAACTGTAAAACAGAGCTGAGTAAAATATTTATTTACATGTGTCATTATTTTCAAATATATGGTAACTTTTTGAGGTATCTGATAAACATGTCTAAAAAGCTATCCCACAGGCCTGAAATCCAGACAAACAGAGCAGCATTTAGATAATGTGACTGAGTCCTTTGGTCGTCTAAATCCATTTAACTATGATTCATCTCCGTCTACTATGGATGCAGAATGAGAGGCTTTTATACCATGCTCTGTGATTTCGTTTTTTCCCCACGTCTGGATGGTACTGGGACACATGGCATCGATGGAGCGTGGCATTGATTGTGTGAGACTGGAGTGCAGAGACAAAAGGTATCGGGTCACCAGCCACACCGCCACCACTGTTACAGCTGAATCGATAGAGTCAAGGAAAGAAAGAGGGAGAGTGGCGTTTCCCCCATACATTTCCAGTAAGGGATGGGGGAGGGATGGAGGGATGGTGTGTGTGGCTAAACAGGGGGAATTTATATAGTAATGGATTGCATTAATATGGACCTCACATCGGATATAAGGTTAGCTACACATTAGCTACACATTGGGTTAGGTAGCATGCCCTTTGGCAGCGTATGCAAAACACTCACCTTGGTGATCAATAGCAGATCAAACAATTGCTCTAATTTGGAACAATTACAATGAGTAGTCTACATTGATATAGAATGTCTTAAGCATACAAAGACAACTCTAAACTAGAAGCTATTTTACCTCAACAGAAAGGACAGCTTTGAAATAGCCCATTATAATCAAGTGACTCTGTTAACCATTTGTTTGACGACCCTCACAGCTACCATTATCTCTATATCTATGATCTCCAAATATCTCTGATCATGCTCCTATAGCGTAATAGTTGAAAATGATAGGAATTACCAGAACATTATAAGAACACCTTTAATCCACAGGCTTAAGTGAAGACACCTCTAGCAATCTAACCCTATATGCTGAAAATAGAGGAGCCTGTTGGGCTTAATTTAGGGCTAATGACTGGTCTGACTGTGTCATTATCGTAATTTGAGAGATGGCTAATGTGCCATCGCCACGACAACACCAATTGCGGGATAAGCGATGGGCTCCCGTCGTGCCAGTCCGTAACCCGATGCCAGCCTCAAAGGGGCATCAACAAACATCATCAATACCCACGGTGCACTGTGATCCCTGTCAACCCAATCCCTTGGGTTAATGTGAGTCCAAGCAACACCACCAGACATTTACCATTTGCAAAATAGGTTGGTGAATACAGGGTTCCAATGGCATCTGAAAGAATTAGAACGATTCATATGAAATAACTTGTATTTTACAATATGTAAACTTATAAACAGCTTTATTATGGGTGCTCTGTAAAATCAGCAAAGAAAGGATACAAAATGGCAATAAGCATAGTCCAATTGTTAATCGGTTGAAAAAGATTTGCTGCGCAGATTGTGTGTACACACAAAGTATCTGAGCCCTTTGTTTGTTCTGTCAGTTTTGTTCGACAACTCTAGGAGGAAGGTTGCGAACCTCAAACAAAGGTCCTTGAAACCATTCATTGCCAACTGTCATCTCCGAAGAAGGAAGTGGTCTTAAACGGTAAGGTGATGCCATCCTTTAAGCATATCCACCATTGTGATAACGTGTTCGACTATATCCTTCAATTACTACCCTATTGTAGCTTTGTAGTGACTCATGGTTTCGCTGGACCTTTATCTATTTGACTTTGAAGCCTATTGGCGGCAGGCCTTCCACTACATTCACCAGGTAGTACTGTCAGATACTACAATGGTCATGTTTAATCAGGTCCCAGTTCACACTGGTGTCCAACTCAGATTACCACTGAACAAACACACACTCTCTGGCCGGATGAGCCTTTGTTGTGTTGGACATGTTGACCTCAGTGGGCAGTCATTGCCACAATTGATTGTCATTTGTTGACGAAGCAAGTATTTTCTTGTGTCATGTGTAAACAAAACACCAGTTCCAAGAGGAGAATGGGAGATTTTGGCAAAAGGAAGGATTGTAATGAGAAAAATGAGTTACAACTAGACAATGCTACATTCATTTGAATCGAATGATTCGGACATCCTCATCGGACACTTTTCAACAATTCAAACCAGTCTGAGCAGACGATCAGAACACTGTGCAAGCCTGGCAGCTTCTACTAGGAAGTGCAGGACGACCTAATGGTTAATTATTAATGGGCGTGTTTTTCCTCTTAGGCAATATATAATGGTCTCACGCAATGAATAATAGACCAGTTTGGGCTTGATTCAGAAGTGGCGGGGGGTCAGCCGCCACATATCCTTTTGGTAAGCCATTAACGTTTTAGCGCTGGAGGAAGCTAGGAAGTTAGCCGCTTGTAAAGCCATTAGCCATTTGACAGAAGGGGGAAGGAGCCAGTGGACCGGACAGTCACTCGAGGGGCTTTGCTAGCTTTGTTGGCTAACTCTACCACCACAGGGGGCACACATGCGTGGCTGGACTGGAACAGCAAGGTTAGCGCAAGTCCTTGGATTTGCTAATAGTTAATGGCTAAAGTTACATGACAAGGCGTGAGGTCTCTCTGTTGAGATTCAAGCTTTTGTCCTGAAGGGCTGAAGGGTCTACTGGACTTCACTGGGCCTCAGCAAATTTGAGTGGTGGTCATTTACAGTCGGAATGAAAGACCTCACTTCACTTGGTTTCCCCTTACCTTGATGAAATGTTGATTGCAAGGTTGCTACGCAGCAGCAGGCCTTGTAGATACCCAGGATGAAGTGTGTGGAAACATAAATCATGCACCCCTCAAACATGCATGTAAACGTGCGCTCTTTCACACACAGATGTAGGATCTTAATTTGATCACCCTGTTGCAGGAGAACTGTTCTGCAATGCCAGAAATTTCAAACGTGTAGTGTATGAGGTTTAAAAAGTCTTCTGAAGTTTGTAATTTCCACTTTGAAATTTCAGATTAGATTGTCCCTTAAGGAAAATGTATCAACCCCTACAAAAATGTTCATTAATTCTAATCCATATAATAATTCACATTTCCTGTTGCTGCAAGATTATTTTACTGCTGCAGCAAACTGGTTAAGATTCTACATCTGTACACACACACACACACACACACACACACACACGCAGATACACAGACAGATCATCAGGGATTTCACAGGGAGTTTCACACATGATTGCGTCTACTACTCATCTCAATGTTTGCGTGTCACTTTATCTTCTATGAGAGCCCATCACTCAGTCAGAGAGCATGCAGACTCACCATGTTGCTTAGATGGATCTGTAAAACAATGCAATACCTTAGCACAGACCTTCTAGTAGAAAGATAAATGTTAGAGTGTGTATGTATTGGAAAGAGAGAGAGAGAAAGATTGTGTGTGAGTATGACGTGTGAGCGCACAGCTTTGCATTTGTATGAGAGTGGGTATGTACGCATGTGTGACTGTGTATGCATGATATCTGCATATTCCACACATGCACCAATCTGACTTAACCTATATCTGTGTGTATAGAGTAGTCATACCCAACCACACATATATGCAAGTGCACGTTCACATTATTCACATTATTCAGAAGTCACAGGGATTGGAAAACCATGTCCCCACAAACCTTGTCCCTTTCCCTCTCTTCCTTCCCTGCTGGCATGCATAATACATTAGGAGCCTGCTGTTGGAGAACACCTGAATGTTCCACATGGAGTTTTATTTAGATGCTGCAGCGTTCTGCGGGCCCCGCTGGGGCATTGGAGCAATTGGGACCATGTGCCTTCATCAGTATGCATGCTGGAGTGGAATTAGCCCGCAGGGGGAACGGGTGGGCGAAGGCGACACACATCGCTACCCCGCTTTAATTTCTTTCCATTTTGAGAACATTAGTTGAGCTGGGGAGGGGCTGCGGGGAAGCCATATCCCTGAGCAAACTGAGAGGGAGGGAGGGAGGGAGGGAGGGAGGAGAGAGAGCGAGGTGGTGGAAAGGAGATGAGGGTCAGAGGGATAGAAAGAGAGATTAGGGGAGAGAGGCATAGAGAGGGATGAAATGGGGTTTAAGAGNAGAGAGAGAGAGAGAGAGAGAGAGAGAGAGAGAGAGATGTAAGGTAGGAGAGAAAGCAATCATCTATTCATACTATATGGCAGGTTGACGTTTATTGTCATGAGTCTTGTCTTGGAGGCAGAACTGAGCGATTTTCCCTCAGATAGGCCACCTGCAAAGTGCTTTTTGGTCTTAATATAAGGTTAGGGTCAGGAATTAGGGTTTGCAGTTGTGGTTAAGGTTAGGTTTAAAATCTTATTTTATGACTTTGTGGCTGAACCAGCTAGTGACCACTCTGCGGAGCTGCCTCCAGAACAAAATTCATGACGAAAAACGCTAACCTGCTACTGTATGTATGCAAATCACAAACTTGCCAAACACCTTCAACATATCCCATGTAAAATATCTCAATGTGTGCATATGTAGCTCAGTTCAGACGCAATCGCATCAGTAAAAAGTAAGAATAAAACAGACCAACCAATGACAATGTCCAACATTTTTTGGGGATCTTGTCCAGAGATTAACCTCTCCAGTTGGGGGGAAGAACCTCTTCATGGCTTTCTTTTGAAGGCACTGGCATTAAGTATTTTATGTAAGAGCTCATTGCCAATGACGTGCTAACACAAACAACAACGAGTAGACTCCAGTTGAATAGGAATCTTTCCTCAGACAACACAGAGTCTGATAATGGAGGCCAAAGTCATACTGAAAGACAGCCACTCATCTGGCACCATCAAACACATGGAAACAACCACTGCAACTCAAGCCCACCCCAAGACAGACATCCTTCCTCCTTACCTCCTCCACCTAATAGACACACAGGCGAGCCAACAAAACAGGTGTTAACCTGTATGTCACCCGAGCGGACCGTACCGGTGACACAGCCTCCCTTAGTGCCTGGAGAATGCTCTAGAAATGAAGGCCAACTAATGGGGTGATATGGGGATGGTTTGAGAGGGGTTTGTTTTGGTGAAGGAACCATCCTCCACTCCTCACCCTGCTGTCTGGGACTTTGTGTTTTATGGGGACTGTGTGTCAACACCTGTTGTCCAGGGGAAGCATTGAGTGTTCTGTGAGGTAGGTAGGGTCTCCGGTGGCCTGTTGGAAGAGGCAAGGCTAGGGACAGAGTTAGTGGCTGAGATGTCATCAAGTTGCAGCTCAAGTATAGCCAGGCAGTGTTTGCTAAGCCTCAGGAATCTCTCACAGAATTATATTTTCTTTGTCTCCTTGACATCCCTTTCAACATTAAAGTTATTTAGCAGACACTGTTATACAGAGCAACTAACAGGAGCAATTAGGGTTAAGTACCTTGCTCAAGGGCACATCAACATATTTTTCACCAAGATGGCTCAGGGATTTGAACCAGCAACCATTCAGTTACTGGGCCAATGCTCCTAACCGCTAGGCTACCTGCCACCTCTTGTCTCATATGTCTCTTTTCTGTTATACAGTATCTCCTGTCCCCTTCGTTCTCTCACTTTTCTCCTCCAACACACATCTGAATGTCCTCATTTAAACTACCACAATACTATGACCTCTTTATCAATTCTTTGCTTTTCCCTTGTTGTCAGGCTTGGGGTCCATTCTATCTAAATTCCAGTCAATTCAGAAATGGCATTCATACTGAGAAATTCCATGTCCAATGAAACTGACAGGTAGGTAATTGTAAGTGGATATTTCTGGAAGATGACAGTGGGGCGGTCTTCGCGTGAAGATACAGTACAGTAGGTGCTAAGTCATGATGACATCATGAAGTGGAACCCTTGGGGTTTGTGGGAAAAATGAAGGTTGAAGGATTCTTTACAAATATTAAGCAGAGAGCTAATGAGGTCAAATTACCTTGGTTATGTCATTGTCCCTACCTCAAAATGCATGCACACACACGCGCGCAAGCACGCACACACGCACACACACACACACACACACACACACAAACTGTTGATGCTATCATTAGGGGTATCCAGGGGTATTCAACTCTTACCCTACGAAGGCCAGAGCCTGCTTTTTTTCTGGTCATTAATTCCACCCACCTGGTGTCCCACATATAAATCAGTCCCTTAGTTAGAGGGGAACAATGAAAGAAAGCAGTGGAAGTGGCTTCGAGGTCCAGAGCTGAGTTTGAGTGCTCTAGGCTCTACCTGACCATAGAATTCCCTTCTCACCACTGGACATGACTTCTGCCCTCTGCTCTCTCATCTTCTCTCTGATCTCAGCTCTGACCTTTGACCTACAGCTAAAATCCCCTAAGGCCGACACAAACTCCATCATCACTACCACTGATAATACTTTGTAGTAAAATAGTGACTAGAGTCACAGTGATCTAAGTAAACTTCACCTCACTTCGCTTTAGCCCAACTCACCTCACGGCACAGTGAATAATGTTAGCCCTGAAGTAGTGCTTCGGTTCAAAGGTTTGATTGAACCCGAGCCAAGGTTGAGGAGCAGGTGCACTAAAGAACCTTTAACAAAAATAAACAAGAGGTAAGATAGCATTGAATTAATGACGTAGAGGGACCTATTAGTTTAAATACTGAGCAAATATAGCTTAAGGACAGGTGCATAGGCTAACGGGGTAAAACTTAAAAGGGGGGCCGGATGAAAAGGTAAATATCCATGGTAAATAGGGGTACTGCGTCAGCAGGTAAATCATTCAATGCAAGGGCATGTGAAGTGCTTAGACACTTTAGATGGAGAAAAAGGGTGAAGGGAGATAAATTGTGTGCAAGTGGGATGGTCTAGCCACATGTAGATGGATGTTTGTGAATGAGGTAAGGAGAGTTCAAGGTACCACCAGCCATTGACATTGACTTTACAGTTGAGTGACACGGGTTAACCTCAACTATACTTCACCCCCATGTCCTACCTAACTAACCCTCACGCACACATGCATGCACACACACATGCACGCACGCACTCACTCACTCCCCCACACCACTCCTACAGTCCTCATCTCTCATCTGGGCTACAGTCTTTGAGGTTGGTGAAACCAGGTGGGCCCCTTCACTGGGGAGACGAGTGCGAATGTACACCAATCCACTAACACTTCGAACCTCGTCACACACACTCCCCTTCTCGCCCCTCACTCTCAGATCACAGAGAGAGCGGCATGCAAATGTCTCCCTCTACAAAGGCTTCCATTACCGTGCTGACAGCACCACTGACAAAGAGAGACACCTCTGTACTCCTGGCCAATCGCTCCTGGGGACAGCCAGGGCCGGTTCCAGGCATAAGCGACATAAGCGGTCGCTTAGGGCCCCAGGCCGCTAGGGGGCCACCAACCCGACTGAGTTTTTTAGGAACTCAATTTACGGTTGAGAGTTAGAATAGTAGAATACACAAGGTGGAAGTTCGAAACCAAATCTCGCTAAGGGCCCCCAAAAGGCCAAAGCCAGCCTTGGGGGCAATGGAGGCAGTGGAGTAGGAGGGAGATGGAGAGTGATTGATCGTAAATACAGAGATAAGGGGAGGAGGTGTTGGGTCCGAAGGGCTGGCAGTCACCTTTGTCAAAGTTATAAGCTGGCTACACAGTGCTTCACACTTTACTGTACAAAGATAAATTCAAAGTAAAACTTTGTAACTTAGCAGATTTCCACAGGATGGTTTAAAACTTCACTATTTGAGGAGATGGTCTACAAAGTCTCAGGCTCTTAGATAAAGTAAAAGATACTGAAAAGTGTTGGACTATATAGGACCAATGGAAAATTCCTCCACACACATGCAGTGGAAAGAGAGACACCTCTGAGCTGTAGCTAGCAGAGTGCAGTCACATACTCCCAGACCCTGTCCAGGATTAATGAGAGGGGTTGTGGGGTGTGCGTAGGGGTGCTATGGAGACTGATGAATGTATGAAGGGAGGAAGTGGGAGGGAACGAGATGGGAGGGAGCTGTGTCAGCACACGGGCAGGCCCCGGTTTACCTGAACTCCATCTAGGGGCCAAGCAAAGGTCAAAGTTCAGGGTTTAATGTGGCAGATTACATATGCTTGGAGGGAAGGCATGAAAGGAAGGTGAGAGAGGGTGAGAAAAACAGGGTCAGAGTGAAATAAACACCGCAGATAGCTAGGTAGATAAAAAGATAGCAGAGAACTCTAGAGGGAAGTTGTTTTGCTGGGAAACAGCTAACAAATGTTTTTTATCTCTTTCTGTGCAGAATGAATACATTTTTCCACAGACATTTCGTTTACTTTTCGTAGTAAAGAGCTCTAGGGCGTTAAAAATCTAATTTTGTCCATGTCAAGAGAACATTTTAATTGTTTTGCTCATCTTGAGATCATTAAACAAATCAATAGAAATGACTTGAACAGAGTCTCATTCTTAGGTCAGACATTTCTTACCTATATTTGTTCACTCAACCAAGAAAATATATGGCTCAACAGGATAAGTGATTGGCTGGACATTCAAGGTATTTTAGTGTCATTGTCAGGTCTGTATAATTAGCCTGGGTTAAAATGTTGAACTTGCAATTTTCTCCCGACTCAAATGCTTGCAGAGGCCGAATCTAAACTACAAATCATGACAGAATTCCACCCCCACACAGTGGGTTAAACTTATCATTCCAAGCATATAATTCAAATATATTCCAATTATACTGTATATCTCATACATTGGCAGCATTGAACTTGTTTTGCCACCATGCCATATTGACCACCAATAAAATAACATGATATTAATTCATCCATCATATCAATTCATGGCTATTATAATGTACCTTTCGGATCAGGAGTCAAGAAGGAGAGGAGACCTGGGCAAGGAACTAACTATGACTACTGTGGCAGTGTAACATATCAAATGTTATTTGTCACATGCTTCGTAAACAAGAGGTGTAGACTATCAGTGAAATGCTACCTTATGGATCCTTTTCCAACAAAGCATAAAATTATAATAATAGTGACACAAGGAATAAATACTCAGTGAATAACGAATAACAATAATGAGTAAAAATAACATGGCTAGTACAGGGAGTACCAGTACCGAGCCGATGTGCAGCATACAGGCCCCTACAGTGTCTTATCTATGAGCTTTGCTCCTCTTCCTCTCTCCTACCTCATCTACAGTATCTCTGGATTTCTCCCAGTTCTCTGCCTGCTGGCACAATGCATCCTGACAGCATGAAATGGATGCTCACTCACACAGCCTTTCACAGCCCTGCTGCGTATCCATTATGGCTTCTACTGAGTTTGTTGAAACTATGTGATTAAAAGATGCGACTATAAGTCTGTAAAGCCCTATGGATATTGTCACCAAGCAGAAATTATACAATGACATGATGGACTTGACAGATGCGGGGATTAGTTTATTTTCCCATACCATGGATAAAACCTCGATATGGAAAATGTAAATACATTGCATTATGTATGAGAAAAAATGTATTGTATGTACTGTATATACTCTTTGTTTACTCTGCCACAGAAGGCTGCCTTCTGCGTTGTGTAGTGGATTAACAACCATAACTCAAGTTGTATCGTCACAGCAGCGTTTAAGCTTTTATGTGTATACTTATTTTTAACTATAGCTAGGTTTCCATCCAATTGGCGACAGATTTGCATCTGAATATTCAAAAATACACATGAAGAAAATATGCAAATTGTCCCACCGATGGTGTGTTTCCACCAAATGGACTCAGTGCATGATGATGTAGTGCACACAAAATGTACTTTTTCGGTTACATTTCATAAATTTTCATACTCGGATGGTTTTGTCACAAAAACTGTTGCGTTAAATAGCAAATGTGCCTACTCAGCTCGCAGATACAGGTCGTCTACACGATGAGATTGTTATGGATAAGAGCGAGAATATTTATATTTGTCAAACGGCAATCAAGGATCGATCATCTTGTCACTGGAATCAGACCCTCAATATTTATTGGAAAGCAGCATCAAGATCACCTTGCGCTTTCACCACCCTGTGAAGCTCATCATAAGTTATTTCATCTGTAGCCTGCATGGTTTCCCGAGCTGTAGTGGGAGGACCACACAAGTTTACTTTGACATGATGGTTATTATATCAATATTCGCGCATAATGGTGTTTCCGCCGCCATTTGTAGCATAATTACATTTACAGATACAAAAAGATCCCACCATGTCAAATGAAGGAATTATCTGTCTCCATTTATACAATTCTACCGATCCTTCCCATTACAGCTGTCAGGATTTGTTTTATATGGTATGACTTTACTCCAATAAAAACTGTGGATAGAAACGTGGTTACTGTCTCCATTTGCTCTCTTTCCACTCAAATCAATTTTAATGGCGTCTGAGTTTTATGGCACTCATCAGGTCATTTGGAAGGAGACACAGCCAGTTTGATGCTGGGGGAAAGAGCTCTGAAATTAGTGATATAAATATGAATTTTTCTGTAGCCTCCAGGTTGCTACATCTGCCATGCCAGGATGCCTGTGTGTTTGTTTGTGTGTGTGTGTGTGTGTGTGTGTGTGTGCGTGTGCGTGTGCGTGTGCGTGTGTGTGTGTGTGTGTGTAAGGAAGAGGAAGAAAGAGACAGAAGGAGATGGATGGTTTTAAGAAGCATATACAGGGGTCCTGATACTTACACTGACACCATGGCCTCACCACAACCGCAATCGCACCCAACCTCTAGCAGGTCATCCCTGGCCATGACAAAAACGTGATGGGAAATCCGCCACCTCAGATCCACTCCCTACAGACACTTTCCCTCTCCACCAGCACTGATGATTGCATTTTTAAAACCTTTCCCACTAGGTCTCAATGTGGTTTCGATTGTAATGGGGAAACTCATACAAGCCCGATGCCACATCACTCGTTACTGCCACGTCACTGCACTTCCATCGGCCCTATTTCTCTTCAGGTGATGCCAACACTGCCATAATCTGTACAGTAACAGTATGGTAGTGGACAAGAACCATCTCTCTGAAAGCACTGGTCCTCTACATTATCCTTGTCCATAGATAGACAAACATTATCCTTGTACATAGATAGACAATAAAGCAAGGTCCTCTCTTAGCAGCAGCAATAAGAGCGGCCTAAAGTTAAGCCTGATGAATGGTTGGATTTGTCCACTATAAACACTTACAGCTTACGTGTGAGTGGACCACAAAGAGCTTTCTCTGAGGGCCACGGGCGGCCTGTTTGAGGTGGAGGGTTTAAGGAGTTAGCGTTTGTAAATATTAACACCTGGACTAACCCAAATATGGGTTCATTTGGAGGGCATGTCTCATTCCAGGGTTAACCTTAGTGGTTTGTGCTACTGTGATGAGGCTGTGATCCAAAAGAACAATCCAAAGAATTTGGATGGGGGGGATTAACGAGGATTAACGAGGAAATGGGAGAGTGTCTTTGTAATCTATCGATATAGATTTGTGCTTCATTCTGAGTGCACCTGTGATCTCATCTTGAAGGCAGATCAGGGCACAAAGATGCTTTTTATTTCACTTTTAAGAACCAATTAGTTTTACAAATCAGATTGTCTGGGACAGATGTAATTCCTATGAGAGAACTGCACTATTACACCCAAACTGAGCGTATCATTTCTCAGGCGGCCTGGGGCAGCAGGTTCAGGTAAAGAAGGGGTTAATGACTGTCCATCTGCCCTAACATCTGTTAACCTCACCTCACCTCTGCCGGCCTCCAGGTAAACATATGTTATGATCATCACAGGGATTCACCTTTCAAAGGCAGGATAGAGGGTATATATCAGTATGATAAATAGACAAGACAATTCTCCCTCCCTCTGTCACCTTCCCTCCTCTTGTTGAAGCTCCATGACTCATGTCTATTTAGGTGTGTTGGTAGATGTGCGCATATATTATGCACCCACTTAATCATTATACTGGACAGGAAGGGAGGGGAAACACAGATAGCATGGCATTGTCTCATCTTTGAGGTCATCTTTTCCAAGACAATAATCAAATATCTTGAAGTGTAATGAAGCAAAATGTAGTTTCTCACTGTGTATATCTGTTCATAATCTAATGTCGGTTGATAACAAACCTCCACACACACTCAAACTATATAATATTCTTATCCACTGACTTACTGCAGAGGTGTATTATCAGATGAAGAGACTGGACTAAGGTGCCCTCCCCAGACCCAAAATGTCATAGCATCCCCTGCTGTTCACTGGTGAAACTACAACATGCGTCACATCTGCATACTCATTCCACTTGTCTGATAACAGTTTAGGTTACCATGGAGATACTTTCACAGCTCATGATTTCATTCTGTCCCTCTCTTTACTTCAATCATTTGATACAGTACTGTTCATGTTAAAATACTGGACAGATTTCATTCTGGAACAGACATACTATTCTGTGAGATTGTCATCTCTTGAGAAAGGTACAGTAGGAGTCTTATAGGATTACATCACAGGAGGTTGGTGGGACCTTAATAGAGGAGGATGGGCTCGCGGTAATGGCTGGAGTGGAATGAGTCGAATAGAATAAAATACAGCAAACACATGGTTTCCTTGTGTTTGATGACATTCCATTTGCTCCGATCCGTTCTCAGCAGCCTCCTGTGGATTACATGCATCACGTGCATTTCAATTCAGACAGCTCTTACTACTAACTCAATTAGACTCTGTCTGGCAAACACGCCAGCACCCCCGATTCAAACATATACATCAAACACAGAGGGCTGACTCAGTCTCAGTGAGAAATGTGAGGGACCTGTCTTCATCTCAAAAAGGAGTTGAAAAGATAACCTGGGGAGCCAACTTTGCAATTACACACTGGCTGCGATTCCCACAAATTGAAGAGGAGACAGCAGCTGGAAAAGCCAATCTCAAGCTACCGACATAATGATGATTGATAGAGCCATTAATTACCGGAGAGTTTTGTCCCAAAACCTTACTCATCTTTTTTGCAATAATAGATAATTACAATGTATGGATATCCTCAAAAACGGCTTGGACATAAAATCTCCCAGGCTGAAATTGAACGTGTAAAGTGATGACTCCTCATACTAGGCTACATGATTATCCTTCTGTAGCCTAGTACACGAGGAGAATGTACAATGTAAATTATATAAATATTGAAAATATGACTTATATCCTAAAATCAGTTATTTTCTAACCTGCTATTGAATTGTTAGCCTTTATGTGTGATGAAGGCTACAGAGTGAATGGCATCGAAATGTACCAGTGTAACAGAAGAAACCTCCTGTGAGATTTCAAAGGAAAATAGTCGCTGGGCCTTCAGACAAAACGAAAGATACCAGTGTGAAAGGATGATGTGTCAAATTCTTGGCAGCGAGTATATTAGGGACCTTTTCAGACAACAGCATTGTTAAAAAAAACAACGCCACTACTGCAGTCTTAGATCTTCCACAGGGTGACAGTGTAACCTCACATTTCACTCTCTCAAACTCAAGCTCCTCTCTTCTTTCATCTACCACTCCTCCCTCTCCCTCCCGTCTTCTTCTTCCTCAAAGCCCATCCCCCTCCCTCCCTCCTCATCCCTCGATATGCATATTCAGGTTTTGGCCACACCCTCACAGAGCACTATGTCAATTTCGTCCCTACAGGTAATCACATTAACCCGCCCTTTCCCAGTCAGTCATAGGGTTGTCATGGAGATCATACTGATGATCAGTTGTGCTGCCTTTCATAACCACCCTGAAAGGGGGCTGCAAAAATACCTTGATAACTGATGGTGGTTTATGCACATCCGGCAGAGTTCATACGTCCAGGACGTATAAGATGAAATGGGGGGGAAAGGAGGTCCATGATATATTTACTTGGTAGTTACCACACACTGTAAAAGCTACATTTAAAACAACTGTTCAATTAGGATGGGTTGGCAGGCTTAGGCTACAGAAAATGTGTGTATTTTTTTTTATACATGAAATACGACCATTGGGACAGCTGTCAATCAAAAGCTAGTTGTCTGGTCCATGGCTCCTCAGAGGCAGTATGGTGTTGGTTCCACGAGGGAGACCAGCGACAATAAATCCATCTGGCATGGTGCAACCATCTCCCAAATGAATTGCTGACAATGGGAGAACGCAGTAAGAACGTTTGGCTGACATTGAGCTTATGCTGCAGTATCTACCAGCAGGCTCTCGCACCATCAATCAATTCATCAATCAATCAATCGGTTTGTCCGTCTGTCTAGCCGTCTGTTCGTTTGTCAGTCTGTCTCTCTGTCTTCAGCATTGCTCAATCCAAGACGTCACACCACACTTATCTCACTTTAACAACAGCAATTATGGTAAATCAAAATGACAGCGGCTGCAAAAGCAATCAAGTCAATCAATGAACCAATCCCAACCAATCAATTCATCTATACTTTCATTGCATTATTGGTCATGAAACATGTGCATCCCTCAATGTAGGAACAGCAGAAATATCCAGGGTAATACATTCATTTCAGTAATAATTATTTTACAGAATGACACCTAGAGAACTTGCTGTGTCACCATTTTCCTACTGGAAAGCCATAGTCCAGCCAAACCCTAAAACAGCCAACGGTAGTTTTCCGAACCATTGCAACAGTTCAGACTCAGTACAAGAGACAGACAGACTGACTGACTACTGGGCGTATGTCTTCTATCTATACCCCCATCAACATGCTGCATATGTCGGCGGACACGATCTGAAGTTCTGGCCTCTACGTCGATCCATCAGGCTGTCCCTACACTGTGAGATAGGCTGCTATTATTTACAGTGTGCACGATACAGCACCATCACAGAGGATTGCTTTCCCATTAGCTCGTCAACAGGCCCTAAACTTAATTTGGGGTGATTTGTGCTTGAGAGCATCGCTCAGCCATTGATTACGGTGTCAGTAAGGGGAAAGTTATATGTGTTAACACCACAATGGTATCCTGACTGTGTGCGTGTGAGGTGGAAGGCTGCTGTTCCGAGATAATGTCGGCTCTTCTCCCGGCGGACCTTCAAATGTCACGCAACCCCCTTTTTGGGGAGTGAAATATCTCATGGCAACTGTCCACTCAGACTCCAAAATGGCGGCCGTGTCCTTTGGGTTTCCATAGTGAGCTCCAGTTTCCAGTTACTGCTACGAAAATCCTAATCAGTGTATCGAAGACAGCAGCACGTTTAGACCTTATATTAACCATTCCCTATTGGGAGGGGTCTCCATGTCAATGAACCCAAGTGAGAAAAACAACAACAACAGCACAAGAGGCTGCAATGAGAAGGGAGAGGAACAGAGAGAAACAGATGGGCAACATTCACATACAGGATGATTTTATGTAGCCATTTTCTCTTTGGCAAAAATCAGGTAGTACCTTCTCCGTTTCAAAACATTTGACCCCTTTACATGCCTACTGAACGCAACCCATGAGAAGAACTGAGAAGAACAAAATGGTGCCAGACAAACTGCTCAAAGCTACCTGCAGAGGGCAGGAGAGAGTGGCTGTTCCACCTGCATAGGGCAGGAGAGAGGAGCTGTTTCTCTCTCTGACTGATTGAGGTGAGGAGGAGAGTGAGACAATGTCAGCATGGCCTCTCTTATCTCCACATGGCAGTCAGAGGGAGGAAATATAGAGGAAAGAGGAGAGATGGATTGAATAGAGGACAGCATGGGAGTGATAGGGAGTAGAAGGTAGGTGATAAAGGGAATGAAGAAAACAAGAAACAAGAGGGAGAAAGCATGAGAGTGAACAAGGATTTTAAGAGGGAAGGAGAAAGAGAGAGGAGTGTTGAGGAATACATTGAATTGAAGAGTAAAATAAATCGAGAGAAAATGGGAGAGGGGAGAGTCAAGAATGAATTAGAGTGAAAGAGAGAGATAAAGAGAGAGAAAGACAGACAAAAAGAGAGAGACAGGAGACAGTAGAGAGAGAGAGAGACAGACAGGAGATAGGAGAGAGAGAAAGACAGAGAGAGAGAGAGAGAGTAGGAGACTGGTACCAGTGGCTGTGTGCTGATGCATGTCTGAGCACCAGTGGGGTGGCAGAGGGAGGGAGGAGGGCTGTGATTGGTTAATGGGGGCTGCTGGGTATGTGCCTGGGGAGAAATGAACTCTGGGAGATTCCTGACTGTGGCGGCACAGAGCGGAGGGGGAGGGGCCTGGCAGAGCACACGGGACATCTGCCGAGAGAGAGAGAGAAAGAGAGGACGTACGACACACACACACACACAAACCCACTGAGTGCCAACCAGACACCCAGATCGAGTCCCCACCCTTGCGTGAGCTGGCATTGACTATGGCTAGGGCTAGCTGTTACTAAATGTTCCTAGTCGGTGGCCAGTGCTGACTCCATTATGTTCCAGCCACAGCTGACACAAACACATCTCAGAGAGGTGGCCTCAGTTGACACAAAACCTTCCTGCAACATTGCATCCTCTGGCACAAAACATTGCCTCAACGTTGCTGAATCTGGCACAAAAGTATCAGTGTCAGGTATCCTCAGTTCCATTTCAACACTGCCAGCAATAGAATCAAATTCTATTGAGAGAAAAAATTGTTGAAATGGAATATGGAATAGAGGGTTGTCACTGGTGTTGCACTGGTGTGTGATAGAGTGTGTGCGTGTGTTTGTGTTTACCTATCTGTGTGCGTGTGTCACTTCATTGAGAGGCCCATCTCCAGTATGGTAAAGGGCCTTATTTGTCCCAGCACCCAGTCAGTGGGCTGATTTCCCAAGGTGGTCTAACACCCAACCTCCCCCGCTGTCTAACGTTCCTCAGCCCCAGTTGCTTCAAAGGCCTCACTGGAGCTCAGGGTGACAGATTCATGAGGTGTGTGTATGTGGTGTGTGTGCTTCTAAGTGTGTTTGAGGGTTTAGAGGGTTAGAGTGGTTAGTGTGTATATGTGTGTGTGTGTGTGTGTGTGTGTGTGTGTGTGTGTGTGTGTGTGTGTGTGTGTGTGTGTGTGTGTGTGTGTGTGTGTGTGTGTGTGTGTGTGTGTGTGTGTGTGGGTGTGTGTGTGTGTGTGTGTGTGTGTGTGAGTAGGTGGATGGAGGCCCTAATCAGGTCCACAGAGACTGGTGGGAGGGTGGAGGGTTGGAGTCTCGGAGGATGGAAGGTTGGGGGTGGTGGGACACCTTGTCAGTTAAAACACATCAGATAAAAGAAAGTGCTCTTATTGGGTTACTGTCAAATCTGGGAGGGGAGATATTATATTTAAAATGTCTGGGGCCTTACATTGTTGGCCTTTTGATTTTCTCTATGTTAGTATTAGCCCTTGATATATTGCAACTTTGCAGTGGCACAATATATACACAAAAGTATGTGGACACCCCTTCAAATTAATGGATTTGGCTATTTCAGCCATACCCGTTGCTGACAGGTGCATAAAATCGAGAACAAAGCCATCCAATCTCCAAAGACATTGGCAGTGGAAATCAAATCAAATCAAATGTTATTGGTCACATACACATGGTGAGCAGATGTTATTGCGAGTGTAGCGAAATGCTTGTGCTTCTAGTTCCGACAGTGCAGTAATATCTAACAAGTAATCTAACAATTCCACAACAACTACCTAATACTCACAAATCTAAGTAAGGGATGGAATAAGAATATATACATATAAATATATGGATGAGCAATGACAGAGCCGCATAGGCAAGGTGCGATAGATGGTATGAAATACAGTATATACATATGAGATGAGTAATGCAAGATATGTAAACATTATTAAAGTGACTAGTGATCCATTTATTAAAGTGGCCAGTGATTTCAAGTCTGTATGTAGGCAGCAGTCTCTCTGTGTTAGTGATGGCTCTTTAACAGTCTGAGGGCCTTGAGATAGAAGCTGTTTTTTAGTCTCTCGCTCCCAGCTTTGATGCACCTGTACTGACTTCGCCTGTCTTTGATAATCTTTTTGGAGGTGGTTTCCAGTTTGCATAGAGTCCAGTGAAGTCCAGTGAAGTTCCTTGAGGGCCGTCGTGGTATCTGCTTGAGGGGGGATATACACGGCTGTGACAATAACCAACGAGAATTCTCTTGGGAGATAATATGGACGGCATTTGATTGTGAGGAATTCTATGTCAGGTGAACAAAAGGACTTGAGTTCCTGTATGTTGTTACGATTACACCATGAGTTGTTAATCATGAAGCATACACCCCTGCCCTTCTTAATCCCAGAGAGATGTTTATTTCTGTCGGCGCGACGCATAACGAATCCCGGTGACTGTACCGAACCCGACAACATATCCCGGGTGAGCCATGTTTCTGTGAAACAGAGAATGTTACAATCCCTGATGTCTCTCTCCTTGCCCTAATTTCGTCTACCTTGTTATCTAGAGACTGGACATTGGCGAGTAATATACTGGGGAGCAGTCGGTGGTGTGCACGCCTCCGAAGTCTGACCAGGAGGCCGCTCCATCTACCTCTCCTGCAGCAACGTTGTTTTGGGTCGGCCTCTGGAATCAGATCCAAAGCCCTGGGTGGTGGTGCGAACAAAGGATCCACTTCGGGAAAGTCGTATTCCTGGTCGCAATTTTGGTAAATTGACGTCGCTCTGATATCAATAATTATTCCCGGCTGTATGTAATAACACCTAAGATTTTCTGGGCTAGCAATGTAAGAAATAATACATAAAAAAACAAAATACTGCATAGTTTCCTAAGGACTAGAAGTGAGGAGACCCTCTCTGTTGGCACCATCTTGCATCAAGAGCGGCCCGCACTGAAGAAATCTGTGACAACGTGGCACCGTCAACAAGTCAGTTTGTCAACTTTCTGCCCTGCTACAGCTGCCATGGTCAACTGTAAATGCTGTTATTGTGAAGTGGAAACGTCTAGGAGCAACAACGGCTCAGCTGCGAAGTGGTAGGCCACACAAGCTCACAGAACAGGACTGCCGAGTGCTGAAGCGCAAAGCTTGTAAAAATGGTCTGTCCTCGGTTGCAACACTCACTACGAAGTTCCAAACTGCCTCTGGACGTTCTGCAACGTCAGCACAATAACTTCTCAACAGGAGCTTCATGAAATGGGTTTCCATTGCCGAGCAGCCGCACACAAGCCTAAGATCACCATATGCAATGCCAAGCTTTGGCTGGAGTGATGTAAAGCTTGCCACCATTGGACTCTGGAGCAGTGATGAATCACGCTTCACCATTTGGCAGTCCAAAGGACAAATCTATGTTACGCTACATGCCTGATTTCTTAGTGCCAACTGTAAAGTTTGATGGAGGAGGAATAATGGTCTGGGGCTGTTTTACATGGTTCGGGCTAGGCCCCTTAGTTCCAGTGAATGGGCATCTTAAACCTACAGCATACAATTTCATTCTAGATGATTCTGTGCTTCCAATTTTGTGGTAACAGTTTAGGGATGGCCCTTTCCTGTTCAACATGACAATGCCCCTGTGCACAAAGCAAGGTCCATACAGAAATGGTTTGTCGAGATCGGTGTGGAAGAACATGACTTGCCTGCACAGAGCCCTGACCTCAACCCCATTGAACACCTTTGGGATGAATTGGAACGCCAACTGCGAGCCAGGCCTAATTGCCCAACATCAGCGCCCAACCTCACTATAGCTCTTGTGGCTGAATGGAAGCAAGTCCCAGCAGCAATGTTCCAACATCTAGTGGAACACCTTCCCAGAAGAATGGAGGATGTTATAGCAGCAAAGGGGGGACCAACTCCATATTAATGCCCATGATTTTGGAATGAGATGTTCGACGAGCTGATGTCCAAATACTTTTGTGTTTTTCCTGAAGAAATGTGTGGTGCAGTGTCTGTGCATGCCTCAATCACATGGACTGGGATATGTTCGACATAGCGTCGGACAAAAACATTGATGAATACGCTGATTCGGTGAGCGAGTTTATTAGCAAGTGCATCGGTGATGTTGTACCCACAGCGACTATTAAAACCTTCCCTAACCAGAAACCGTGGATTGATGGCAGCATTCGCGCAAAACTGAAAGCGCGAAGCACTGCTTTTATTCAGGGTAAGGCGACTGGAAACATAACTGAATACAAACAGTGCAGCTATTCCCTCCGCAAGGCAATCAAACAAGCTAAGCGTCAATATAGAGACAAAGTAGAGTCGTAATTCAATGGCTCAGACACGAGAGGTATGTGGCAGGGTCTACAGTCATTCACGGACTACAAAAAGAAAACCAGCCCCTGTCTTGCTTCCAGACAAACTAAACAACTTCTTTGCTCACTTTGAGGACAATACAGTGCCACCGACACGGCCCGCTATCAAAACCTGCGGGCTCTCCTTCACCGCAGCCAACGTGAGTAAAACATTTAAATGTGTTAACCCTCGCAAGGCTGCCGGCCTAGATGGCATCCCTGGCCCCGTCCTCAGAGCATGCGCAGACCAGCTGGCTGGTGTGTTTACGGACATATTTAATCAATCCTTATCCCAATCTGCTGTTCTCACGTGCTTCAAGAGGGCCACCATTGATCCTGTTCCCAAGAAAGCTAAGGTAACTGAGCTAAATGACTATCGCCCCGTAGCACTCACTTCCGTTATCATGAAGTGCTTTGAGAGACTAGTCAAGGATCATATCACCTCCATCCTACCTGACACCCTAGACCCACTCCAATTTGCTTACCGTCCCAATAGGTCCACAGATGATGCAATCGCAATCACACTGCACACTGCCCTAACCCATCTGGACAAGAGGAATACCTATGTAAGAATGTTGTTCATCGACTACAGCTCAGCATTTAACACCATAGTACCCTCCAAACTCGTCATTAAGCTTGAGACCCTAGGTCTGGGCAACTGGGTCCTGGACATCCTGACGGGCCGGCCCAGGTGGTGAGGGTAGGAAACAACATCTCCACCCCGCTGATCCTCAACACTGGGGCCCCACAAGGGTGCGTTCTCAGCCCTCCCCTGTACTCCCTGTTCACCCATAACTGCGTGGCCAAGCACGCCTCCAACTCAATCATCAAGTTTGCAGACGACAGTACAGTGGTAGGCTTGATTACCAACAACGACGAGAGGTGAGGGCCCTCGGAGTGTGGTGTCAGGAAAATAACCTCTCACTCAACGTCAACAAAACAAAGGAGATGATTCAACCTCGGGAGGCTGAAGAAATTTGGCTTGTCACCAAAAACACTCACAAACTTCTACAGATGCACAATCGAGAGCATCCTGTCGGGCTGTATCACCGCCTGGTACGACAACTGCTCCGCCCACAACCGTAATTGCTCTCCAGAGGGTAGTGAGGTCCGCACAATGCATCACCAGGGGTAAACTACCTGCCCTTCAGAACACCTACACCGCCCGATGTCACAGGAAGGCCAAAAAGATCATCAAGGACAACAACCACCCGAACCACTGCCTGTTCACCCCGCTATCATCCAGAAGGCGAGGTCAGTACAGGTGCATCAAAGCTGGGACCGAGAGACTGTTAAACAGCCATCACTAACATTGAGTAGCTGCTGCCAACATACTGACTCAAATCTCTAGCCACTTTAATAATTAAAAATGTTATGTAATAAATGTATCACTAGCCACTTTAAACAATGCCACTTTATATAATGTTTACATATCCTACATTACTCATCTCATATGTATATGCTGTACTCTATAGCATCTACTGCATCTTGCCTATGCCGTTCGGCCATCGCTCATTGATACTGTCAAACTGTGTATCTGTGTGTCCAGGTTTTTGTGTGTAGAATCCATGTTGGTATGTGCATTTACTGTATGTGTGGGTTTTGTCTGTTTGTTGGTGTGTGTGTGATTATTTCTGTGGCTGTGTGTGCTCGGGTGGAAGATTTATCCCAGTTGTTCGATGATACTTCATTATCGTTTGGCTTTGAGAGGGCACCATCTCTAAACAATTTATGAAAGACACCTTTATTGTGCCCTGTAAAAAAAAAGAGATTGATCCTCACTCTCGCTCTCTCTCTTCATCACATAGAATCCTACACGCTCCTACACGCCTGGCTTTACACTTTACTACGTTTTAAACGGGAATATGTCCAGCCACCTCTGGCACACGGTGCTAAGGCAGAAAGGAGCTTTAGGACCCATCTGTATGAAGTATCTCCTTACCTAAATGAGACTGGACCGTCATTCTGACTGTAGCTGACTAGGGCTAGTCCAGGCTATGGTGACTGGGGCCAATCTCCCTGCTTAATTGCATCACTAAATAACACTCTCCATGTTTAATTCAATGACTTCTTATTGGGTTGGTTAGGTTTGGAAGGCATGGAGACATAGAGATACTGAGACATACTGAGAGTATTGGGGATAGAATGAAAAGAGGGATTCTCTGTGAATAGAACTGTGTGGAGATATGCTGCAATTCAATCCAATGAGACCTCTGGGCATAGGAAGGGATCTAGCGGGCGATCCTTGGGGCAGAAGGGTGCACCAACACATTCAGACCAGGGGGAGGGAAAACGTAGAACAACACAAGAATACTATTGAGAGTATATCATAGTGAGACAAGAATGCTATAGAAGGTAAACAGTACAATGAGATGAGGGTGATGAGGTGCTTAATTTGGTGTTACTGTTACAAAAGAGGTACAAGTAAATGTGTGTATGTGTGTTTCCTCTAGGTGGCCATGGTTGTCATGGTGATTTACACAAGGCTACCCCAGGGGAGTCCCATCACAACCATCTCATTCTAACCCCAATCTAATTGGCCAACGAGTCAATCTGCAGCTGGAGGGCAACTCTGTTCACTTCACTGAAGGGTTACAGTTGAGGTGACTGGAAATCACAGAGGAGATGGAACTGAATACAGACGGTACCTCATAGCATAGGAAGAAAGTGTTATCAATTGAAGTCCAAGAGGGGTGTCAAAACTGGACTAAAGTCTCAGATAGTAATTGAACTGAGCGAATATAGAATAGCTCCATCTGAGTCAGGCAGGTTTGGTAAATTTTTCAGATGTACGTGGTATATTTTCAAAATTCTACTACAAAACTCGAACCTATTAACACTTGTAATGCCCCCTATCTTATGTTCAGAACCTTTAATTGTGCATTCATTGGGGTTCCACACATCGTTCACCCCTGAGTTATTCATGCAAAATCAGTTGGCAGTGAAATACCATGAGAACATTTTGTGTAGTCACCATTACATCATGTAATGATAAGCTCACCATTTAGTCATTTTAAATACCATTTAATCCAATAGCAAAAATACAAGCTACACTTTTCAAACCTGTTCTTCTTGAAGTGCTGAATAGAAAGAATAACTGTGCTCCAGACTGCGACCATTTCATCGCATTTTGCTACACTTTGACTTGGCTGTGCACATTACATTTTGAATAAGTTGCACATGGTCACCTGGTCACCTCAAATCAAAACATCCTATTTTTTTGGATGATAAAACCATTAATGTATTCAACAGTTGCTGTAAATAGCGAGCCTCTCACACTCTCTCTCCCCCCTTGTGTGCCCCTTGTGATTGTATAACATTTCAAAATACAGGTAAAAAACACAATTTTGAAAGCAACTAGTTGTCCGTCTTAGAGGCGAGATGGCTGCCATTTTACTGGTTCCTAACCAATTGCACTATTGTGTGTGTTTTTTAGCATTATATGTAACTTTTTTTGTATGTAATGTTTCTGCCACTCTCTTTTATGACCGAAAAGAGCTTCTGGATATCAGGACAGCGATTACTCACCTCTTACTGGACAAAGATTTTTCTTTAACGAGTCGGACGCAAAGGATTTACTTCAGACACCCGACAAGGCCCAAATCCCAGTCATTCACATGAAGAAGAGACAGAGATATCGGGGATGTAGGTCAGGGTGCCTTGTAAGGATCCAACGGCGAGTGCGTAACCCGCCTCTACCATCAGTCCTATTAGCCAAAGTGCAATCATTGGATAATGAAATGGATGAGCTCCGATCAAGACTATCCTACCAACGGGACATTAAAAACTGTAATACTTCAGTTGGCGCCGACAGAGATGGCGGCCTTGCAACTAGCTCTTTTTTTTATGTGTTATTTTTTACATTATTAGCTCAGGAAATGTTTTGTGTCATTGCAATCAGCCGGGAAGAACTATTGGATATCAGAGCAGCGGTAACTTACCAGAACTACCAGCATTTACGGCCATGAATTCCCCGAAGCAGATCCTTTGTTCGCTCTCCCCAGGGCAATTGAACTGATTCCAGAGGCTGACCCAAAACATTGGAGGAGAGGCACTCGGAGCGACCTGCTGGTTTAACTTAGGAGGCACTTCCAAGTATATTACTCGCTAATGTTCAGTCTTTGGTTAAAAAAGTTGACGAGCTCAGGGCAAGGATTTCTATCCAGAGAGACATCAGGGCCTGTAACATATAGTTGAAGTCGGAAGTTTACATACACTTAGGTTAGAGTCATTAAAACTCATTTTTCAACCACTCCACACATTTATTGTTAACAAACTATAGTTTTGGCAAGTCAGTTAGGACATCTACTTTGTGCATGACACAAGTAATTTTTCCAACAATTGTTTACAGACTTATAACTCACTGTATCACAATTCCAGTGGGTCAGAAGTTTACATACACTAAGTTGACTGTGCCTTTAAACAGCTTGGAAAATTTCAGAAAATTATGTCATGGCTTTAGAAGCTTCTGATAGGCTAATTGACATAATTTGAGTCAATTGGAGGTGTACCTGTGGATGTATTTCAAGGCCTACCTTCAAACTCAGTGCCTCTTTGCTTGACATCATGTGAAAATCTAAAGAAATCAGCCAAAACCTCAGAATTTTGGGGGGGGACCTCCACAAGTCTGGTTCATCCTTGGGAGCAATTTCCAAACGCCTGAAGGTACCACGTTCATCTGTACAAACAATAGTGAGCAAGAATAAACCCCATGGGACCATGGAGCCGTCATAGCGCTCAGGAAGGAGACGTGTTCTGTCTCCTACAGATGGACGTGCTTTGGTGCGAAAAGTGCAAATCAATCCCAGAACAACAGCAAAGGACCTTGTGAAGATGCTGGAGGAAATAGGTACAAAAGTATCTATATCCACAGTAAAACGAGTCCTATATCGACATAACCTGAAAGGCCGCTCAGCAAGGAAGAAGCCACTGCTCCAAAATCGACATAAAAAAGCCAGACTACGGTTTGCAACTGCACATGGGGATCGTACTTTTTGGAGAAATGTCCTCTGGTCTGATGACCATCGTTATGTTTGGAGGAAAAAGGGGGAGGCTTGCAAGACGAAGAACACCATCCCAACCGTGAAGCACGGGGGTGGCGGCATCATGTTGTGGGGGTGCTTTGCTGCAGGAGGGACTGGTGCACTTCACAAAATAGATGGCATCATGAGGACAGAAAATTATGTGGATATATTGAAGCAACATCTCAAGACATCAGTCAGGAAGTTAAAGCTTGGTCGCAAAGGGGTCTTCCAAATGGACAATGACCCCAAGCATACTTCCAAAGTTGTGGCAAAATGGCTTAAGTACAACAAAGTCAAGGTATTGTAGTGGCCATCACAAATTCCTGACCTCAATCTTATAGAAAACTTGTGGGCAGAACTGAAAAGGCGTGTGCGAGCAAGGAGGCCTACAAACCTGACTCAGTTACACCAACTCTGTCAGGAGGAATGGGACAACATTCACCCAACTGATTGTGGGAAGCTTGTGGAAGGCTACCCGAAACGTTTGACCCAAGTTAAACAATTTAAAGGCAATGCTACCAAATACTAATTGAGTGTATGTAGACTTCTGACCCACTGGGAATGTGATGAAAGAAATAAAAGCTGAAATAAATCATTCTCTCTACTATTATTCTGACATTTCCCATTCTTAAAATAAAGTGGTGATCCTAACTGACCTAAGACAGGGAATTTTTACTAGGATTAAATGTCATGAATTGTGAAAAACTGAGTTTAAATGTATTTGGTTAAGGTTTGTGTACACTTCCGACTTCAACTGTGTATACACACTACCGTTCAAAAGTTTGGGGTCACTTAGAAATGTCCTTGTTTTTGAAAGAAAAGCAAATTTTTTGTACATTAAAATAACATCAAATTGATCAGAAATACAGTGCAGATATTGTTAATGTTGTAAATGACTATTGTAGCTGGAAACGGCAGATTTTTTATGGAATATCTACATAGGCGTACAGAGGCTCAATATCAGCAACCATCACTCCTCTGTTCCAATGGCACGTTGTGTTAGCTAATCCAAGTTTATCATTTAAAAGGCTAATTAATCATTAGAAAGCCCTTTTGCAATTGTGTGCTGTTGTGCTGATTAAAGCAGAAATAAAACTGGCCTTCTTCAGACTAGTTGAGTATCTGGAGCATCATGCACAGTTGACAGTGCATGTCAGAGCAAACCTTTCAGTTACTGGCCCAACGCTCTAACCACTAGGCTACCTACCGCCCCTCTAAGGTGCAGGTTTGAGTAACCGGGTGGTAGCCGGCTAGTTATGGCTATTTAACAGTCTGATGGCCTTGAGATAGAAGTCGTTTTTTTTTGTTTCTCGGTCCCAGCTTTGATGCACCTGTACTGACCCTTCTGGATGACAGCGGGGTGAACAGGTCGTGGCTTGGGGGGTCTTTTTGGGCTTTCTGTGACATCGGGTGCTATAGTTGTCCTGGAGGGCAGGCAGTGTGCCCCCGGTGATGCGTTGGGCAGACCGCACCACCTTTTGAAGTGCCCTACGGTTGCGGGCGGTGCAGTTGCAATACCAGGCGGTGATACAGCCCGACAGGATGCTCTCAATTGTGCATCTGTAAATGGTTGTGAGGGTTGTAGGGGCCAAGCCACATTGTTGCACCTTCTTTACCACATTGTCTGTGTGGGTGGACCATTTCAGATTGTCAGTGATGTATACGCCGAGGAACTTGAAGCTTTTCACCTTCTCCACTGCGGTCCTGTCGATGTGGATAGGGGCGTGCTCCCTCTGCTGTTTCCTGAAGTCCGCGATCACCTCTATTATTTTGTTGATGTTGAGGGAGAGTTTATTTTCCTTGCACCACTCCACCAGGGCCCTCACCTCCACCCTGTAGGCTGTCTCGTCATTGTTGGTAATCAGGCCTTCTACTGTTGTAGTAGGCCTGTTTTTAAATAACAATGTTAGAACATTCTTTGAATGTTATTAATGTTTTCTTGTGGTTTTTATGGAAAGTTTTCTTAATGTTCTGAGAACATGACTTTAAATAGAACCATGAGGAAACCTGCAGAAAACGTTATGCTGAAGTACTGAAATTTCCACAGAAGAACATTGTTTATTAACGTTCTCAGAATATTCTGAGAACATGATTTTAAATAGAACCATGAGGAAACCTGTAGAAAACGTTATGCTGAAGTACTGAGATTTCGATAGAAGAATGTTTGAGAACATTCCTAATGTCAAACTAGTTTGAGGACGTTCCCAGAACATTACCAAAAATGTAACCATGTTAGAACTTTTAGGAAACGTTTTGTTAAAGAAATGACCAAGAAAATATTCTGCCCCATTCCCAGAAAGTTGTGGGAAGGTTGTATGCAAAATAATCATAGGACAACCAAGCTCTCGCCAAGCTCTAAGAACCATATGGTTCTCAGAACGTTATGTTCTAGCTGGGTACAGTGTATCAATGAAATTCCTAGAATGAGTGGAATATATATACAACCCAGGTATTTCAGCAGTGAATTATACACTACACTGACTCTTTCTACTTTGTCCTATTGAAGCACACTGGCTGATGGGGAATGATAATGTAGTATTTACAGCCACATTCATATATGATATTGTTTTACCAACTAACATAAAATGATGTCACAGGAAACTGTCTCTTCTCTCCTCTGTTGAGGTCATAGTTCTGCTGTATTACTCACTGTACAGACTAACTGAACATACAGACGTGTGTATGTGTATGTGTGTGTGTGTGTGTGTGTGTGTGTGTGTGTGTGTGTGTGTGTGTGTGTGTGTGTGTGTGTGTGTGTGTGTGTGTGTGTGTGTGTGTGTGTGTGTGTGTGTGTGTGTGTGAGACAGAAACACACTAACATGTACAAAGAGAGGACTGAGAGGAAAAAGGATACCATGGCGATGTCGAGAAAAGGGAGACGAAGTGAGTGTGGGGGAGCGATGGAGACAATGGTGTCCCCTCGCCATCACACAACAGCCCACTCGCTCTCCTACACACACACAGACACACACACATACCCACACACAAACACTCTCTCAATTTAGCTACAGCTCATCTGTCCAGTTCTCCTCTCTTCTCTACAGGGGTTAAATTGAGGTCGCCTGCTCATCTAGGCTCACTGGGAGGTCATTGGCAGACTGTCTCCCAGGAAGCACCAGTGCGGTAAGCAGAATAATAACAACCATAATAACAATATGCTTTGCTTACACTGAAAAGTGTCTTCCTCAAACCTAATGACATCCCAGCAGTGGCAGAGGGTATCAAACACAACAAACAAAATCCACATAAGTGAAAAAAGGACACAAAAAACATAGAAAAGAAAAGATGCAGACGGTGGTCTAGCGGTCTAAGCTGCTGCCTCTGGCACACATGTATAGTGTTGGCATTGGTGCAAACCCAATCTACTGCCATTTGACACAACCTCTATATTTCCCCACTGTCATCTTCTCTCTCTATCTGTTCAATAAAGTCAGAAAATACCTTCAAAATATATTTAAAGATACTGTACATTCAGAATATACAGTGATACTGAAAAGTCACGTGACTAAACTGTGGCGTTGCTTGACAACATCAACGGAATCAATAGTATCCATCACAAAACAAGCCGTGGTAAAGAATGCATTTTAAAGGGCTGGAGAATAAAAGACATAGGTACAGTAAAGGAATGAGGAAATGATAGAAAGATGCCAACTTGGACCAGATAGTGTCTCGAGCTGATAGTAGGTATATCTATCATTCTTATTTTGATGCTGCGTGCCTGGAAATATTGAGAGGATATTTCCATTTAGTACTTCACTGTCAGAGAGGCTGTTGTCACTGTATGTTTATGGAATGATGGTTCTATATTGATGTTAAGTATACATCATCACTGTCCTCGCAATATCAGAATAGTGTGAGGATACACATAGACACACGCGCACAGACACACTCACACTAACACACACACACACACACACCACCGACCACACACGCATGCACACACACACTTCTCCATGTCCATTTCTCCATCCCTCCAGCCAGTGTGTCTCCTATCCATCCAGAGAGGAGAGAGAGAGCCCCATCTTCCAATCCTGAAGTAGAAATGCATGTAGCCAAAAGGAAATGTCCATTTGCAGAACACTTAGCCTAGCTTTGGCCAGAGTGCGCTCAATACATACACAATATTGTCCTGTAACTGGAACAGTGCTGGCGTCATGTCCGGGATCAAGGGACGATTAAGGTGTCTGGCGGCCCCCGGGCGGCCCCTGGCCATAAAAACGCCAGCAGGGGCTTTTTTCCATGGACCTCAATTGATTTAAGGGGAGCCCTCAAGGTACGTTGTGCATTTTCATCGAAACGAAAAAATCAATGCTAAGTAGATTTAGATTTCACTGCCGTACATTTTTCACAGAGACTGGCTCCCCAGGAACACTGACGCGGAGTTGTTGGCCATTACGGTTAGCGCGGCAGCCATTAGCATTAATGTCACTGTTGTTACAAATTTAGACATCCACCCCATTTGCATTTTGGTACCGGCTGAAAATGGAGGGGTGGGGGGGCTGAGAGACTGTTTGTTTATGTGTGTGTGTGTGAGTTTGACAGTGAGAATGAGAATTGTTCACAAAACAGGACAGAGGGAAACAGGGGGTGAGTGATCAGCCATAGGAGAGTAAATTTCCACAACCAGTTTACTGAGAGCTTGATTTTGATGGTGTTGGATGGGAGGGTGTGTGTGCATGTCAACACAGTAGGGACTCTCAATACAGCATTCTCCAGCTTATGATTTTCACTGCATACAGTAGCCTAGTGTGCCATTATTAAATGTTCATTCTGCACATGTACAGTTGAAGTCTGAAGTTTACATACACCTTAGCCAAATCCATTTAAACTCAGTTTTTCACAATTCCTGACATTTAATCCTAGTAAAAATTCCCTGACGTAGGTCAGTTAGGATCACCACTTTATTTTAAGAATGGGAAATGTCAGAATAATAGTAGAGATTTATTTATTTCAGCTTTTATTTCTTTCATCACATTCCCAGTGGCTCAGAAGTTTACATACACTCAATTAGTATTTGGTAGCATTGCCTTTAAATTGTTCAACTTGGGTCAAACGTTTCGGGTAGCTTCCAAGCATCCCCCTTTTTCCTCCAAACATAACGATGGTCATTATGGCCAAACAGTTCTATTTATGTTTCATCAGAGCAGAGGACATTTCTCCAAAAAGTACGATCTTTGTCCCCATGTGCAGATGCAAACCGTAGTCTGGCTTTTTTATGGCGGTTTTGGAGCAGTGGCTTCTTCCTTGCTGAACGGCCTTTCAGGTTATGTCGATATAGGGCTCGTTTTACTGTGGATATAGATACTTTTGTACCTGTTTCCTCCAGTTTCCTCTTCACAAGGTCCCTGTTGTTCTGGGATTGATTTGCACTTTTCGCACCAAAGCACGTTCATCTCTAGGAGACAGAGCGTGTCTCCTTCCTGAGCGGTATGACGGCTGCATGGTCCCATGGTGTTTATACTTGCGTACTATTGTTTCTACAGATGAACGTGGTACCTTCAGGCGTTTGGAAATTGCTCCCAAGGATGAACCAGACTTGAGGTCTACAATTTTTTTTTCTGACTTCTTGGCTGATTTATTTAGATTTTTCCATGATGTCAAGCAAAGAGACACTGAGTTTGAAGGTAGGCCTTGAAATACATCCACAGGTACATCTCCAATTGACTCAAATTATGTCAATTAGCCTATCAGAAACTTCTAAAGCCATGACATAATTTTCAGGAATTTTCCAAGCTGTTTAAAGGCACAGTCAACTTAGTGTATACAAACTTCTGACCCACTAGAAATGTGATACAGTGAATTATAAGTTAAATAATCTGTCTGTAAGCAATTGTTGGAAAAATTACTTGTGTCATGCACAAAGTAGATGTCCTAACCGTCTTGCCAAAACCATTTTTTGTTAACAATAAATGTGTGGAGTGGTTGAAAAACTAGTTTTAATGACTCCAGGCTAAGTGTATGTAAACTTCCGACTTCAGCTGTAAGTACAGTATTTCACATTAGGCTAACTAAAACTGAACTTACTCTTGAGAACACTGAAGCCCTGTGAGCGGTGAGTTGCACCTCGACTGATGTCCCCCAGGCAGGCAACCTGGAGTCAGCCTGGAGATATATGAGCACTCATATGAGTGTGACGCTCGGGTGGTGGAATTGGACCATTGAATAGATACAGTACAGTACAGTTCAAACAGAGCCCCTTTGAGGTTGCACGGTAGCACTGCATAAATGTTAGTGTAAATTTGGAGTGTCCTTACCAATCCATACCATCCTGACCATACTCTGCCCAACCATTCATTATTATCTAGCTCCACCCAGGATTAGGAAATGTTGTATGTCCCAAATGGCAACCTGTTCCCTACATAATGATCTATTTTTGACCAGAGTGCTATAAAGGGAATAGGGTGCCATTTGCGACACAGTCTGTGTGTCTCTGTCACAGAGGAGTCAAAACAACAGAGTTAGAGTTAGTTTCACTAAGCGTCAGCCAGCACCTTGTGTCTGTCTGTCCGTCAGAGGCAGGTTAAACCACAAGCTGCCAGACAGCGATAGGGATCAGTCACTGTAGCAGCTCATCTCTCAGTGGCCGAGGGCTGTAGCCATGCGATATGAGGAGTGTGTGTGCTGGGCAAGTCAGAAGTAAGGGGCAAGTGTGTGAGTGTGAGGCTTTGGCTAAGTGTACGGGGAGGTTATGATTTATGGCGGTGCATAGCTAGAGCTGAGACCACCCTCTTCTCCAAGAATTCCTTTTCCCTTTGTCTACTTCTTCTACCGTGTTCCTATTCCTATTATCTTCATCTTTCCCCCCCTCTCCCCTGTACGAGCTCCTATCTCTGGCTCTCTCTCGCTCTCTCTCACACACACATTTACAAAGGGGAGGCTGCGGAGAGAGAGAGAGAGAGAGAGAGAGAGAGAGGGAGAGAGAGGGCTTTCGCTCTCCTTTTCAACAGGAAGTGTGTCTGGGCTCTGACCTCTGCGTGAACCCTGGTGGTGAGGTGAAACAGAAGGCAGCAGGGGCCCCCAGGGGCCGAGGAGGAGGGGAGGGGGCTGAGCTGTGGGAGACAGAGAGTGAGTGTGGCTGCCATGGCTGCCGCCCGCCGCTGCTGCTCATTAGGGGACATAAGATCCGCCTGATGGGGCCCCCGGCCTGCACACTACACCTCCCTCTTCCCTCCTTCCATCCATCGCCCCCCCCCACCCCCCCAAACCTGCTACACTGACACATTTCTCCTCATTACGGCAATGTGGAGGCTACTGTCACACATACACACACAATCACACACACACAGCACAGCACAGAGAGAAAAAGGAGTAAGAAAGGGAGAGAGAGATAAAATTATGGAGAGTGTTAGAGGGAGAGGGAGAGAAAAAGGAGTGGGAGTATAGAGAGGGGAGTCAGATACAGGGAGAGGGAGCACAGAAGAAAACAGCATGAAGGTGGGTATGGCTAAAGAAATTATCAAAAAGAGAGGGAGTTGGGGTTAAAGCAATGAACAAATATAGATGTATTAGTTTGCAAGAGAAACAGAGGGCCGATCGATCCCTACTCCTGCCTCTCCATCCCTTCCCTTCCAGTTGATTGTGTTTTAATGGAGGAAGAGAGATGGCCAAACCTAGTGGAGGGCACATGGCCCCAGGGCAAACTGAAGGGAGAGAGTAAGGCTACATCCTAATACTATAGGGCTCTCTGCTTTGTTACTGTACTTCTAGCGCCATGATGCCTGCTACACAGTAAAATCACCAGTGTTAAATTCACTGTGTCAAAAGTGATCGACTCCTATAGAGTTGTTTTAGCAACTGGCAGTGCCAAATGACCCCTAGCGTCAGTGCTGATAACTGGTGTTAATTGCTAAGGTGTAACATTTTACTCTATTAGTGTAGACTTTTACTCAGTAAGTGTAAATATCTTCACAACCCGTCCATAGTCAGTTTCTGCGTTCAAATGTCCTCTTTTCTCGAAGCAAATCCGAATTTGTCCCACGCAAAGATGAGTTTTAAACAATTATTCCACTGACATTATTTAGCTATTTTAATTGTAATACTTGATCCATGGTTGTCAGACTGCAGTGTAACATAAAGTCTAACAGTTTTGATTGTGTGTGTGTGCAGCTAATGTTAGAGTTACTTGCGTTTCCCTTTGCTAGATAGCTAGCATGCTAGCACGCCGCTGTCCTGCGCAGTTAGTTTGCTCCACATGGTGGTTCCATGGGCACGTGTCTCATTTCAGCACCAAGCTTTTTTTGCCACATGCTAATTTGTTCTCTTTATTTCAGCTACTTACTATATATTGAGTACTAATCTGATTTAAGGTGAGTTGTTTATTTAGCCAAATTATAACTGCATTTTCGACGTGCGTGATGCTTATAAATATTGTGGCCATTGCATCGGCAGCTAGCTAGTCTAGCTAGCTGCGTTTCACACTCGCTTCATAACCAGTTCAGTTTGGCGGTCTTGTAAGACTGCTCTAGAATATGACAACATAATATAGTGACTAGCTGGAATTATGAGTGTATTTTACTGGACTAATTAGGCCGTGTCCATATTTCGGGACAGTGAATGTGAGTTGCTGTAGTTTGTATCAGACAACTTGTGGTCATTATCCAATATTTTCATAATATACTTTGATGTTTGTAGTCATCCTTATATAATGTGTCATGATTGAAATACAAATGTAATGCTTTTTCATCCATGTTGGCCTTATCTCGTACCATTAACTGCTTTCAGACCTAGAAATGCTGATCAGGGTGAAATTCAATGGTTCAATGGTGAACAAAAATATGCCAAGATCATTGACCTGACCCTTGAAAACCATTTGATTGGAGGTAAACTTTTAATTTGTGATTGGAAATAAATGTATTGTTTTCATACCAGTCAGTCTGATTACACGTACCATTACGATTGCAATTCTAATTGTAGGTTGTTGAACAGGATTTTGTGCTGCTGTTTGGAGAGGGAACATCAGCCAAGTTTTTGGAGAGTTGGCCAACTAAACTCAAGCAAAAGATCATCATGCTAAGCAAGACCCTAAGCAAGGCCACTCAGGGAGCTGAACTTCAGGAGCTGATCGAGATGGCAGAATCTGCAGTTGATGAGGGAGCTGACACGAATACTGATGGTTAGATGATCATAATTTATCATTTATATTTCAAATAACTCTGAAATGTTAATGTCACTGATGATAGAATTTACCATTTTAATCAGGATCTCTTTGTTTAGGATGGGACGGTAATCTTTCCTCCATCCTTCTCCCGCTCCATTTGATTCCTCCATCACAAGGCCGCAAAAGACCAGGCAAGATGTCTGCATCCCAAGCTGAAAAGGTTTGTATTGGCGTTCTTATTCTTGGACAGTGCAGCAGCCGTTATGATGAACTAATGGTGGTGTTCGTTTTTGTCGTCTTCAGTCAGGAACCAGTATCCAGGAGCACCTTGATGTGATTGACCAGAGCTGCCAACCATATCTTCTTGCAGTCGGGAGACCAGGAAGAGCAGCATCCATGCTTACTTCATCATCCTGGACAAGAGGGCGTTGCCGTGCAAGTCAACAAGCACTCTTGGTGCCTTCGATGAGCTTTTCAAGACACTTTGTTTTTTGTGCTGCTTACAGTACAATGCTGCGCAACATGTACACCTTCATACTGACAACTGTGTACAATATAGACATTGGGAAGGTTAAGGAGACTCCAAGGGTTGCTGAGCTCAGAGCTAGACTCCTACACTAATGCTGATTAAGTTATGATGATATGTTTGTTTGCCATGCTAGTCATGGAATAACCAACTTGCTCGTGAGGCATCTCAAGTTGATGCATGGAATGTGCCCTGGTAGAACTCTTAGACTAAAATGTTGTCAAGCAGATTGTTGTTGTGTATTTGATACATTTTCAGGCTTTAGGAAGCATTTGAACAGGGCACATTCCGGAGACTGCCAAATTTTGTTCAACGCTAACTTGGATGCTAATACCGCCGTTGATAATCAGCCAAGTAATACTGATTTTCCTTCAAATTCTAGTTGTAACCATGCTGTACCAATATCTAACAAGAACACACTTGATATGTGTGTGTCTGCTATTGCACATCTGCAGACTACAGGTGTAAGTCAGACGACTGTAAATAGTTGTGTATCCATGGAAGAAGCAGTTCAAGAGATACAGGGTCAAGCTAAAAGGGTAAAGCACCATGGTACAGAATATCATCTTGATTTGGTCATGTGTGGTGAAGTAGTCATTGAAATGCCAGTATTTTACAAAATTAAGGCTATTGTTCTGAAAGAGGAAAATGTTTTTTTGGTTGGTTCAGCTCTTGTTTTGATGATCATTTGCATGCATTTACAGTTGTTTTGAAGTCCACCATGCAAGGTATTTCATGTAAATGTCAGCATTTTCTAACAAAACTATTGATTTGCTCATGTCATATAGAGCAAGGTATTTGTTTGACTACATGCTACTGTCACTTGATAACAGTTTAAGCCAGGGGTGGGACTTATGGTTTGGTTATAATAAACATATTTGAATGTTGAAACAGCTTTGCTTGAGTTTATCGTGAAATTTACATTTACATGGGGGAAGAGTAAATAAATAAACACATTTTTACTCTAATAGGAGTCACCATAGATCAACACTAGTGAGTGTCACTATAGCACTCCAAGTGTTGATTACCTCTTAGTGTTACATTTTATCAACACTGGCCAGTGTAGTGCAGTGTTAACTTTTTGCACTCCTCAGTGTTAAATCAACACCAGAAATGTAACACTTTGATCAGTGTACTTTTTACTCTGTGTAGAGTGGGACCATATGTACTCGCTGATAGTGTTAAATTTAACACTTCAAGTGTTGATTTAACACTTTCAAATTCACTGTGTAGGCAAAACACTGAGTGTCTGCATACGACTCAGGGTCATTTGGGGCTGCAGGAATCAGAATTGAATTTATGAGGAAACCAAATTCAGAGTTCAAAGAGAGAGAAGTTGTTGTGTTGGTTTAACTTCTTAGGGAGCGGCTGCATAGGTGACGGTTTTGGAGAGTCTGGCATGCCCAAAGTAAAATGCCTGCCACTCAGGCCCAGAAAATAGGATATGCACATAATTAGTACTATTGGATAGGAAACACTCTGAAGTTTCTAAGAGTGTTAAAATAATGTATGTGAGTATAACAGAACTGATATAGCAGGCGCAAACCCAAGGAAAATCCATCCGAATTTGCAGGTTTTTTTGTAAATGACCATCTTCTCCATTGTGCCTATTGCATACAATGTTATGTAGGACTGAGACTGCAGTACCTATGGCTTCCACTAGATGTCAACAGTCAACAGTCAAAGACTGGGAATTCTAGGAGTAACCAGAACGGATAGGAACAGGAAGAAGTCAGAGGACCACTTTTGTAAACAAGGTTTGACGCGTGCGAGATTGTGAACGCGCACCACTTTATTTTTCTTTCCTATCTTTCACGTTATCGTCTGGTTGAAATATTACAGCAAAAATACACAAAAGGATACCTAAGGATACATTAAAAATGATGTTTGATTTGTTTGTAGAAAGTGTATAGGTATAATTTGAACGTGTTCTCTTCACGGTTCAATGGGCGACTCTACGGTGGATTTTATGATCATAACGCGCCAACCAAACAGAGATTTATGGATATAATAAATTATGTTTTCTAACAAAAGAACCATTGGATGTCTTCGTTGGATACTTGGGAAGCCCTCAGCACAAGTTCTTCGAAAGGTAAGGGATTTTATATTAGCGATTTTATGCGTTTTTTGAGACCCGCATTGGTTATGGATTTATGCTAATGCATAAAATATGAGGGGCTATCCTCAAACAATCAAATGTTGTGCTTTCGCCATAAAGCCTTTTTGAAATCTGACAACGCTGTGATATTGCCAAGAATCAGAGCTTTTTATGGCTATGCAAAACTTGTATATTGATGAATGTTTAATAATTCAACTTTTGGATTTTGAGTTTGGCGCCTCACATTTCACCGGGTAGTGTCAGGAGTGGCGCCTCACTGCTCCCTAAGTAGTTAAATTAACCAACCTCAGATTGATACAGTAAGGAACTATAGGGCGCTAGCTAGTACACAAAGCTATAGAGTTCCATAGAGGTGGAGCTATAGTGCACTATTTAGGGAAAAGGGTGCAATTTGGGATGCAAACATAGAGTGAGCTATTAAGATTAAAGTGACTCCTGTAATGTGAGCGAGAGTGTGATTGACATGGCAATATTATGTAGTTAGTTTCATTATATAGTCACAGTGCAATGGAGTGTAAAAGAAAGTGGCAATAGTAGACTATGAGAGAGAGAGAGAGAGAGAGAGATTGTAGAGAGCATCACACCGCAGAGAGCAATAGACAGCTACAGTGGAGGCTAAAGCTGTCTCTAATGCTCTTCTACAGCATAATGTGATTATTATTACTTGTGATGACATGGAGGTGTTATTTTGTCTCTTTCTTGTTAGCGACTCACTGTATTCACATTTTAACACAGGCGTTTCATTGAATTGTATTTTTTGATGCAGTAATTTTTTTTCTCCAACATCGCTCCCGAGTGGCACAGCGATCTAAGGCACTGGATCTCAGTGCTAGAGGCGTCACTACAGACCCTGGTTCGATCCCGGGCTGTATCACAACCGGCCGTGATCGGGAGTCCCATAGGGCGGCGCACAATTGGCCCAGCGTCGTCCGGGTTAGGGGAAGGTTTGGCCGGGGTAGGCCGTCATTGTAAATAAGAATTTGTTCTTAACTGACATGTTATACAGTGCATTTCATGTGCAGGCATTGCATTGACAAAAAAAATCTAAACAGGAGTTAAAAAACACTTTCTCTGAGATTTGTGTGTGAAAAACTGTGAGAGAAATAGCCAGAGAGAGAGAGAGAGAGAGAGCGAGAGAGAGAAAGATATAGACCCAAGCAGCCCAGCCAGTTCTCTGAGAGGGAGGGAAGCCTTCATTCCTTTGATCCAGGGCCCAGCCGGGGAGGAATTTACAGCCTGTCATTGCCCTGCGTGAAGAGAAAAGGCTCCCCTCAGACAGCACTAGGCACTGTCTGGAGCTCCCTAAATTTCCCGAGTGGATTTACAGCAGCCCATTCACATGTGTAACTACGCACACAATCACTGTGGCACAGTAGAGCACAGCCGCCCCACATCTATAAGATGGGCCAGATGACACAGAGCTCCTCTCAGCTGAATCAACAAAAAAAAAGAGATTTAAGAACAAGCGACTCCATGGGGGGGGGTATATGGGGAGAGACAGGGAAGAGGCTGGAAGGGACAATAGAAAAGAGAGGAAGAAATAAGTTCGAAAAAGGTTTACAGTAGAAAAAAAGCTGGGACAAAGCATAAATGCACTAACCACATTGGCTTTATCATAACAAAATATCTGGGAAGAGGCTGGAAGGCCAAAACAAATGGACAGATGGAGACAGCTCAATAACCCTCCCTTCACAGGTGTGTTTTTCTGTCAATGAAGATTGACCTGCTGTATCTCTGGTGCGACAGAGTCGCAGCACAGTACCCCCTCCAGAGCCCAGACGACCCCGTGAGTGGTCAAAGGTCAGAAGCTCCACTTCCTCTGTGACCTCCTCCCCCCTTCCCTCGCTGCCCACCGTCCAATCCAATAGGTGGAAACTGAAATGCCACAGTCCCCTGCTGGTTAGGGGGGAAGGAGAGGGGAGGATTGTGTGTGCCTCCATATCCTTCCCCTCCACTCCGTTACCTCCTGCTGTGTTCCCTGCTATAAAACTCGGCCCAGCGTATCCATGGTAAACACCAGACTGGGGCCTGGGGCCTGCTCCTCCAGGCTGAGCTCAAAAACAGGGTGTCGTAAACAACGTCCAACCGCCAACTGCTCTGCTCGCCATCAACCAACCTCCCCCTACTCACTCACTCACTCACCCACCCACTCACTCCACTCTACTCCACTCTCCATCCCAATGTCCTCTCCTTTCCTGGGATCTGTTCACTCGTAAATTCCTCTCAATCTGGTCAGTTAGCTCTTTTGCTCGCTTGCTGTCCTCCTGTCCTGCTGGGCTACTGTCAAAGCACAAAGAGGTTCAAATGGAAAGAAGGAGAAGAGGAGGGAAGAAAGTAACGGCTTCAGCGTTTTTCCTTTTAGAGGGTCTTTTCGCTCATTTTGCTCAGGAGGGAGATAAAGGTGTCGCTCGGCAGCTGCGGTGCTGCTGCGCTTCTGTGACTTTGTTTCCCGTCTTCCAAAGGATGCCCATGTGGGATGAGGAACAAAAACGCAGGGGCCCTTCGGCAAGAGTGTGCTTTGAAGGGAAGGGTGTAAATCTGTCCCCCTAAAGAGTATAAATCTGGGTGTAAATCTGTCCCGCCCAGAGGTGTTCTGATGCTTCATAGACATTGATGGGGATGGGGGAGAGGGGGGCTGCCAACAACCCTCACCACCTTTCATGAGATTACCCCTCGGGTGTAGTGAGAGGACACAACCTCGCCCTGCCCCCTCCCCTCCTCGGCCCGATGCCAGAATCCTGGGCAGGTGCCGCACACACACTCTTTCATCCTTTTGTTCATGCACGATATCCTCTTCCCCAAAGTCACGCAACTCCTGAGCGTGCGATTCTCCAACCCACCCCTGTACCTGACCTGACTGTCCACTCCCAGTACACAGCTGGCAGTGAATGATATCCTCCGCTGCCATCTAAACTGTTGTATAAAAATAACAGCCACAATAATGCAGTAGCTATACAGTAGCTATACTGGTCGTATACCGTGTCTATTGTTGATGGGACACCATCTGAAATCAAGAGCTGAGAACGTGTCTTCCATCTGGATACAGTACATTCGAGTACACTGTAGATACACAATGTGGCATCCATTTCACGTTACAGGTACATCCAATTGCCCCTATGCTGTGGGACACCCTTTGTTTAGAGGAAATTCAAGAATTGACAATTTTACAAGATGACCGATATGTAACTACTGCTGTACTACGTTCACTGTTCACGAGCATCATTCATGACTCTGAAATGAAAACGTGTTTGTCTTCTAGGGATGTTTCCTTTTTGAGACATTTTCTACAGGTTTTCAAATCAAATCAAATCCTTCATGTCTGTGTTTTGCAGTATTAACAGCACAGTATTTTAAGGGTGAGTTGTGTGTGTGTGATGGGGAGCCAAGAGTAGTGTAACTGCCTGCGATTTATAACCTTCCTATTTCACTGTACTGTTCCAAATTCTGACTACTGTAAATCCTATGTTTAGATTTTAAATGCTGTGCTAACATCCATGTTAGGATACATTGACTCACAGGAGATTAACACAGTAAATTGAGATTGATCTAATGGGAGAGACTACATTTTATGCACAGTAATGAATCACATGATTCTTCTAAAGGCGTCCTATTTTACTCCTTCAAGGTTTAAAAAGCAAGTCTTTGTTAATAGCAAGGCACTGTTAAATTACTCAAGTAGGAAAAAGTCAGTTTTCCAGAGCAAAATAAACACAAAAAAATCTACCTCAGACTAAATTACGGTCGGGGAGAGTCTTTTTTACAGAGAAAACCTGGCAGAGGGACGGTATAATGACACAAGTGGAAACTTCTTTGAGTGCTAGCTAGAGAACCACAGCCATAATTAGTGGACCAAACCCTCTCAGACACAAACATGATCTCACACTCACTTTCTCCATACAGTCACACATGCATAGATACTCTACAAAGAAAAACACACAGACGAACTATACACATGTGTCTGTCTCATACACAGAGACTCCTTCAGATTCACACAGTAAAAACTAGCACATAGCTATTTAATAGCATAATACCAACTCGGCTCTTGGTATGTGACACTATGCAAATATTAAAAATAAATCACATAATCACACGCGCTTGTGTGTGCATGCGCATGCATGTGAGCGTGTATGTGTTCTGGGGGGCACAGTAAGTGCGAGCTGTGAGCTATGGCAGCCGTGTGTCTGTTTGACTTGGCTCAGAGAGTGGCACCCATCTGAGCAGGCTGCAGCAGAGAGAGAGGCAGAGAGAGGGACCTGCAGACATGTCTGTTATTGCATTCGTCTGCTCTGGGTGAGCCTGGGGTGAGGCGGATGTCGCTATAGGTGAATAAATTCTGACTGTCTGAATGCCATTGCGGAGGAGTTTAGGGATGATGTGTAAGAAGGAGGAGCATTGGTGTGTGTGAGAAAAAAAAATAGGTAGAGAAAGAAAGAGAGAGAGAGAGAGAGAGAGATGTTGGGTGATCGTGTGTGTTGGGGGGTCTGTGAGGAGTGAGAGTCTCAGGTTTACTAGGTTTACTCATATCTTACAGTGGGTCCATTGGAGGCCCCCTTCAGTCCCAGAATTGCTGGTCTGAACTAGAAGCATGTGTGTCACACCTTCAACAAAAACACTCATCCGGCTACACTTCCAGTCTTACACTCTCCCCCGAAAACACACTTTCTTCCAGTTACCACTGTGACTGTACTCCCATACCCATTGGGGACAGGGATGAATCATCTCCATGATTTGTTTGTATTTCAGTGAAGTGAGAATGGCAAGAAAATACTAAATCTCATAGAATCCCCCACTTCTTACAAGGACAATATCCAAACCAATACCTGATTAGAAAGTGCTGAAATATACTGTATAAGCTACAACAAAAGTAAAAATAAAAAAGGGAGGGAAAGAGAAAGAGAAAAAAAATGTGAGACCAGAACGATGGCGACGGCTCAAAAACAAAAGCTTTTAAATGTCAGTGTGCGCACGACCGTAAAGTGGCAAGATGTTGAGGTTCTTGGCAAGGCAGTAACTCACCCTGTCCCTGGCCCAGACTGCACAGATGTTGACCTTTCCATCATTGGCGGCTAATTAAGCCCAAATCACCAGCTCTCAGGTGGGAGTGCGCCAGAGCAGGAGAGGGGGAACTCTGGATCTCATCGCTCTCTCTTTTTTTCTCTCTATCTCTATCTTTCTCTCTCACTATCGCTCCCCATCTGTCTCGTACAATACGTCTCTCTATCTCCCTCTCTTTCCCTCTCTCTCCAGCTCTCTGTTTTATTTAGTTATATTGGAAATGTGGCGCTTGCTCATTTCTTCTCTCTCCTTTTTTTCAGATTAGTGTTGGTGTGTATGGAGTGCTGTTAAAGAGACAAGATGACTGCATTCATGGCTGACCCTAAAAATCAAAGAGCCTCTTTAAAATGATATTGCATGGGAAAGTGAGTGGTTGTACATGTTGAGAGAGATGTATTTTATTGGTTTTAATTTCCTGGATTTTGTGGAACCCTGTCAGAGCTGGTTTTGGTCCAAAAGAATTTGGATTAATTTTCACATGCACGCACGCACGCACAAGCACACACACACACACACACACACTATTATACAGAGAGAACGTTTTTTTTCTTCAACCATTTTTTAAAAGACAACTGTGAAATGAACACGCCCAATAAACAATGACGTAAGTAAGCATATAACTATAAAGCTCCCCGACTAGCAGCCTTTGACATATGCATGCTTGTAAAACTCAAAATTGAACAGATTCAAGTACAGTACTAAAGTGGATACTATAGAGGAGTACCCGTAGGAGTACCTACAGTATATAATGGGTCAACAAGTAGTGCAGTACAGCTGGTGTGTTCAGTAGTAACACATATTAGTCTAGTCCAGCAGCACAAGGTTTCTGAAACTAGAACAAGAGAGAGCCAGTACAGTACATAATAAGTGCAAGGCTATTTTAGAGTCACTCAGATATTCCCATACAAATGTTAAAAATGTATGAGGGTGAAATTGCCTGAAATAAATGAGGTGGCTGCATGCTCTGGCCGTTTACAATAACATGTATTCTTAGCTAAGTATTTTAATATTCAACATAAAACATTGCATCAACTTATAAAATTAAGCCTGATGACAAATATCTGAATTTCTACTTATTCTTATCTTGTAAACCCCAGAGATTTGTTGTACAACTATTTTGCTATTATTGACAAATGTCATAAGGCTTGATTAAATCTAGCTTTTATCTCAGTCTGAATAAGCACTATTGGCAATCTTATGTGCCTAGTTTATTCTCCATGTAATGTTGATGGAGAGGAAAAGGAGACTCAAACTAATTGTACCATCAACATCGATTCTACATTTTACTCTTATCACAGCCACTGCTATAAGATAAATTCAAGCCTGGTCAGGCCCATGGGTCTATACTTGTCTATAATGTTTTGTTTGTTTTTTTTTATCCAACAAGCGTTGCTTCTTATTGAACACCTCGGTTTAGGACTTTAAACTCAAAACGTTCATCAAAATTAAGGTTATTCCATGGTAGCAACAATACCCCAAAACAAGAAAAAGAACATCTCAATTCAGATTGCCAATGGATGGACGATTGCACTGAAATGTAAGTAAAAGCATGACTTCATTACTTTGTTTCTCATTTAACCATGTAGGCTAATCAAATCCGAATTACCTTTTGTTTACTTTTCTTTCAAATGTATATCTTGTTTTAATATAGTCTAATAACATCTGGAATATTGTTTTGGAACCATAATTAACCATTACATTTGAACATTTAGGATTTAAACACTGTGGAAATTACTTGTTTTAACAATAATAATGTGATGATTTTAGTTATCTGTCTTAGGGAACATTAAAATAAAACATTAAAAAACGAATTTAGCAAGGTCTCTTATTAACTTCAACAAGACTGGAGCAGTGGACACAGCAGTAACAACTGAAATTGAAATTAGAACAATTAAAAAATGCATGATACACCAAACACTTTTTTGTGCTTATTATTTGTTGAACAAAACCAAAAAGATCTATTTAAAAAAAATTATAAGGAGTAAAATTCTACACGGCTGAAATGAATGTCAAAATGAAAAGACAGAAATGTTTTTTTTGCCAGGTTATCTGGCCCTGTGTGTTTAGTAACGAATAACAAGCACTTTTCTAAAAATGTTATATTCTCCAAAAACTAATATAGGCTATATTATGACACATAAAGGGCTACGCAAAGGCTAAATCCCAATATAACCAAAAATAACCACATAAACTATCGCAATAAATCCCTCTCTGCTTGGCGATTTTGCTTAATCACATCTTATACTGTGGCGTATAGTTGCCAAACTCTAAAGACACACAAAAAACAACTTACCAAACAAAATAACTACACTTTTTTACCGAAATATGACCCCTGGAATACGACCTGAGAAAGCAGGGCATGCCTTTCGCTTAGCCTACTCGTTTTCAGCTGAGGTAACCAAGAGGTCACGCGCGACCTGTAGCCAGCGCCTTGGCAAGAGACAACATTGGGCACGAGCTACTTACTGACTGCCAACGGCGGGAAGACTGAGTAGCGGTGTGGCTTTGCTATCCCTGCCTGTCCTAAAGCGCCTGTTACCGGGATGCCTTGACCCTCCACCCGCGGTCATTCAACGACTTGCACAATACAGACAGACACTTTAACAAGTGTTTTTTCCCCCATGTTTTTTCTTTATTATAATAATTGTGAACATTTCGATATTATGAGGTCTATAGCATTAGATTCACATGTGACCAATGATTGGCTAAAGTTTGTGTCAATGTAGCCAGCCTTTGCCTATCCTTTTCGAAATGTTTGCTTGAAAAAATTTAATGGTTGCCATTTACGGAGCTATAATACGCATAGAATCAGTAAACCTGTAAGGTACTGTAGGGGACATTGGCTTGTAGCCTAATTATTTTACACGACCAGTTTTATTAAAATCATAAATTTATATAATAAAGCCCAATAAATCGTTAGGCTTGTTTACCATTTCAATTTAGGCCTACATTCATTAATCGAAAAATGGAGCAAATTGTTGTTCACAGGAAGTGCTCTTAAAGCTAAATTGTGATTTTGTCTAAATTAAGTTATTAATTTTAAACACGCACCTGACACAATATAATTCATGCCCGTCTACAATAAGACCATCAGAAGTAGCATTGCAATTTCAGTTTCTAATAATTCTCATTGTATTCTATAGGCATGTATGTCCCAGTAGTTATGATCAAGGGCATAGGTTGTTCGCATTTATGACAACTTAGGGGTTCGTGCTTGCATGAGAATTCAAAGACAGCGTAAAAGTGTGTGAACATTATCACAAATGTACAGTATCAGTATCAACAACGAATCCCAACCTAGATTGTGTAAAATTGTAATATTTACGTCTGTAATTGTACGATTACTGCGTCTGTTTTATTCACTTAACTTTGAATCACCTTCAGTCACGCAATAAAGAGGTTTATTTTAAGCGAAGCAATTTTCTAATGAACATTTTGAATGATTTGTTATACTGACAAAAAAAAAATCATTACGGGAGTAATTTTCTCAAATAACGACTTAAGTGTGGCATTTGCATTTTGCTAGACAATAATTGCATTACATTCGTTTAATTACTATGTTGCAACTCTTTGCATTTGTCAGACATAACTTAGGCTTATAGGCTACAGTCTCACATAAAAAGACACATTTTAGAGAAAAGGGAGTGTGCAATATATTGGAGATATGATTAACAACTAGCGATTGTGAATATTAAGAAATTATAGCCTAATACGTTAAGCATTATCAGCTAAAAATCAATCACTCAAAAAGCATATCATAATTGAATTGAGGGCCGAGAATAATTTTTGCCATATGGAGGGAGAAGGGCATTTTTGGCTATTGTCTCTAAATACTGAGAACTAATGTCTTTCACACGTAAACACCCAATAATATGATTTCAGGTGTATCTTTTTTAAATAATTTTGAGGTCACTCATTGGTGTTCTAATCATTCCTAAATTAAAACAACCGGAGGGTGAAATCAAGGAAGCAGCAGCTAGGTGGCACTCACGGTTCCTTTATAAACTTTTTCCTAAAGTAGCTTACTCCACCCCCAAAACGGAGCGATTGTGCCAAATACATTATTTGCATATTCAAATAACAATTGCACGTGAGGAATTGTAGCCTAATATTATCTAGGCCTAAACAAATATACTAAGATCATCAATAAGGAAAACACATTAGTGTGTAGGCGTGTGTGTGTTTGTGTGTGAATTAAGAATATATTTATATATTTGAAAATATAAATAATACCATAGGCCTATAGGCATAAATATCACACACGCTGTATCATAACATCGTTCCTACAATGCCCATATTGAACTACTTTAACAATAACGAACAGCCATAAACTTCATCACTGACACCTCCAAACGGATATATATATATATAAAAGATCACACCCATACATGAGTAATGCAAACCGTACATAAATTAACCTATATATAGGCCTTACCGTTCACAGGGATTTGTGGGGAAATTCGGCAGCAGTATCTCTTGCGCTTATTCAAAAAGTGAGACCCTTTCATGTGCAATTGGTTGAACAAACAGACAGTAGTGGTTTACTGTAATTCATAAAGATGCCTATTTATGGCCTCGTCAATCAACGAGGAAAGTGTTCCGGACATGTGTGGTTGGACGGAAAATATACATCTCAGTCACGTCGAAGAGATAATTAAGGGATTTCAAAAAGAAGGACTTGGAGTGTCTGGAGATTCCTGATTAATTGACATACCAGATCTCTAAGAACCTGATGAGCTTGAAATATTTATGACTTTGTAATGCATCCGCGGGGTAAATAATGTTTTGGAGAGTGTCATAGTTACACAGCAACTTTGATAATAATGGGTCTGGAAAAAGTTTGGATTGCGTTTCAAGGGCTGGGATACAGGCATTCGCTAATCTTAAATCAGTGATGTGGTTTATGGACGAGTTCCACATATCTCATTTAAAAAATGTGGTTCATTACTGGTGAGCCTAAAATAAAAATGACAGGGGAATATTTCGCCCACAAAACGGCAGGTGGCGCTAAATTGGGTTTTGGTTATGTATCTCGAGTCGAGGCCGTATGCATGGAGATTTGACACAATTCAGATGCGTCTGCAGTAAAGAGATTATTGTACATTAATTGCCGTATGAGTCTTTATTGTAAACGTGCATGGGTGAAGTGAAATTGTCATTAGTCTAGAGAGTGAGGTCTAACAAAGGTGATTATCGCTATGATGGAGTTCAATATGAATATAGCCTATTCTGGACGACAATGATAATGAAAATATCCAGATATGAATTTACAGCAGTGCAGTACATTGACCACGAAATGAGCATGGAATAAATATGAATTTCAGATATCTAGGCTACTTTCAGTTAATATGACAACTTCTGATGTCGCTGAACTCAAGTGAAGTTAGGCTAAATATTGTGGTAGAATTGTAATATAAGACTGCTATCAAGAATCATCTTTTTAGAACAGGACGAACTGTGAAGTCTTAGAAATATAGAATTAGGCCTACAAGTCAAACATGTCTAATCAAGTGTCAGAAGGAAATGAATGTGTCTATAGCCTGGAGTAAACTACCAGGTGTCATCCAAAGACAAAAAACAACATTAATAGAACAAAAGACAAGACCTCGTTAGACAAGAAAGATCTGTTTTCATCTTCATCTAATTATCATTAGGTTTTGAACAAGTGTGAAAAAAAAACACTTTGCCTAAAACTATTGGCATACTGTGTTCGCAAGTCCACCATCACAGGGCATGCAATAGGCCTACAACGTGCCAAAATTAAAGGTATGAATAGGCCTAATAAATATTTTTTTACAAATCTATTATTTATAATTAGAACATTAATTATTTTACTATTAAATATACATGTATTATGGTTATATACAATGGTGTTAAATTCATTCACTTGGCATGAAGATTCATGGTTTGCTTTATTTTGATTAGGACAATCATACATTCACACAGATGTGAAATCTACCATCAATGTAATGTTTTCAGAGTAATTATTGACACATGGAATTATTTGGAAAAGCTCAGCCGAAATAGGAAGAGGAAAAAGTAAAAAAAAAATAACTGTGCTTCGAAAAAAGAAATATTACAGTATTGATATACCAATTTGAGTTATATATTTACCATATAATTTCAATGTGTGTTTTAAATCTACGTCACTTTCTTGATATTTACTTTCTTCCATCTGTTTATAAAATAGATATATCAGAATCATTTGTCCCATAGCTAGAACATACACACGTGGTTGACCTCCAGTGGCCTGGTCTTCTCCTGGACCACTCTGTCTGCTTTTCATGGTTATCTGATTCAGATACATTTCTCTTAGCCCGCTGATTGTTCCAGTTAATTGGTTAAGTGCTGTGCTTCAGCACAGAATACAGCAGCCCACTAATGCCTATGGCTCTCCTCTTCCTTCTCCTCCACCTCCCTCATCTTCCTCATTCGCTCTCTCTTCCCTCCTCCTCTCCCTCATCTTCCTCCTCCTCTCTCTTCCCTCCACCTCTCCCTCCTCCCAGGACACTGTAAGACAGTGAAAGAAGTTGCCCCTAACCATTGATACAGAGTCAGATACGTTTTCACCCACCTAATGGTCCAGATTAGTATTGGGATGTAGAGTAATCTGATCCCAGTTCTATGGTTACGAGCGACTTCTTACTCATGTAAACGAGTGGGGAAGGAGCCTATGTGTTGCACACTGAAATGAAACAGAAAGAGAGAGGGATCGGCTGGCACTAAGTATGGAACGCTGTGTGTGTGTGACATGGAGAAGACATAGAGGCTCCTGTTTGTCTGGAAGCAGAGCCGTCTACAGGGTGTGTTTTATCCGGATGGATTAGCCTACTGTGTGCTTCTCAACCTGCTCAACACACACACACACACGTGTGCATTCTTACACATATCTAAACACATGTGAGCACATGTACATTCACACTCGAACAAATACCTAATGCCTGTATGTCCGCACTCACAGACAGAGTGAGACCTCTTATCCCAGGAGGAGTATGTAAGAGGTCTACATGGAAATGGCAACAAATGTTATTTGTACAGTTTGCTTTAGAGTCCCCAGGTTTGTGTAACCTGGTCCTCTTCATTTGTCTTTTGGACCACAGCAAGGCTGATTGATTTTAGTGTATGTACAATATGTTGGTTAAAATCATCTGACTGCATGAGTATGGGGGTGGTCTATCTGTGTGAGTACTTATTTGTTTGTGCGTATGACTATTAATGCTGGAGAAGTACACGTGTACTGCGCGGGTGTACAGTATTTGAGAGCCTGTATCTGTGTTTGAAGTGTGTGTGTGTGTGTGTGTGTGTGTGTGTGTGTGTATATATCAAATGAAATTGAATCGAATTGTATTGGTCACATACACATATTTTGCAGATGTTATTGCCGGTGTAGCGAAATGCTTGTGTTCCTAGCTCCAACAGTGCAGTAGTATCTAATCTGTATACATCTGCGTGTGTAAGTGATAGATGCCCTAGCGCAGGTTTTCCCGGTACAGGCCTAGAGAGCAGCGCAGAATAACAAACAGCCAGTTGAGTGATGATGAGGACGGAGGAGCCTACACTCCAGATCACATCGTCCTCCTTCCTCTCCTCCTTTTCTCCCTCCATCTCTGGGACTTTACTGCCTACCATTTAGATTCCAGATAGGGCTGGATACTGTATATCGATAAACAAAAAGAGAGATACAAAGAGAAATACAAAGAAGCAAGCACACACACACACGAAAGCCATCTATTACAGCCTCGGAGCAGGAGACAGATAGGAGTAAACACAATCAGAGCCCGTACTGGACTCTCTCTCCTCTGTTTCGCTCCCTCTCCTCTCTCTCCGCTTCAAACCCCTCCAGACATAGTCACCTGGCCCTCTAACATGTTATATGACTCCCTCCAGCCTAGAGACTACTTAAGGCCGTCATTGATAGGAATGACACGATGCTACAAACTGTCGTAGCAAAACTCAGTTTTAAAATGTAAAAATTACCTATTACTTTCAATTACTTTTTTAAATTAAATTTCCATTCACTTCATGAATTGACTAAATTTAAATTAATGGACCCCAATTTGCTTCTATTACAGACAAAAGTACAGATGTTTCATTTAGCAAGACGACATCAACCTCTGATTTGTGGACTACAAGAGGGAGGAAGGAGGGAGGGAAGGAGGGAGAGAGGGAGAAAAGCCGGACACAGGTCAAAAGGGTGGCCTCATTTTTTATCCATTTGGGCGCGGGGTGAGATTATGGGTCGTGTCGGGGCCCCTGGAGGACAGTGGGAGCCTTCTGGTGGGTGCCATCCTGAGCAAGAGAAGGAGTAGAGGAGAGGAGGAGGAGAAAAGGGGGAGGCTTTGTGCATTCATGGGGGCTAGAGAGCCAAAGACACAGCCATTGTGCGTTTTTACAGAGACCTGGGGGCACCCAACTGTATCGGTGGACAGGCAGGAGTCAACACAAACACAAATACACACACCGTGGTATTCACTCCTGCCTCAAACTAAAAATAGCCCCCAGCCAGTTTTGTGTTTGAGGGAGGGATGTGTGCATGTGTGTGTGAGTGTGTGTGCGTGTGTGTGTGTGTGTGCGTGCGTGCGTGTGCCTATGCCTGTGTAGAGGAAACAGAGTTGTAGAGAGGAGGAACAGGGGTGAGTAGGGTTTTGGATTTGACCGTTGGCTGACCTCCCTTGGGTGCCCCTTCACCTCCCCTTCACCTCCTTCCTCATCCTTCACCCTCTCCCCATCCCTCCATCCAGAACAGACTGATGGGCCTCCTCTACACACCCCGACATTCTTCTGCTAGAGGCCAACACACATTCACTCCCTCATGTTCCCTATACAGTTCACAAACATAAAAACACACTTACACAAAATGTTAAAGATTGTATACAAACAGACACACAATATGAATATACAGGTTTACACCAGAAAAATGATACACATGGATTAGTATTCATTTTACAGGGACATAACACACACACATACACACACCACAACCTCTGACCACTCGCTGACCCCCTTAACCCAGCCGTGACCCTGCCTCAGTGCGGCTGGAATGCTACAGGAGGTTGAGTGAGCAGACCGCCCCGTGTCGGGGTGCAGACAGACCCCCCCTAAACCCAATAATTATACAGACAAGAGAGGAACTGTATGCTGAGGGAAACTATCAGAGATTTTCTTGTTTTAAAGGCACCTAATAAAGTGTATCACAAAGCACATTGACATGAGCTCGAATAAAATCTAAGGAGATGTGATAACTACCAGACATACACTGAAGCCAGCTGCATGGTATAAGTATATTGTAGATCCAGTGTTTATTATGTGGCTTACTGTATATCTTTTGTGAACCATAATGTCAGTGGTTATCTGGTGTTTATGCGTAGGCCTACTGTACGGACATCTTCCATCTTCTTGCATTCCCCTTCTAAGAAACTGTAACCATAAAAAGAGAGCAGGGTCTCACCCTCCTGTCAGCATGTTGGCTTCAGTGGAATTCCAGCCGAAGTCCTGGCATATTTCTGGAGATGTATAGTTGTGTAGCGTGCGCCGGGGGTGGGTGTGAGGGGGTGGGGGGTTAGGGGGGAGAGCACACAGACACTATGAGGAGGCCATCTATTGGTTCTGTCTGTCGCGCTCAACTCTCATCTTGCCTTTGTACACACACACACACCACACAAGCACACACACTCACGCACACACTAACATACACACACACACACTAACGCACACAAACACACAGCGAACCCCAATCCTTTCAGACCGTGCTGTGTCAGTCCCTCTCTCTCGTGTAGCAGAAGTATATAACAAATGGGGGGATACTCAAAAGCAAGACTTCAGGTTTTTCCTCCTTTGGTATGCGCCAAACGGATGGTCTAATGAACATGAATCAGCCCTCGCCAGAGTCCCTGGCCTACACGCCACTGTTTATGTAGTGCAGATGTGTAAGAGGAAATTGGATGACGTCAGCTGAAAAAATAACCATTTGTCTCCTACAGTTATCGCTGGTAAAAGAGGTTGCATATACTGTATGCATTTTTTTCCCTTTCAGTTTCTTTGTTAAACAAACTGCCTGTGGTGGTGGTGTCTTCCAGGTTATTTCCTATGCTGCTGGGTGAACTCGTGTAGGAGATACATTACAGTAGATAACAGGGCAATCTGCATGTGTAGTTGGACACAAGGGGGAGGGTCATTTCAGCAAGTCATGACACCCTCCATCTCAGATTGTTCTGAAATAATTTCTGTAGTTAGAAACAGATAATATTAGCATTCCTGCAACATTATTTTGTTGAAAAATCATTTGATCTCTGGGAAATTAGGCTAATTGATTGCACCCAAATTGGCCATTTTATTTTATAAGATTCACATAATATTCAATAAATATAGTATCTAACATCCGATTTGGACCAAACTGTCAAAAGCCAACCACGGACTCCCCAAACCCCACGCCAATCACACCCTACCCTTACAGAAGAATCAAATTATTTCACATGTGAAATGTCCACATATTTCGCACATGTACCATTTTAATTCACATGTGAAATCATGTGAAACCATGTGGTTTAAGAACACTTCACATGTGATGATATTTCACATGAAGTTTCACGTGGATATTTTTCACGAGATTACACAGGTTGTGCCCTGCAAACAAAAAAGAGTCGATGTGAATTCACAACCTCTTGGTTCACGACGTTCCGATCTTCCTGCTACGCCACCATGTCGGTGTCAATAACTTATTTCACCTATATTCCTACACTTTGGTCTTCAAAGTAAATATCAGCTTTGTTAAAATACACACAAGAAAAACTGGTATATTTATCATAGTGATTCAGGAGTATCATTAAAACAGAACAATATTCCCCATCAACATTAGACAACGATATAGAAAACCACAAATGGCTGAAATAAGTCAATGAAATCAATAATGACAGAATAGTCAGATTAACTGAAATCTATATAAAATAGCAGTGCAGGTGGCACTCCTTGCTAAGTGCAGAGAAGTATTATACAGTTGAAATCGGAAGTTTACATACACCTTAGCCAAATACATTTAAACTCAGTTTTCAGAATTCCTGACATTTAATCCTAATAAACATTCCCTATCTTAGGTCAGTTAGGATTACCACTTTATTTTAAGAATGTGAAATAATAACAGTAGAGAGAATGATTTATTTCAGCTTTTATTTCTTTCATCACATTCCCAGTGGCTCAGAAGTTTACATACACTCAATTAGTATTTGGTAGCATTGCCTATACATTTTTTAACATGGGTCAAACGTTTCGGGTAGCCTTCCACAAGCTTCCCACAGTAAGTTGGGTGAATTTTGGCCCATTCCTCCTGACAGAGCTGGTGTAACTGAATCAGGTTTGTAGTCTCCTTGCTTGCACACACCTTTTCAGTTCTGCCCACAAGTTTTCTATAAGATTGAGGTCAGGAATTTGTGATGGCCACTCCAATATCTAGACTTTGTTGTCCTTAGGCCATTTTGCCACAACTTTGGAAGTATGCTTGGGGTCATTGTCCATTTGGAAGACCCATGTGTGACCAAGCTTCAATTTCCTGACTAATGTCTTGAGATGTTGCGTCAATATATCCACATCATTTTCCTGCCTCATGATGCCATCTATTTTGTGAAGTGCACCAGTCCCTCCTGCCGCAAAGCACCCCCACAACATGATGCTGCCACCCCCCGTGCTTCACGGTTGGGATGGTGTTCTTCAGCTTGCAAGCAACCCCCTTTTTCCTCCAAACATAACGATGGTCATTATGGCCAAACAGTTCTATTTTTGTTTCATCAGACCAGAGGACATTTCTCCAAAAAGTACGATCTTTGTCTGTACCTGTTTCCTCCAGCATCTTCACAAGGTCCTTTGCTGTTGTTCTGGGATTGATTTGCACTTTTTGCACCAAAGTACGTTCATCTCTAGAAGACAGAATGCGTCTCCTTCCTGAGCGGTATGACGGCTGCGTGGTCCCATGGTGTTTATACTTGCGTGCTATTGTTTGTACAGATGAATGTGGTACCTTCAGGAGTTTGGAAATTGCTCCCAAGCATGAACCAGACTTGTGGAGGTCTACAATTTTTTTTCTGAGGTCTTGACTGATTTCTTTAGATTTTCCCATGATGTCAAGCAAAGAGGCACTGAGTTTGAAGGTAGGCCTTGAAATACATCCACAGGTACACCTCCAATTGACTCAAATGATGTCAATTAGCCTATCAGAAGCTTCTAAAGCATGACATAATTTCAGAAATGTTCCAAGCTGTTTAAAGGCACAGTCAACTTAGTGTATGTAAACTTCTGACCCACTGGAATTGTGATACAGTGAGTTATAAGTGAAATAATCTGTCTGTAAACAATTGTTGGAAAAATTACTTGTGTCATGCACAAAGTAGATGACCTAACCGACTTGCCAAAACTAGTGGTTGAAAAACAAGTTTTAATGACTCCAACCTAAGTGTATGTAAACTTCCGACTTCAACTGTAGATAATGAATCTGTAGAGGACTTCTGAGAATGCTACAGACTTTGTGGCGCAGCAGAACGATCAGCGTAACCCAAATCCAGAGGTGGGGTCATATTGAAAAGTCAGCACTAAGTGATCATGTCAAATGTAAACATATTGATTAAAGATGTGTACACTATTTTAGCTGAACAGTGTACCACTTACCTTAAAATCCCCATACCACTTAGTTACTTCCTTTGCAAAAGAAAACACACATGAAATAGCTGTTTTCACATGTTGAGTTGGAATCTTCACGTGTGAAAACAAAAAGACACGTGAGGTCAGTTGTTCATGTATTATATTTAGAGTTTACATGTTAACACCACCTTTCACCTCACATTGAATTATCATTTTCACATGTGAAAAATGAATTATCATTTTCACACATGAAAAACTTTCACATGTGAAAATTGAATTTGCACTTTCACATATGAAACTGTTTCACGTGAAAATCTAACTCTCACATGTGGAATTGCATTTTCACACGTGAAAATGTTCCCATGTCAAAATCTAATTTGCACTTTCATATATTTGACCCGTTTCAAGAAGCTAGGCATATGTCACACTTCATCACTTCACAGGAGAGGCATTTTAATTTATTTAAAAAACAATCCAAATGTGTTTTTTGGCAGAAATGCCTTCTGGAACCTGTGAACTTTCATGTGCCTTAATAACAAACTTATATTCCTTCTGTAATTATGAATAAAATTGTTAAACGATGAGCCTAGTTGGTTTAGCCACAGAAAAGGACAGGAACATTCCTGCTAGCCATGATTGGCTGAGATAATGGATGGGCTGGACATGCTGGGAGATGAGCTTGGATTGATCTGCCATGTAGCATGCTTCTGTCTGTAACATGAGCTGCTCAGTATGTGTTGATAATCCGTTCTATTGCAGCTTTTTTGAAAGATATAACATTAGCCATCGAGAACTACAAAAGTTTTGCTATTTTTCTCAACAACATTGATGCTCTGAATTTAGCAGGCACTATCAACAGATCAGTTCGAAAAAGTTGTGTTGGGCTACTTTCTGCACACGCCACAGTCAGTGACTTGACATAACGCTGCCCAAACAAGATGTAGCTACAAACAAAACGGAGTTAAATGGTTCCAGTCTGCCATGAAGCGTTTATCCATGTATACGGGTAAGAGTCTAGCTACAAGTTTTATATTTTGTCAGAAAGTCGTTTTCATTGTTAAGTTAAAGCATACTGTTAGCTAGCTATCGAGCATTAGTTTGCTGGCTCGCTAACTAACGTTACGTGTATGATCTGTGTAGTAATATTATTCAAATCAGAAATCCATTTGCATTGCTAGCTATAGCCTAAGGTTAGCTAGCTAGCTAACATTGAACCTAGTTGGTAAGCTTTAGCTACCAGTATATTTATACTACAGCTATGACAATCAGTTTGTATTGGTAGTAGTATGAGTTGAGATTATGCCAGTTCATTGTTTAGCTAGATAATTAGCTAGATACATGTCTAAACAAAAGACTCCACTTCACCAGATGATTACATGGCCCATCAAGTTAGCCAGGTGTGTCTGGGGGTGATTATGGCCATCTATTGTATTTTATGAACATGTGTACATGTCTAAACAATAGTGACCCATCCACTTACAGTGAGGGAAAAAAGTATTTGATCCCCTGCTGATTTTGTAAGTTTGCCCACTGACAAAGAAATTATCAGTCTATACTTTTAATGGTAGGTTTATTTGAACAGTGAGAGACAGAATAAAAACAAAAAAATCCAGAAAAACGCATGTGAAAAATGTTATAAATTGATTTGCATTTTAATGAGGGAAATAAGTATTTGACCCGTCTGCAAAACATGACTTAGTACTTGGTGGAAAAACCCTTGTTGGCAATCACAGAGGTCAGACGTTTCTTGCAGTTGGCCACCAGGTTAGCACACATCTCAGGAGGGATTTTGTCCCACTCCTCTTTGCAGATCTTCTCCAAGTCATTAAGGTTTTGAGGCTGACGTTTGGCAACTCGAACCTTCAGCTCCCTCCACAGATTTTCTATGGGATTAAGGTCTGGAGACTGGCTAGGCCACTCCAGGACCTTAATGTGCTTCTTCTTGAGCCACGCCTTTGTTACCTTGGCCGTGTGTTTTGGGTATTTGTCATGCTGGAATACCCATCCACGACCCATTTTCAATGCCCTGGCTGAGGTTCTCACCCAAGATTTGACAGTACATGGCCCCGTCCATCGTCCCTTTGATGCGGTGAAGTTGTTCAGTCCCCTTAGCAGAAAAAAACCCCCAAAGCATAATGTTTCCACCTCCATGTTTGACGGTGGGAATGGTTTTCTTGGGGTTATAGGCAGCATTCCTCCTCCTCCAAACACGGCGAGTTGAGTTGATGCCAAAGAGCTCCATTTTGTTCTCATCTGACCACAACACTTTCACCCAGTTGTCCTGTTCATTGGCAAACTTCAGACGGGCATGTATATGTGCTTTCTTGAGCAGGGGGACCTTGCGGGCGCTGCAGGATTTCAGTCCTTCACGGCGTAGTGTGTTACCAATTATTTTCTTGGTGACTATGGTCCCAGCTGCCTTGAGATCATTGACAAGATCCTCCCGTGTAGTTCTGGGCTGATTCCTCACCGTTCTCATGATCATTGCTGGATGATCATGAGAACGTAGCTAGATGAGAACTGTAGCTAGATGTGTCTGTGGGGTGGTTATAGCATCTCTTTCACATGACCCATCAATTTAGACAAGTGTGTCTAGGTAAGCATAATCTAATAATTATCTGGACACTTTGTTTTTTATACTGCTACTATGCAAATATGCATGTAATCATTTCACTGTACTGTTTACCTCTTCGGTGTCCTGTGCATGTGACAATTTTATTTGTTTACCAGAGATGGTAATGTGAAGAACAACATGACCTGCATCAAAGTCAGATTAGGATATAGGCCAAGGACTAGATAAAGTGTTTTTTACCGGGAGTTTTTCCTTATTGTAGGCTAGTACTTTTACCACTTTTAGTCTTGAAGCCATTGGTTGTTTACTACACTACTCACTCTGTTTAGCACATGGCCTCACATGAGAATCCTTACAGAGATGGGTGGGGCTAAGGCTTAAGAGGTTGTGAACGATGCTAAATGAGTGTAGACAAAAAAGAGCTCTCCAGTAGGTATACCAAAACATGGGCCATTTTCTCAAAAGTGGGGTTACAAGTTAATTAGCTTTCAAAGCAGAATTACTTTCCCATTGTTCCTCAACTAAAGTGTATGATATACAATTTTCTAGCTCCGTGTCTCTACTTTTATCCAACGTAAAAAAACATAATTTAAAATTTTGCTACATGGGACCAAATCCAGGTGGAAAAACGTTCATGTGAAAATCTAACTCTCACATTCTCACATGTGAAAAACATTCACTTTGTCACGTGATACCATGAAACTACACGTTGAAATTTTGCATCCCCATGTTGTCATGTTTATTTCACAAGATCATGTTTTCACATGTGGCCAAATGTTTTCACATGTAGTTTCATGTTCTCACATTAACTTCACATATGACCACGTGATCTCATGTGAGATTCATGTGTTTTTTCTATAGGGGTAAGAACGAGTATAAAGTATCAGTTGAAATCAAATCTGTCACATTTTTAACCTTTGTTTAAGTAGGCAAGTCAGTTAAGAACAAATTCTTATTTACAATGACGGCCTACCGGGGAACAGTGGCTTAACTGCCTTTTTCAAGGGCAGAACGACATATTTTTACTTTGTTAGCTCAGGGATTTAATCCAGCAACCTTTTGCTTACTGGCCCAACACTCTAACCACTAGGCTACCTGCTGGCCCATATGTGCTGAATACAACAGGT